>OV816030.1:87278358-87686580 GCA_929113105.1 Agrypnus murinus
AAGTCCAAACTCAGCCTGAAATAAATTACAGAATCGCCTCGATCATATGGAAGATTAGCTACAGAAGTGGAAAATTTCATATTAAATCACTCCACATGGCCAGAAGTTCAAATAAATAATGCAATTATCCCACAAGGTATGTTATTGGATAATTATGTTCCACATTGTATAAGGTAAGCATTAAACATATTATTTTTGAAATATTTCAAAATAGTTCTACACTTAACATAAAACTTTTACTTGACTTCATAATTATTTCAATAACAAAGACAAAATAAATGCTCGCTTCGCTCACATTTCCCTAGCTGCTGCGCAGGGCTTTAGCGAACTTTGTAAATACAATAAATAAGAAAAGGCATTTAATGTACAGAAAAAAAGTAAACCATGTCTCATACATGTAATTGCAAAACCTCTTTAAAACATGTCACGAGTGTAATGTATAGTTTATACACACCATTCCCTTAAGCCGCAATTCCACTCAGACAACACTTAAACATCTTGCATGCGGCAATGGCGCAAGGTATACTCTCAACCTAAGCGACGTAAAGCATGCGTCTTTGCCGCATGCCACACATTAATTGTCTTTGCGCCTTAAGACACATGTGCCACACTGGTTGCCTACCCTCCTCCTCGCGGACCAATAGAAACGTGTTACACGAAAATCCCACGAACAGACTAAAGAAGGTAATATTATATGTTAAAATCAAAATAGAACGAAGAAGACTAACAACTAAAACAATGAGTGTGTAAAATCCACAAACGCCAGGCTTCGAGGCCCAAGTTTCGAGGTTATTAGCTCTCATCAGTCAAAGATAGCTGTATCTTCGACGTGACGTTAGGTGGCCCAGTCAAAAATAAAACAAATTAAAAAATTTAAATTGTGTAAACGTTTTTTGAACGATAGTACTCAACTTTTATTTGGCATCGACCGCCCTTTATGTTTGGTCGCCCTGGTGCAAGTGCACCACCAGGACCCTGCCCAGGAATGGTCCTGACACCATATAATAATATTTATATTTACTATCCTAGATGTTTCGTTGCAAAATGCAAATCGATGTAAAACATTGCAGGACGATGTGTTAAAATGTTAAAATAAACCCCTCTCTCATATTTCAATTCTGAATATTTCATTATTATTTCCATTAATCCCATACATTAGGTATCATTATCTGCAAAAATTGGCTCTAGGAAAAAATATCGCGGAAAAGATATATTAAGAAAAAGATATCGCGGAAAAATACATTATGTTAAAAGCATCGCGGAATAAATATATTAAGAAAAAATATCACGGTAATTTGGTAAGTGTTACTATTGGTAACAGATCAAGAAAAAGTTGAAAAACGACATCCGAACGGCCTAGTTTTTTCAAATTTTTCAGGTGTTTTAAATATGTACAGAAATTACTAACGGGACGGCAACTGGTGATCAATACGGTTTTAATATCGTTTAATTTATTTATTTACTAATACTTAAACAATTCTAGAAAATTTTGCCTTTGATATACTTTTACAGTCCCATATTTTATCCCTAAAATATTCTTTTAGGAATATATACTTTATTATAATTTTTCTGTCATATTATATCTATGATATTTTTTTCGCGATATTTTCCCCTGATAAATGGGTAATCGCCTTAGAAGGGAGAACCAGAAAAAGTTGAAAGTAAGGGACCTGAGGGGCTGAATTTTTCCATTTTTTCCAGATATTTCAAGAATGTACTTAAACATAGTAATAATTATGTCCTGATTTAGTGGAACCTCTAACTGGTGATCAATACGGCTTTAATGCCAATTTAATTCATTTATCCACTTATATTCAATTCTAGAAAATGAGAAACTAAATTTCTGCATTCATAATTTTTCCGCGATATTTTTGTCCATAAAATATTCTATCCCTAATATATATTTTTTTTAATATATTTCTTCCGCGATATTTTTTCTAAGATATTTTTTCGCGATTTTTTTTCGGAAATAGCAAAAATGTATGCATTCATCCATTGGTCCGTGAAGTAATGGTGTAGTTTGATGGAGACTTCAAGTGGCTCTATTCACCTACGTATATATTCACCTACGTAATATTCTTCATTATTTGTTAAGTTGTCGACAAAATGAAACTAGCTGATATTTTTTTACTGTTCTGATTTCAGAGCTTCACGTTTTCGTCGTTTGAACACCAAAAGTAGGTATTATCTATGAAAATATTTATTCAAATGGACCACATTTACACTGCTGCCATGGTAGCAATCGTAGTCTATCTACTACTTTCTGCCTCTGTGCACACGATCATGCAGGGCACTGGGTTGTTAAGATCTTAAAGCTCCACTTCTACAATGCAGCAGACGTATTAGATCTTTGTATATTATTTATTCTGTTGCGATCAGAAAAAGTCCTTATAAATATCTTAACATATACAGGGTGTTTCACTTAAAATTCGTATCCTCTGGACAGGTGATAGTACTCGTCAATAAGAACAAAAGTCCTTATGCCATTTTTGATTTTTGGCACATCGAAAAACATTTGTTAAAAAGGTCAACTTGAGAACTGCTGAAAATAATAGTCAACACAAACTGTGATATCACCTATCATGAATGCATCCGTTGCATCAATGTATCCGATATAACGTTGAAAATGCAGTTATCAAGTTAAAAGTGCAGTTAGGTGCATCCAAATCCAACTGCTATTCTTAAATTAGTGACCACCAACCCACTTTTCAAAAACAATTTTATTTCTCGGTTATTATGAAAGATAGTCACTAACTAAAACGATATTAAGCTTTCTTTGTTGCATTTGATGTATACTATCACCTGTCCAAAGGATACGAATCTTATGTGAAACATCCTGTACCATAATAATCATAAACAATTCACAATATTTAAGACTACGTACATTTATAAGCGAATTTAGAACTGGTCCCCCGACATATGCCTTCATTACTTCATTGCCTAGTAATTCGATGACTAAGATTGTATTTCATTGCAAATTATATGGAATTAGATATAAACTAGTGAGAATGCGCAGAGCTAGCATTGCCATGAGGAACAAAAACAACTGTATACTTAATAAACTAATTTATTTTTGAGAACTAATGTTGACGTAACACATTAGTTGCAATAAAAAAAAATTCCTAAAAAGTCCTAAGATTTTTCGAATTTTTTTTTGTTTCTAAAAATGTTTATTTTTTCGTAAATTTTAAAAAAATACTATATTTTTCATTTTTCAAAAACCGAAATCTTCGGTGGTCATTTTGATTACTTTCCCGCAGAGATACAAGAAAATGTTTCAACCAAAAGTTTCTTAGAATTTGTTGTACTATAAGATTCCAAGAAAAATTCAAAAAAGTCAACATGAAAAAAGGCGACAGACCGACAGACAGACTTCACGAATTCAGAGACAAACTTTTTGTTTGTCGAATATTAAGAAAAACAGAAATTTTCGATTTACATTAAACCATCTTATAAATGCAAATTCTCACAGATAAATTGATACCCTAACTGGTGATTCAACCCAGGTCTTTTGGCTATATGCGCCAATGCTCTAACCAAGTGTGAGCTATTAGGGCCAACAGGAGGATGACAATTTCTCCATACAAAGTATGCATTCATACCTGATGTACTGGATATAGTTGCTGTCAGGTTGGTAGTCCATCCCGTCGTTTCATTAGCAACACATCAAAACCAATCTAGATTTTTAATAGTCCTACTCTGAGAAAATCATTTAGTTGGGCCAATTAAATTTTATTTGTTTCTATTAAATATTTAGTCAAATCAAATAAAACTTAATTTTGCTAACTAAATGTTTTGTTGAGTTAAATAAAATGGAAATTAATTTTAATGTAAATGATTATTATTTATATTATAGATATTAGATAAGCTTTGATGGTTTGATGTGTTGCCATATGCCGGTCCATCAACCCGATAAAGTAAATATATGTAGCACACCTTTTATGAATGCATAATTCGTAAGAAAAAATTGTCATCCCTCTGTGGTTTGGACCTGAAAGGGTAATTAATTTTTGTATGTAAATTTACATTTATAATGTGATTTAATGTAAAACATTATTAAATAGTTATTTACTTTATTTTTAATTTATCGTACAATCAAGCAGTTGTGTTTTACTCTTGAATTATTCTTTGGCGAGAGCTCTCTCGCTATGGTAAATCTATCTCTTTTATAAAAATCATCAATCTTTAATCCTTTAATCCCTAGCGACTTTAACAAGATTTAATTATTAATGAAACAAGATGTTCAACAAACATGATATAGTTAGTTTATTATAATAACAAACATAGATCCGGTAACTTTATGCGAAACGTCTTAGAAAATTTAAACTAACATATTTACTAACATCTCCCTCTATTCATTATGCAGCTGCTCTTTACCGTCTGCTTTAGTTCATGAGGAAACTATTTTCTGAATAATTTTAAATGGTACTACGTCAGTTTGCTGTAATAATGCATTAAAGGCAAAATTACAGAGAATCTGTAGTAGAAGAGGCACTCGCGTTACTCTCGCAGGATAACACGATAGCATACAGCTTAATAGCTGCAGTTACAGCTGCAACGTGAAAATGCTTCCTCAACCATAATCATACGAATAATTTGATTTGGAGAATTTAATTGGAAATCGGAATCTATTGAGCCAGAATACACTTCCAGTTAGTTTAAAGGAGGTACATAAATGTTTACTAAGGATTAAGGATTGAGTTATTTTAGGAAACGGGCTTGTTCTGGAAATAAACTTTGCCAAATTTTACAAAGCCAGAAACCTTCAGAAATATTTATCAAAACAAATTGAAAAAGTTTCTTATATAAATAAATATTGGCTTTATTATTGAATATTAGCGCAACAGATTTAAACGAGCAAATGTTCTTTATAACGTCAATGCAAAACATATTCAACGAGATGATTAATTAGGTTTAGATAATGTTTCGTCGTCGAACATTTATCAAAGTCCTATAGTATCTTGGGGGTTTGTATTCATAAATCAACCCAAAAGGATAATTCCCTCTTGCACTAAAGCAGCGACGTTTTGTTCTGCGATTGGCTTCTATTTTTCTTTCTTCCACGTTCAAAATGCTTTATAAAAGATGAATTAAGCAACGCGTTATTGGGAGAAACTTCTTTGTTTTCTTTTTGATGCAAGATTGTATTATTGGGAAAATTTTTCATTTCCTTTAATATCACCGGAGCTGCTAAAGCTACTCAATCTCGTTCCTTTTTTTCCTTTTATATTTGTTTGTGTCAAGTCTATGCCATGAAGTTTTTTTTGCTCTTACATTAAAGGAAAAATGCAATTTTAGGCATAACAGGAAATTGAATTTGCTTATTTATTTAAAAGAAAAATTTTACTATTTAAATCATTCTATTTAAAAGTAATAACTTTTATAATTCGAAGAAATGTAATATTCTAAAATTTTCAGTTTGTATGAAAATGGTTTCAGGAATATTTATAAGTTATAAGAAAGATTTTGAGATATAATCACACTGTATATAACACACTGAGATATAATTACTGTGATGTAAGTTTAAATAACCTTAAGAAAATTTAAAAAATGCAATAAAAAATAATGAAGTTTTTAGGGGATAGTTAAGATAAATTCTTTAGATGGTTAGTAATTTGTTCATAGAAAGAGTAACATGTAAATTGTCAACTTTGTAACATTTAATAAAATGCAATAAAATAAAATAAATGAAAACAGTGTTTAACATGTGTTTAAAGAGGCCTACATTATTCATAGATAAAAATAAGAAAGGAAAAATAAGTGAACAAATAATTTAAAATGATAACTTACCTGAAGACGAAAGATCATCAAAGGAACTATTCGGTACGAGAAAGCTTCCTAAACCAAGGAGGTGTCCAGGAAGTCCAACTAAAGAAGATTAAAAGGAAATAAATTGAGATTTTATCTCAAGAAATGAGCATTCCAGAAATCCCATAGAAGTACTGTTTCTGTAAAACCCAGAGTTCCAAAAAGCAGGCTATGCAGAAAGAAAGCCTTAATAGTTCAGGTTTGTGCAAAATCAAAGTCTGTAAACATAAGTAGAGCTTGTGCTTAGTTTTACAAGTAGTGAAACCATTTCTTCAAGACTGAATATATTTAAGGTTAAATAACTCACCTTGAGTTCACAAAGTAGTTGTAAAGTTGCAAGTAAACACATCACAAAAACTAAATTAATTAAAGTCAATAATAATTATCCTTCAATTTTAATTAAAAATCAACTACTTGCATCGCATCAGCTCTGCTACACAGATTTTGAGGTTGCAATGATTACAAATGTCAAAGTTTGACGTTTCATAGTTTAATAAGAATTACCTGGTCAAAATATTATAAGATCAAATAGAAAGATCAAAGAAGAAATATACCATTAATACCAAATTTCCTTTATGTATCTGAGAATTTTCAATGAAGAACCCTAAAAATGAAATTACAAACAAATTATTATAAAAACAAAATTTGCAATATTTTCTTCTTCATATTTTTCTTTTCAAATCGCCACAACTTGCTTTCAGTAATGGTGAAAATAAAATAACATTCATATGGTATTGTTGTAAAAATTGAATTTGGGCATGCACTCTTCTACTTATAAACAACAGTTTTATTATTTGGAAAATAACCAGAATTTCTAGCTATGTTATCTTTACGTAGTAAAGTACTTTTCATTAACTATGATACTCACTTTTGGCGTAATGTTATTTTCTGTGCCAATAAGGGATTCTGTGTAGGAAACGAAGCCTTACGTTTTTAGTGTGACATATCTACAACTTGGTTGACAATTCTATAAGGACGTACGCATGTAGTTTATTAGAGACTTCTTAATTTATTCAAGTTTAGTTGCGCTCATTTGCAATTTGACAATTTCATTCGGTTATTTGATTTAATATACAGTTCTATGAGTAACTTAATTCTGATTTTAGTCCTCGTACCCTGTTGTACAGTTGGGTTTCTCGTCTACAGAAGACGCTTGTGCGTACCTCCTACCGGTACTGTACTATACGTTTCAATCGGGCCTTCTAAATGTGTTTGTGCGATCTGCTTAGCTCAAAATCAAGGGCTACTTTCTGATATCTCTAAAATACTGTTGCATCCCCGCTCTAGCTTTAAATGTTTCGTTCTTCAAGGGGTACCTGTGTCGTAGAGGCTTCATTAATTTAAGAACAACCTCAAGGAATACTGGGCAGCTCCTCCATTATCATTTTATGATACGTTGGTCCCAAGTGCCTTTACTAATATTCCATTTATTTGGGTTTAGGTAATGCGCCTAGTTATTTTCAAAAGTGCTACTACATCTTGATTTATTGGTCACCGGGTCATATTATCCCAGGAACGTTGAGATTTTCAGCAAATGGTGGAGGCTCTGGGCAACAATCTTAATTTTTCTCGCAATCCATCTCAGCTGCGTTTCTTTGTGGGATTATTGCCATTTTGCAACAAATTAGTAATGTATGGTCTCTTCTTGTTAAGAAATCACTTAACAAACTTAAACTGAAGTTGAGAAACTCCTGAGATTGCTTAGAAAGTCATTAGATTAGTCTTTTCAACAATGATGTTCGCAGAATCACTCAAAGTAACCAATTTTCACAACAGTTTGAAAAAGTTTTTTGTGCAACCGTACACGAAGTGGACACATCGCGTACGCAATACAGGACGCGAACTCCAATTTCGCAGCCGTTACCCTTAGTAACCTCTAAAATTTTATAAAGGTAACTTATAAACTTAACAACAATTTGACAATTGCAAATCTAAGGTGAAAACACTATACAATGAATTAAACTGTTGGTTTTAAAAGTCCATTAAAAGTAATGGAATTTGTAATTAAATATTTTTACGGTTGCACAAAAAAGTTATATATACCATGCCCGTGAAATTTTTTAGCGTCCTCGAGATTGTCCGGTCTCAGCCGCAAACGGCTTTGTCAACAATTATTTTCTCGGTACGTTAAAAATAGATTTCGAGGCCTTAAACTAGTTATTAACCTGTAATAATAATAATTAAAAAACATTCTTGGATTATTTTGAAAAAATAAACAAAAATAAACAAACAATAAATGGTTTTATGGGTCAATTTGGACTCATGTCTACTTGTTCTTATTATATCAGATAATTATACGTCAATGACAGCTTTAGAAGCGCTACTTTCTGCTATAGACTCATGTTAAAAATATATGGTATAGGTCCTGTAATTTTAAGTAACCCCCTCTTCCTCTCGTATGCGTCGCCTTATAATTTTATTGATATTTTTGGGTACCTGGATAAAAAAAAGGTTGCGGGACGCTGCTGTAGTGTATTAAAAATTTACAGTGTACTGAAGACATTATGATGGTGGCTTTAGAATCATTTCATTAATATTTATTGAACAGTAAACAGAGTAAAAACGCATTTATCCTACGGCACCTTACTTTCTGTCGAATATCTTGAAAACTATTCAAGATATTTTTCTGTGAGTGTATAGATCATAAGTATGCAATCATGTAATATTGTATTTAAAGCTTGTTGGAATAATCTCAAGGATGACAACTTTAATTGAGTAGTTGTTACGTAACTGCAACTAATTTTATGACTTTATAGGTTTAATTACTTCAACTTGGAATATTTTAGTAATTGTGTAGTTGTTTATACTATTTATTGAAACTATGTAGTTCTATTACTTCTAAGGAACTTTTAAAGTATATGGAACGGTATTGTCACTTAGTATAATTACTTTAAAGTCGTTGAACTTAAAAGTGGTATTATGATTGTAGCAGTAACTTGCACGAAGCTACTTTAAAGTTTTTATGACTTTAATATAGATTAGTTTCACAAGGACATGGCTAGTCGCTACTGTCTTTGACCTAATTATATAAATAGTTTTATTTCACCTCGTTTCTATCAAATTTACGCATGGTTGACTTCTTGTATCGCCTAGGTTTCTTGTTTTACGACGACTGGTTTCAGCAGAATATTAGCCTACCAAAATGTGAAATAGAGATCCGGCCTTAACACTTGCCGACGGGAGCCAGAAACCATTCAAAACTCGCACTAATGGTTGACTCATAATTGGTAAATAATCCAAGCAAAAGGTGTAAAAAATACGACCAGAAAATAATGAAGCTCTGAAATTAGATAAACCTACATTAGCATAAAATTTCCGAAAATATATCGGCTGACGATTTAATAGAAAATAGATAGAACTTGAGTTTCTTGAGCCAAAATTCTTGGCCCAAAACATCAAAATCATGCCAAGGATAGTCGTAAAAAGTAATATTTACTATATAAAACCCATTAAATCTAGCTTTAGATTTTGTTTCTTAAACCAAGCACATCTAAACTTTTAATCGAAATATTAACACATTTTTTAAATTTAAACCTAAAAAAACTATAATTGCAGTTGATCTATATTTTTACAGTTTTTATTCTAAATGGAATGTCCTGGAAAGTTTGTGGTTGATTTAATAATTTATTAAAATGGAAATTTAGCTAACGTACAGAGACTATACTAAAAACTTTTTGCTCGTTGCTTTGTGAGAAGTGTTTCTAGTTAATAACATGTACCGACCTAGAATAATTTCATTTAATTAATTTAAATAAATGTAATGTAATTTATTTCAACTTACAATTTAATTAATCTTCCCTATGTGTAAGTATTTACTGGGTATTTCAAATGAAATTAAGCTAATATAATAACTTTTTCGTATTATTTAATGTTTTGTGGATAACTGAAACAATCGAAAAACTTATTTACGACGAAATGCCTGTTGTGTATTAAACTCAAATCACAATCTAACATTTAGTTACGAATTTACATTTAGAAAAAATTTTATTTTGTTATTGAATTAATTTCTACTAATAACAAAATTGAATAATTGAAAAATGTTTTAACCACGCCAAAGTTTTTAATTTTTATTTTGATGAAATTTTATTTATTTTGGAAGCCATTTTGATGACTGATATAAATTAAAATAATTATTCGATACTGTTAATTACATGTAACACATCCTAGTAATTAAAATGACAATACAAGGCACCTTTATTATTGATTACTCTTAGGCTAGTATGACACGATACTAAATTTTGTGTAAAATTTTGTGCAAATCTTTGTACTATTTTATTTTAAAATATTTTTTTTAAATAATTTACGTTCTGTATGCCACCACATGCAACTTAAAATTATTTTTCATTCGCCCCTTTACGAAAGTGTAACTTTCTATCTTGATAAGGCAACCGAAAGCGAAAGTAAAACATGCGAGGTGGTTGCTAGGTATGAAAAACTTTCGGTCTCTAAACAATGAAGTAAAACTATCATTTTTTTAAATATAATATTATAAGGTGGCTGGTGTCAACATTACCTTGGTAACAATACTGTTGTATGTACAAACATTATTTTATTATAATCACTGAATCATCATTTTATTCATACATTTACGGTGGTTAATAAATGTCAAGGGGAGAATGAAAAGTTTAATACATTATACGCTGAGAAAGTCCTTTCAGGTGCTCGGTGTTTTTAACTAACCTCGGTTACGCTTACGCTTCGCCTCGGCCAATCAAAAACACCTTGCACCTAAAAGTAAACTTTTGCAGCTTGTAATGTAAATAACTATTTGTCAAAAATTTCGAGTGTGAGCATGCGCATTAGTAAAAAAAGTACTAGCAGGGACATCTACATGATCAGCTGCTACTCAACATTGACGTCAAAATTGTCACAATAGTCATCCTAACCTAATATCGGAATGTTGTTTATGTAAACATAACCTCACAATTCAAAAGTTGCCGCGCTGATTTCGTGTATTAACCCAGTTTTTAGAACAAAGTTCTAAAAAATTTTACAGAAAAAAAATATTTGTATAAAGTTTTATATAAAGTGACGAAAATTTATGTTTGCAACGATATCGAATAATTTTTCAGAATTTCTTTGTAAAATTTTACAAAAAATTTAGTATCGTGTCATACTGGCCTTATGTTATTTTGTTTATTTTACGCATACACTACTACGGGGAAAGTAACATCTGAGGTCATGCCTCCCATCAACATTAAACATATTAGTTGATACCGAACTATACAATTTAGAAATTTCTGCTGCTCCAAGTGGGACTTTGATCACATGACAACACGATCATGGAAACACGAGTAGTGCATTCCACACCATCCGTCTACCGCCGGCCCCCATTATTATTATATATTTAAAGAAAAAATCAAGCATAAATCAGGCTCATCGTTTAAATAGTTATTATCAAGAAAAGCATAGAACAATCAATTTCTGATGACGTTCTCCAATCCAATATAAGGAAGTTTTTCGTTTATAATTAATCTTTATTTCCTAATTTACATACTTTACGTTGCTACATTCAATAACCTAGCACAGCCTTTCATTAAACTGTTTATTAAAGTAACTTACAGCTTAATACCACCAGGGAGTTAGCAAAGAACATTTTTTGTTTCTAAAAGAAGGCGCCATTTTCCTCATGGAATCGCAATGTAATAATCAGCATAGAGCAGTGTTTTCCAAAGTGTGCTTCGCGGAAACCCAGGGTTCCACTAAAACAATTCAGAGGTATAAGGCGTCTTTAATATATACGTATTTTTTTTATTTTAATGTATCATTTATATGTATGATATTACTAATATAGAATTCTGTGATCTTTAAAAAATCATGTAACGGAAAAATAAATTTGAGAACCATTGCCATAGGTGAGTCTTCAAACAAACGCAAGACATTCATAAATTGAACCTAACATTTATAAAATCAATGTTTAATGCATTGGAATTAATATCTGGAATTCCTTTAATATACCACACTGCACATTGGTCTCTACGATTAACCAAACTGTTTGGATTTTCGTCGGCACACCAACGAAAATTGTATGACGAAACCATACGACATCTAAAATTTGAATTAATCGAAAAAAATGATACTTTTATGAATACCCTCGTTGATTGTATTCTATTAAATTAATTGTTGAGTGCTTATTCTTATCTGTTTAGTACAGTTTGAAGTACATTCAAGACAAATAAATTATAACGGGAACTTCCTGACCGGCTAGCCCACGGTGTTAAAAGAAGTCCTACCTATATTAAAATTTATTACACAAAACATTAACCTTAAACTGTTTGAATTACTGGGTCCGGCAAACGTCTGCTCTAAGATAGCAGCCGCCATTTGAACTCGGCACAAACGTAGATGGAAATAAAAGGCACAGATATAAAAGAAATAGGTTATTTATTCTAAACATATATAAAAAGAGAAATTGTGTGGTTCACACCAAATCCACGATTATATCGAACACAATGTTATTCGTACTAAACCCTTAATATAAATAAAAATGGAAAAATAAACATTACGTTATGAAATCGGAAATTCTTAACCAAATACAATCAATAAATTTATACAAACAAAATAACAATTGTTTTATTACTTAACTTAACCAAATTGAATATCCGTATCACTTACGCTTTCTGCAGAAAAGTAATGTTAGCGGCAACTGCGCTTTTAATATTAACTGTTATAATGAATATTATAAATTTCTTTGTTTACATAACCTAAAAAGTTAAGAAGAGAAAAATGTGTTTTGTTGAGATGTTGAAATGTTCTGTATTCATGCTGGTGTTGGTTTGTTCTCATTTATACTTGTAGGTAGCTGCTAATAAATGTTGAATTACAGTTAGAATGCTGCTATAACCAGATCGTGAAGTAGGAGGTAACGTCGAGACTGCAAAAGAAAAGCAGCCGAAAAGGGGAAGAAAAGCCAGAAAATAACTAGAAGCCGGAATAGAACTAGGAGCCTAGAAAGAAAATTCTGTATAAATTAACTGTTTATCAACATAACCACAGGCCTACCGGAAAAGATGTTTTCATCGGGTCTAACAATAGATATGGGTGGATTATCACCTCTTGTATTTAATTAGAAAATATTCCTACAAAACAAGGAGCTGTTAGAGATAATCATAAAGATAGAGTAATAAAAATGTGTACCTTGCAGTAGAGCTGAAAAGACCAATAAATTGGATTCCTGTGACCCCAAACAATCACCACAGTGAAAAACTGACCTGAAAAAAATCACCAGGATTAAACTACATTCCACTATAAACTCATAAAGAGAGGCATTTTTCAAAAATTTTCTAAAAGTGGAATGAAGTAAACACTCTATAAGCAAGTCAAATTACAACTAACTTTTTAAACAGCATAAAAGTGATTAGCCTATCTTAAGGTTGAAGAAAACCGAGATAAAGCTGAATTCACCAATGAGGTAGCCTGAACAATAATATTACCAAATATGGCAAAACCAATAGAACGGTGTGCCCATAAACACTACCATATATGGAATGACAGAAATGTGATAACACACTAGAGAAAAGCCTTGTAAGAAAGAAAAATTTTAGGTTAAACATTAACTGAAATTGAACTGGTGAAAAACCTTTAAAGAAAAATTGTAACAAAATTAGTTTGGAAATTCAGAAACTTAAACGTTTCCATTTAGTCTTTTATACAGCTTAAGGCTTTTAGCTCACATCATACATAGGCTTTATTTTCACTACCTTTAATTTTATTAGAAGTATCAAATAAAACTGTCACGGATGGAATAATTCAAATTAAATTATTCAACTATTTTTTTATAAACCATCAGAAGCCCATTACAAGTAGTTTAACTATTATACGACATAATCTTACCAAAGCTGCACATGTACAGTAACACAGTAAGATATTATAAACCGTATGTAAGCTTTCTGTTTAAAATAGATAGATAATCTGCATTTGAGACGAACTCTCGCATCATTATGGCAATCATTCTATCAAAATACAACTTAACCACTCAAATTGTAGAAGCTATTCGAAAATTGTCAATTCCTACGCGAAACCTGCTCGAATGATTTGGAGAATGATTGGATAAGGGCTTAATTCGTTAGTTCTAAATAACTTTTCTTATAAAATGTTTTTGTAGCTCTTCAGAAAAGGCCACTTTACTCCTGTGCAAACTGCATATCTTCTGATCTACTCTGTAGGCTATGCATGCCAACTTGAAGTTCATTGGTGTTTAATAAGTTTTAAGCAGGCGCGTGCTGGCTCAATTTTAGGGACCGAGAAAATATTCCCGTAGAGGGCCCCACCACCCCAGTTTATATGGCATTCATTAGTAACTATCAGTACAATTTTACGTTCCTCTTGCGGGAAAGAACTTGCAGAGAATGAAGGTCGTTATGGCCACGAGTCTGGGAGATGAGAGAGGCATGGAGATGTATTCTACTACAAAGTATGATTTAGCTATTGCTAGGGCAAAAGTCGGCGTGAAGCATTATCAGCCGGATTCTCTGGAAACGGAACGTAATACCATGGTATTTGTCATGACGAAGGAGCGATGATATCTTGAATGAGAGCTACTCGGTTAGCCACAAGTGTCTTGCAGTCTGGGAGCCTTCCAAACGATCGTATCGTCAAACGTGATCTGCTTCTTCAAAGCATCAATGAGACTTTACACCAATTCTGCTGCTAAAACAGCACCGCACAATTCCAAACGTTAGATGGAGACTGTTTTGAAAGGTACAATTGCGACCGAAAAATTTTCAACGGTAATATATCAAGATAGCACATTTTTCTTATATTCACATCGAATGAATCTGGCATGTATGCCATTTATGACATTTCAGATGAATAAAAGTGACGTCTCTTATGAGAATTAAGAAGTCGAGATTCCGCAGTTGCAATAAACCGTTGAAAATTTTTCGCCCGCAACTGTACAACTCTAGTTTTCCCGAACATAAAAAAAACTCGGATATAGCTGTGAGTATATTAAACCTTTAAAATACGCTACAGTACTGTAACCAATACCTGACGCATCTGAGAATGCATGAAGTTCTTTCTGGTGGCCAAGTCTAAACTAATACATCTAGACAATTTTAAATTTGAAAATTTAGGAAGTTCTAACTTGAACAAATTAGGTATGTTATTGATCACTGCCTCAGAAACATGGTCATCCCAATCTATTTTCGCCATCCATATTTGCTGCAGCAACCTTTTTGCTAACAGAACCACTTAAAAATTTTAAAAAATCGTAAATTCTCACTACTTCCGATAAGATTATCTTTTTGTGCAAGGGCGATCAATAGGGTGACACAAGTAGAAAAACACGTCCACCATGGAGTCCCAATGAACACCTAAAACCTTAATAAAAATAGATTCTTCTTTGTCTAATTGAACTGGCATTTTGACATCAGTCGATTGTACAGTCGTTAGAAGTTCCGGAAAGTTACTTTCTCACTTTCGTAACTCGATTCCTCCGGATCGCAGAACCTGTATTATCTTCAAGTGAAGTTTTTGTGCAAAAAACAAAATCATATTTCCAAATTACGTCATCAATATAAATATGATTACGCAACTCATCCGCAACATTAGGATACTTCGATTCTTCTAAATTAGCGAGTCCTTGAATGGTTCGCAAGACTAAAAACGGGGAAGAAGATTAGTTTCAATCGTCGCTGTTCGTCAGGTGCGATCGAGTTGAACAGAGGGAAGTATATTGTTACTTTAAATATAATTTAATTGTTGGTAATTTAAATTCAGTCGTGTCGTAGGGCCGTTCGAGACAACTTTATAGAGGCCCACCGAGAAACTCTCGGTATCCCGGTGGGCCAGCACGCGCCTGGCTTTAAGATATAATTTTAAGGACTTGCAGTAGAAAACAAAACAGAATTTACTTTAAGCTCACTGTAGGAATGGTTCGGTAAGTGGATTTTTAAATTTCGCACTTAACCTTAATTGTTTAAATTTAACAAAGATTTAATCTTTGAATAAATTGTTGGGGAATCAAGTCTCACTTGAAGTTGTTTAAATGTAACCTTTTTTAACTTCAAAAACACTTGAAAAGATTGGTAAATTTAAATTATTAACCCTCCCACAGTAATGGTGGGAGTAGGTTTAATTATTTTAAGCTTTAACGGATTTTAAACAATCAAAACACCGCATCGCCTATATAGTGTAACGGTACGGTAGATTTCAACGAAATCCTCACTTAATTTAAATTGTTTAAACAAATATCTAAACTTCCAGGTTTGGGAATTCCCACGAAATTGACCTGTGCACCCAATAACATAGATCAAACAAAGGAAAGGATTAACCAAAAATCTTGGACAAAAACATTTGTGTCACGATTAATTAATGACAAAAAGATGAAATTTACCTCTTCATAGGTAAATTAAAATGTCTCTTTCGCAAGCTAATAATTTTTTACAGTTATGATAATTAAGTGGGATGAAATGCACTCATTATTTGCGAAATCGGTCATAAATAAGTCTCGAAATCAGTTTATTTTTAAAATTTACTCTAACAGGCAGGAATAAATCTTTAAACATTGCAAAACAAAGTTGTATTAATTTTACTGCACAGCATGAAACATAAATTCGACACATTCAAATATATGAACGTCTTAGGTTTTATTTTAATTCAAAATATTATAATACGGGCTCATATTAAATTTCATTTTTACGACCAGAAAAGCATTCGACGAATTATTTATAATACAGGGGTTCATCTAATAAATCCCAAACATGACAAACATAGATTCAGATGAAAGTATATAGTAATAATTAGAAATTAATTTTATAAGGATATAAGAGCTCATAGAATACGGTTTACTCAATAGTTCTCAATAGTGAAACAAAAGCTATCTATTTTTCAGATTCAGGTTAACAGTTTTTTTTAATTTCATGATATGTGCATACTATACTGCTAGAGTAATATTCTTTATCGCTAGGATATACTGGCCATGAACAAAACTATTATTAAAAACAGTAAACGAGAATTTAAGTATTTCCTATATTGTACGTATTGTCATTATATTTGACAGACATTAGAAAGCATGCACCCACATATAGTATGTTACCAACAAGATGTTAGATGTTTTACATAACCTTAAGGAGAAAAATATGTAGCTCTAAAATTTTTTTATTAAGCCATATTAGATTTTAATTTAATAAATATTGACTCTAGAACACACTAGGTAGTAAAAGGACAAATATGTGAAAGCATCAATGTGAAATCCTTACCTAAGTATGCAAGAAAAAATAAAGTTGAGGTCATTTCAAGGCAAGTTTTAGCCTAAAACAGACAAGGTACAAGGAGTTATGATGTATGCAAGTATTTGCTACCTTACCTGCTTTATTAATGTAAAGAAATTATGTTCCAAGTTAACGAGATAGTGAAATTGTTAAATTTTCTTCTTTAGTTTGATTATATAGCTTGTGGCTAAAATGTTTCATTGTTGTTATGTCAAGCAGCTTCTTGGGCACAATTCTAAAACACCTACAAATGTTGGGGTTGTTTTTTATAAAAGATATTGAAATAAAATGCAACTTTCAACGTTTTATCATAGTAATCTGAAATAATAGAATTTATCTATTATTTTCATAAGTATGATATCTAAAAATATGTAAATAATGTTAATTAGAATGTAAGGTTAGATTTTACCAAGATAGGAAGATGTATCTAAGTAATTCTAAGAAATTAAGTTAAATTTAGTTATTTGATAGATGAGTAGGAAATGTGTTTTGGTTGACTTTTTCCAGTGATCTAATTTTTTTATGTCAATGCAAGTGTCATATATCATTAACAAGAAATTTTCTTTGACTATCTATGTATTAAATTTTTTTAAAGAATAATTAATAGTTATAAAATCATATGGAAAACAGAGAATTGCTGTGTTGTTACAATTTCAATTGGCAAATTGTTCGCGCCAAATATAAATTTGATTTAGGAAATTTAGATATTTATCTAATTATAAATAAATTTATTAATTAAGATTATTATTCTGCCAGAACTATTACTCTTCGGATAAAAGGCATTAAACTATCTTACGATTGATTTTTCATTTGTTTATATCATCCAAAACTTATTTTCTTTAAATTTTTTGTTGTTCAATTTTAAATAAAATTTGTCATTTCAATTTAAAGAAAATTTTGTTTATATTTTTTGTACATTACTTGTGTTTCCTAGATCTATATTTATTTAGTGTCCTATTCAAGCGACCCGCCTGTAAGTCTCAGTGTGGTGGAAATTTTGATTTTTCACCTCGTTTGTAATTAGCCGGCGCAAAAAATGTTTTAAGAGTAAAGGTAGGTGGTTTGTATTTTGTATCTATCATGACAGTGCTACTGAATATTTCTGAATATATATCTATTGCTGTATATTTTGTTTGTACTCTCATATAAATTAATTTAGTGTTATCAATATCAATCATAATAACTTGTTGCCAGAACATAGGGGCTTTCCTAATAAATCATATAAATAATTATAGCAGTATGTTATAGATTATTACATTAATTTATTGAAATTGTATTTAATAAACTTATGTAATCTAATTTTGAAATCAAGCCCTGTTACTTGATAATATAGGGCTACTAATATCCAACCAGAATTCACATTCTCGCGTGTTGTGTTTGCATAACTAGTTGTTTCGAAAATAAAAATAACAGTATAAATGAAAGATGACCAAATCTGCAACATTATTTGCATGAAATGAACAAACGCCCTCACCTCATTATGCAGCTCCGACACAAAGCTAGAGATAGAATATTTCTATTTCTCTAACTCATTTTCAGGATTCGTTGAAAATTGTATTTTCTGAGGGCATTTCTCATATTTATAGAACTGCTTTTGAAATTGCTGTGAATTCCAAAGCAATATTAGAGATGTAAATGTGGTTATGTGCAACATTGTATCTGTATATGGGATGGTAGCAAAAATGAAAGCAACAACTGTAATTGTCATGCATACTGAAACGAACCGCTTATATAGCTAACGTCTGAAAACGTTATATTCTTGCAAGAATGCATAAATGAAGTTAATCATAAATAAAATGCACGGACTGAAGATCACTAAAGTTGTTTAATAAAACTACTAACCTATTGTTTTGTTTTAAAGCAAATAAGGTTCCTGTGAATTTAAATTAATATGTAAAGATATGTTTATCCATTAATCTTTTAAAAAAAATAATGTAAAGAAAGGAAGCAGTACAAAAACTAAATTTTTCCTTCCCTGGATATGGCCGACTATAAATAATGTCGTCCTAAAGCGACAATATTTATGGATGTCCCTAGCAAGCACTATTTTTCTCTAGCCGACTGAATACTAAAATTTTAACAGCTTAATATTGACAAAATACTAATACTTTTAATGGATTACTGCGGGCACATAGATCTTTGGGGAAATCTATCATGTAGTTTTAATAAGCTTGGACTTTAGAATGTATCTAAAGAATGTATGTTTGCAAGGTATATAAAATTATACGCAGTTGAAGGTCTCTTGCTTATACTACTTCATAAACCTACTAAGTAAATGAGTAATACATAAAACCAATATCAGAATTTAAAAATACTTAAACCAAAAATATTTTCCTGAACAATAATTCATAAACATCGTGAATAAAACACAGATTAACCAATTTTTTACTTATTTAAAATAGTGAGATGTCTTTAAAAAGTGTTTAGTAATTCTACTAAAGCTTTTTAGAAAAAATTAGATAATTTAATACAAGTCTTACCGTTTTGTAACGAAGTTACTTTATTTTTTAATTATTATTTGAGTGGGCAAATAAGTTTAGCGTCCTTGCAATCTATAACCGCTTGGATAAGCCGGTGACTCAAGCAAACGTACGCGTTCGTCTTCCTGCCGTTTACTCTGCGTACGCTGCACCGCTTTACTGCTACCATACAACACTCCGCGAGGACCTATATAATAAAGTGATATGTTGGTGTTATTAAATTATTATCTATTTGGTATTTTATTTAATTATAAGGAGATGACAGGAAGACGCCCATGAAGTCATCCAGACTGTGCTGACCTCTACGACCCCAACAGTCCTCTGGATTATTATCATTTCTCCACTAGCAGCTACCCGGATCTGTGAAGCATACCACGTTAAAACAACTGGCGTCCAAGAATTAGCGACAGCAAACTAAAAACTACCCAGTGCCCTTCGTAAGCAACTTGGCGCCCGAGCAGCGACACTTAGCTACATTTAAGCACCCCGTCACCACAACAATCAGTATAAATGTGGCGCACGAATAAGGACCCCGCTTACCAATTCAACGCCCGAGCCAAGACACTTACAGTTTAAGTGTTTTAAATTATACAAATAAGTAGAAATCGAATAACACTTAAAATATTTAAATACTTCTGACCTAATCATTTTTAAATATTTATTCTTTCTTGTAGATGCTTAGCAATTATTTGACTACAAGTTAAGAGAATGGAACTTCTCCTGTCGTGTACTCCTCACACGAGAGGAGAAGTTTCACTAGGTACACAAGAGAGCAAACGCATTTTCTTAATGAACTGTATAGTATGGTCACTTATAATGTTTCATGTTTCAACGTCATTCTAAAGTTTTTATTTCTTATTTCACAGAAGAAATAAAACTATCGTAGGTCATGGTTTTTTCCTAGATTCTGTTTACTGAAGCTTGTATTTTGTCATTATTATACGATTGATGTTTAAAAGTTGTATTTTGAAATACCTTGTATACTACTTACTTGAATGAAAGAGCTTGAAACAACAATTTCATAAACACCATACATTTGTTATACCGCAGTTTAGGAGATATTTGAATTGCAATGCAAAAAATGTCAAGAAAGTCTAGTGTGTCCCAAAACAAAGTTGCGATCGAGCAAGCCTTGGCAGAAAATTGATATGTATTTGTATATATTTTAACAATTAAAGCATCAACTAATGTTTTTACCTAAATGTTTTTCACGAACGGTCAATAGTAAAACGGTGTGGTCTAAAAGGCAATTTTTTGCCTAAAAGGTTTTTGCTCATTATCTCGAAAAGTAAGTTCTAAATAGAAATATAGCTAAACTTAATTGAAACACTTGATAACATAAAATCACACAGTACATGTGAACTAAAAGTCACCACAAATAATCAAAAATACCAAAAGTAGATCTAATTCATATGGAAAATTTGTCACGCTGCTGAAAGTCGCTCAGAGGTAGAGACGCCTCCTAGATAGCGCAAGGTCCTGGGTTCGATTCCCAGCCAGGGTTCCTGTTTTAACAATCTGTTTTAACAAAGCTGTTAGAAAACAACACTAATTTGAGGAAAAGTTATATCAACATGTAAACGTTATACAACTGCGGAAGGAACATTTGTCATACTTTTGCAAGTTTGATAATATAGCCCCAGTTTTTGCTTTACATGTAATACAATGAACTAGGGTTATTTTGCTAATAAAATATGAAGTTAGAATAATTTCGGTGAATTTTTCATGTTAAATGTTTCAGTGTGATAGAACAAGTCTTTTTTGTTTACGAACTAATTTTTTTGACACGTGGCAATCTTATTTCACTTATTTCATGATCTTTGAAGAATGATTGCACCAATCTAAATGTTTTTGCATCCATACTTTTGCCACGTCCACCTCCATCCAATTTGGAGCATCAGATTCAGTTTGTACTGGTCTTATATGCCAGCACTCTTGGACAGCACTGAGATAAAGAGGGAATATGGTTTTTACATTGTCGATCTGCAATTACTTCAAATTCTTAATGGACAATTATTTTCTTGTCAGTAGTTCGATAATCAGTATATTCTTACTTTTTTATCACATTTTCAGAGACTGTTTTTGTAAAAAGCGTACTGGAGAAGTGATTTAACCTAGTCTAACTTAGAGTATTTTTTGAGTTTTCTTTATATCAAATACAATAAAATGAGTATCAACTTTCTTGCTCCATCCATTCACATTAAAGAAACTGCATTTAGAATCATTTGAACCTTCTGCTGACTGCTGGGCTGTGGATTCTAGGGTGGTTTGGATTTCTTTATCTTAAAGTTTTCTTGTACAGAAGCGACAGGTGGGACTACCATAGGCTAACCAAAACCTGATTTTGAATTATTAAAAAAAATTTCTGCAGCTTGTGCAAATATTAACATATTTATGCACAAATTTTTATTGCCTCTAACAGCCCTTCAAATTGAATAATTTCTTAATTCCTCAACTTGCATTCCGCTCAGTGCAAATGTTACCAAGGTTACACTCTTGTGTACAAGAGTATTAATGTAATGTTACACGGTTACAGCAGTTGCCTACACAACAAGACCACCTGCAGGAGGCATCGCATGCGAATTGTCCTTTTTATGATAAGATAATATATTCATCTCATTTTGCATTTACATATTCATCTTATTATAAGTAATATATTCATTTATACACTAAGGTTTCAGCAAACAGCTTGTTTCAAGTCTTCAGTAAGTCGTGAATTGACTCCCATCTGACCATGGTCTTGAACCAAGCTGGTAAGTAACATTATATTTAATTAATTGTAGGGGATCTAGAAGCTGGTGGCCTGGGGCACTGCTTACGTGATCCCTACCGCTTAGTATTAGGGATCTAGAAGCTGGTGTACAGGGGCACTGCTTACCCGATTCCCTACCGCTTAGTATTAGGAATCTAGAAGCTGGTGTCCAGGGGCACTGCTCACCTGATTCCCTAATGATGCTTAGTTGTAGTACTTTATATTAGGAGCCTAGAAGCTAGTACCCAGAGGTACCGGTTACCTGCTCTCCTAATGACGTTTAGTTGTAGGATATAGAAGCTAGTTCAGGGTGTCTCCGATCACTTTCATGTGTAACGTTAGTTTTAGGAGGACTTGTCCGTCCTCATACTTTGTGTAGCTTGTAATTACAATGTAATCCTTATGACTTGTTGTTTAGTATCTAATCAATTTCTGATATGTGTTTACTCTCTACCTCTACCTTCTTAATAACTAATCTGTTAGTGCAAACTAACAGAGTATGTTAAAGTTTTAACATAAAACTGTTTTACAGAATATCACTTTAACAAACCGATACTTCAGCAGAGCAAATCTTCAGCAGACACTGAAAAAAACCTATTGTCTAGTATCTGCTGCAGATGACAGCTTAGCTGTTGAGACACGTGTCCAGAGTGATTAAAAGTGTGTTTTTTCTTCTATCAATTTAACACACTGTTAATATTTTAACAGACTGTTAAAATTATGGACTTTCTTGCAGAATAGGTCTTTTTTACATCGCACTTGGTCTTAAATAACCACAATTAGGATGTAAGCAAGCTCCAGACGTGTCTCATCACCGTTACTGATGAAATTAGAGTACGTATTTCTGATACCAGCAAAGGCGAAACATTTTTTTAAGGAAGTAAGCGAAGTAACCGAGCTAGTGATATCTGTCCATGAATAATGTCCATATATAATTTTATATAGCACAAAAATAAGGTAATTTGAAGGTGCCATTTGTTAATTTGGCGCCCGGGGAACTACTTAATGGATGATCTCAACTTATAAGGATTGGTTTCGGTTCCTAAAGACATTCTTTAAGAAATTTAGCAGCGGCACGAGTATCAGATTCTTTAAATATATTGACTTGAAATTCCCTTGGCCTTTCGCCATAGCAATATCTTATAACTAACAGCTTTCATTATCAAATTGTTTACCAGAATTTATACGCAGATACGAATTCTATATTTCTTTTTAGTACAGAAAAATACGAACTAACTTAAGTACTATTTATTAAAATTGTATGTAAAATTGTCAGAAAAAGGGTGTTTTAAAATAAATGGTTAATTTAAATGGATTGATTTTATATATTTATTTTTATCTAGTATAATATAACTTAAATCACATTTCCCCATTTACTCATTATCCCCAATGTGTATCTTAACACACACACATATTTGTTTTTAATACTGTCACTCTACTTTGCTGATTGAAAATGTAAATGAATATTAGAGAAGAATTCCCTACGGACATTACTTTAACAGACAGTAATGTAAAACAACATTAAATGTACGATTGTAGGGAAAATGTTGTACTACTAAATGAACATTACTATATACAGTGTGGTTCACTTTACAGCTTGACATCCGTATATCTTTGCTATTAATAATCCAATCAATTTTGAACCCAGTTAAAAAAGTTTGAGTAACACAGTATGCCTTTCTAGGCAGTAAAGGCACTCCATTGCGGCACTTGTAACGGTATATTTTCTATCGGTCTCAAATAAGTGTAATTTTGCATGTATATTTATCGAGAAATCTAAAGTCCGGTCCTGCAAACCTATATTTTATTTGTAGGTAAAATTTTGTTCGTATTTGATATAAATATATTAACAAAGAAACATCTTAAAAGGTTGTTTTTGAATTCCCATAGAACTAGAAGACGTTGGAGCAATAAATTATGTCTTTAGTGTTTTGTTTATTCACGTGGCATTTGTTAAATCGGCTGCGTTGCTAAAATCTCGACTAATAACAAAGTCTGTGGTGTACCTAACTTTCTGTATAATTTTAATCATGTTGTTTTGCGTTTCTTGAATTCATCATAAAAAATAATCATAAATTTCCCTTCTGAAAAATAACACCCAACACGTGTTTGTGGACCCTGTCTGGTTATTTGTGTCTAAACTTGAATTTGCAATGCGTCTCAACAGGCTGGCGTGCTTGTTTCCGTTGTCGCGCCAGTACAAATGGTTCATTAGGACCAGAATCTCGTATAAACGTTAGTAAAATCACCTTTGTCGACTCCACGTGGACAAATTCTTGAGAGATTTTGATTTGCTCAGATGGGATGATACGGGTTTTTGATTGGTGCTGTTCGATTTGCATCCCTAGCGAAAAAACATTTCTTCCCGCGTCAAGAGATCACGTAAATCTTTAAGACAGATTCTAGATTTAGTTCCCATACAGTTTGGTCGTTATGGTAAAGAGAACACACTTGCCGTGAAGTGAGCTTTCGATACAGTTTAGTTTTGGATAATTCAGTTTGAAAGACTTGAATATACAGTACAGTTAATATTAAAACAATTATTTCTACCGCTCTCGTTTTAATTTAGTGCAGTTATTTTATTAAAAGTCTAGTGGATTTTATAAAATGTTACGGAGTCATTGTTATTAAAAACATCTGATGCGTTCTTACTTGGGACTATAGTTTATTCGCAGACGGACTGATAATTTAACTAATAAATTTTTGTTCTATATGTAGATAAATATAAACAATTATCTATTCTATTGGAAGGATTTAAATTAGCAAGTGCTATCTGTGTTTAAATTCGTTTGAGCTTTTAAAGACACTGCCTTTATTTCTCGTGTGCAAATTATAAATAAAAATATAACAGAAACAGGATTGCTTAAACTGTGTTTTAACAAAGATTGTTGGTTAAATCATAAGGATTATTTCAACGTTTTGTGCGATTGAACTGAATTTGAAATGAAAACAATTTTCTTTGGCCTGCTGTAGTCAAATAATATTTCATCACCATTAATGATCAACAACAGTCTTCCAGTGAGAGGCGTTTCCAGTTTCTATCAGTCAAGAGTAATGTTTTTTGCGATGCAAGTAAATAATGGTTTAATTGGAATTCGATCTATAGGATTAGGGTATTGTAATTTAAGAAATATCTATTTTTTGTCATCTTGTTTGTGTTTACGGATTATTTGGATAGTTGAATTTTATAGTTTTCTATAAAAAGAGAGCTCTCTAATAGGATTCAAGTTTAGTATGTTAACTTCAGTAAAATTTAAATATCTTAACTCCAGTAATAACTGAATAAATTCAATTCCATAATATTTTACAATTCTATGTTCATTAAATTTCAAACGATATTGTGTTTAATAAATCTTGAACTTAATAAATCTTTGAATAATTTACGTTCAATAAAATTTAAATAACTTTATGTTGAATAACTTTTAACAAATTTTTGAATCATTTTATGTTCAATAAATCCTGAATAATTTGAAAATTAACTATTGAATGACTAATTTAAGTTTAATAAACTTATATTGCTAATGCTTTTTGATTATATATGTATATGCTCTTTTATTTTTACCATCCAATAAATATGTTTTTAAGTCTATACCAAGTGAGCTAAATGGAACCATATAATTATGAATGTTTTATTCATTTTAAAAATTAATAAATATAACCAAATTTTTTTTGTTCAAAACCTGACATGTTGAATTCATTTTCTGATTAGTGAATTTAATATCTTTTCTGGCTTAATTAATGTCATTAAATTTCATAATCAGATGGCGCCTTTTTAGTGTTTTCTATTTGAGTTCTGAAACCCTTATCTACTCCTTTTCATAAATAAGACAACTGCAGAACCAATACCTGCGACCTGAAACTAAAAATTTGTAAGATAGAGCTAAATCTCAAGCCGTGGTAATCTTGAGCATCTTTTTAACGTAAGTGTGATAATTTTATAATTATTATTTAGTCTGTGGTATTTTGAGTGTTACAATTGATGGTCCAACGTGGGCCTTGATTTTTGGTCAGTTACACACTTTTATATTTATAAGTCTCACTTTTGAAGTTAGCTGCGTTCATTTATCTGCTTTTTAACGAACGCTTATAAATTGTAGTCGTGGTTGCATAAGTACCCATCGTAACAGCAACCTTATTGGTAACAATAATTTATTTTAATGATAATGATTAATGATGTTTAAAATAGGAGTTTGTATTTTATATTCACGTATAAACTCAAATAATACTGTAATGAAATATAAGTATTATAAGGCAAGTAATAGAGAAACCTGGTTTTCATCGTTTTTAATTTCATAACTTACAAGTTTTTTTACTTGTTATAACTAAACTTTTTAATTAAAAAAATCTCCAAAAGAAGTTTTGATTTAGACTGCAATAAAATATAAACTGGATTCTAGATAGAAAATAAAAAACTTTTACAAATAGGAATGTGTAAAAAGTATCCATGAATCAATAAACATAATTACCATTACTATTCACATAACTGTGTTACTCACACAAAAATCTTTGAAAATTTCTTTCAAATCTCTTAAACTAATTACTACATACAAATTATGTCTTTATAAAGATGAAATTATCTAATAATTATTTTATTTTATAATTATTTAATCAATTTTTACTTTTTAGCAACAGATTAAAATAATTGTTATAATTATTTATAGAAAATTGTTATAATTTATTTAAAAAGAAAAAAAGCTGCACTGGAAGGAAATTCTCTCCTAGTTGTGTCCGCGCATACTAAACAAAATTGTGTTGTCTATTTCTACGGCACTCTTTTAAACAAAACCAAGATAATTTCAATTCTATTCTTATAGTACTGTAACGTTCTTTTTCAAATAATAACAAAAATACTGTTTAATTGTCTATTCACAAGAGATATTATTTACATATATACTAATTAAAAACACTATAATTATAAACTATTTAACGAAGTTAAATGCTAGATATTTACAAACCTAAAGTAGGCTGTTTATTTTTAATACAACATTCATTTATAACATTTATTTATTCACTAATATTCGACCATTAACTAGTTACACAAAGACATCTCAATACGCCGCCGGTTGAATACTAACTGAACTTTCTTCTGTGCGCGAACGTCAATTTATATCCCCATATAGATGTTCTGGAACGTATTGGATTAAACTAGTTGGTGTATTGTTTTATGCAGCCATCGATGACTCACGCCGATGAATCATACATCTTCTCGCCATAATCTAGAATGTTCGATGAAGGCGTATAGGGTTTTCTATTCGTTACAGTACATTTAAAAAACTATTCTTCAAGATTTTCTAACCAAAATTTGGTTTTGGGGCTTTTCGGTGCTCGAGAACAAATTTCCGTACGACTTTTACAATTAAACAAGGACTAGCATGTTGCTTCAATTGTATAGCTATTTGCTATCGTACTTAGTAGACTGATCTTGTATAATAAATGGGGGTTTCTATTTTCACACAAATCTCTTTTAAGGAGTTCTATCTTCTTCTAATAGCACTACTACCCTAAATGAGTGTTCGCTTGCTCAACTACGTTTTTCCACTTTTTTGTCTTATCCTTTTACTTTCAAATCTTTCACTTTCATATTAATCACATATTTTTGTGCTTTATTTTAGTACTTGGTTGCTTATTAAGTTGAGCTTTCTTGGCCTTTCGTACTGTATTTTGAGATAAAGTGTCCGGTTTTACGCTTGGGTGAGCATGTGTTGCTTGCTATGCT
The DNA here is from genome assembly GCA_929113105.1 of Agrypnus murinus. Lineage (NCBI taxonomy): Eukaryota > Metazoa > Arthropoda > Insecta > Coleoptera > Elateridae > Agrypnus > Agrypnus murinus. Next base: position 87,306,328 of record OV816030.1, read on the forward strand.
GGTTTATTTTGTGTTGCAGGTGGTCCTGGTGGTGGAGTGTTCGCGTTTTGACTGTTTTCTCTAAACGGTGTCAGCAGGGTTCGCAGAGTTTTGGGTTTGTTTTATTTCTTGTTTATTTTGGGAATTTGCTGATGTATCATGTACTGTTGTCTTATTAGGTTAGTTATTATTTAGCATTTCCGGAGTACAAAATTTATTGCCTATGAATAAGAATCCTTGTTCCCCTTAATTTAGCATTACATCAATTTCCCTTTGCCTGCTTCAAATGTTCTTTTAAGGCTTTTCGAGTTTCTTGCTCACATTTAGTCAATTCTTCGCTAATCCATGTGCTTTAATTTGTAGAAATTTCTAAAAATTTCCATTTTTTTGTTTGTAGTTGTTACTGCTAACTTTGATGGTCTATTCTTTTCTGGTTTAAAACACCCTTATAACTGTAGGAATCGATTTCATATTTAACGTTTAATGTTGCGCCCATTTTGTTAATATAATAATAATTTATACAATTTTTTTTGTATTTCTAATTTATTTTTTCTTCTTCATCTGGTATTTTATACAATATAAAGTTTTTCTTAATGTTCTGTTTCTGTAAGTGTTATAATAATAATTTGGCTGTCAAATTTGACACCTACTCACTTTGTCCAAAAATTGACGCAACCAAAAAAGCTGTATGTGGGCTCATTTTGAAGCTATTAATGTATAAATTTATTTAAATAATTATAATAATTGCTACTGACCATTACCTGGCGAACCAGGCCCCAGAAGTTATAAACCTTGTGCGGGAGGGAGGGGCGATTATTATTATTATTCAGGCTCAACGTGCGGCTGCAGCCGACTTAACAGATGGTATAGCACAAATCCCACATTTGTGTTACAGGTTAGTAAAACTGTAAAAAACCTTAACCAGATCTGCCGGTACCGTAAGTCGACCCAGGGCCGCTTGGATGAGAGACGAGAACGCTTTCCAAATCCATGATTGGGTTTTTTTTTATTCAACCCATTATAAGGGTTAAACATAGGGATTGGGGTTTAATTTTCCAGGTTTTGTGCACTCAAAACCATTAGTTGGCGAAAAAGAAATATCTCAAAGCGATTTGTGTATATTCTTCCACAAACCGATCATGCTAAATCATTTCGCCCCTAGAAGAGTTAAAATACGGATTGCGGTGAATTTTTCAGGATTTAGTGCACCTAATGACATTCTTTAGTGGAAGGAGGAAACATGTCAGAACTATTAAAATAACCGATGTTCCTTAAACAATTTACTCCCTAAGAGGGTTGATAATAATGGTTGGAGAGGATTTATAAATATTTTATGCTCTTAATGCGATTTGTTGAAATAATAGGAATATCTCTGGGTTTTTGGACAGAATAGTTCGAAGGTGCGGTTTACGATTATCAAGGTATCGTCCTGGAAAAACCACCTCTTAGTAAATATTTGTAAGGGTGAGGGGTGCAACAATGTGAATATAGATTCCGTCAAGCGAGAAAGTTTGACAGGTATTATACAGGGTGCGAAAAATTGCATTCCTTATCCTTACAAATATTCACTTAGGGGTAGTTTACGATTATGTAGTAGACGATACTTCGATATTCGTAGACAGTTCAAATTAAGTGTTTCAATTCACATCTGCGGAGGCAGGGCAGATTATTATGATTACACAAGCCCATCATGCGGCAGCAGCCGATTTGCGGATGTTATAGCACAAATTCACACTTGTGTCCAGATCCAGATCTGTTGGTGCCGAGATTCAATCCCGGTTCGCTTGGGCAAGAGAGTCGGTAGCACGCTAGTCGCTACACCACCAAAAGCTATATACAGTGCGATTCTAAAGTATGGAATAAATTCGATAAAAGGGAAAGTATTGATTTTTGGAAACATTCCAAAAACACGTCAATTTTGTTTTTAAAGTCTGCATTTTTTGACATAATATTCGAATATACAGGGTGATGTGTTTAAGTGTGGTGACGTCATCGGCATTTTTTTAAGTAGCAACTTTTATTTTTTATTCGATATTCTGACACTTCATCTAATTACCAACATGGTAATGTAATAAGTTTGTTACTTTACATAAAAAAATTTTGAAAAAAATAATTATGAATCCAGGAAAGTGCTATAGCCACCACACTTCAACGCATCACCCTGTATATCCAATATCTCAAAAAGTGCGAGCTTTAAAAACAAAATTGACATATTTTTGGAATTTTTCCAAAAATCAATACTTTGCGTTTCGCTTTGCATTTAAGTTTGGTGACTAATAGCACTTTCCCGTCTTCATAATTATTTTTTTCAAAAATTTCCTTATGTGAGGTAACAAACTTATTACATTACCATTTTGGCAATTGGATGAAGTGTCAGAATATGGAATAAAAAATGCAAATTGCCATTTAAAAAAAATGCCGCTGACGTCACCACACTTAAACGCATTACCCTGTATATTCGAATATTATGTCAAAAAGTGCGGACTTTTAAAAACAAAATTGACGTGTTTTTGGGATTTTTCCAAAAATCAATACTTTCCCTTTTATCGAATTTATTCCATACTTTAGAATCGCACTGTATAATTTTATGTGGAGGCATTGATCATTCACGATCTCTTTTAATTCATGGTTTTCCTTTTCAATACTTTCAACATTTCTGTTTATTTTATCCAATTTGCCGCTAACTTCGTTTAATTTACCCTGTATTGTTCCAAATAGTGTTTCAATTTCAGTTATTTTTCGACTCACTTTGATTTGGTTAGCTTTATCTATTCCTGTTTTGGGGTTATGTTTCGAGTATTATAATTTGCTATTCACTGCTTATTTATTGATTCTGTCTAAAGTTATTAATTATTTTATTAAAAACATTTTCTTCCACTTTTGAAACACATTATTGAAACTTAACTAAAAAAGTCATTAAAACCAACTAGAATGTGTTTTTATACCTTGCCACGCCCTACAGAACCCATAAGGAGTTCTATACCTGATAAAAATATTAAATTAATTCGATTACAAATAAGAAAGACATCGGGGTATCAAGCTACCGCATATGCAACACGAAACTACTACTAATAATAACTTGTTTTAGTCTCATAAATATTTTGAAATTTTGAATCTGATAACACTTATTTAATTGATGTCCATTGTAAGTAACTGTAACATAGATATAGTCGTAATATAATTACTTTAAGCCATTAATCCAGTAATTGCCTGTTATTACAATATTTTAGATCAGATAATTTTCAAATTGGAGTAATTTAAAAATTTATATTTAATGAATTTACCGTTGTCACGTAACAGTTTTTAAGGCATGTGTTATATTAGCTTTCTAACTCTAGAACAAAAGATATGCAAGTGTACGTATATTACACTTGAGAATAAATAAAAAAGTACAGCCAGATGTTACAGTAATGCAACATAGCAGGTGAAATAGTTACATGCCAAGGGCGGTTCGTTTTATGTGCTTCATTTACATTCTTTTTGGTTTGTACTTTTTCATACAAAAACCTGCTCTTTTTACATTCCAATTTTGAATTTAAGTAGAAATTTCCTTAAATTATTTAACTTTTCACTACTTCTAAATCATATTCATTTAAATTGCTTATAATTAATTTATAGAAATAAAAAATAACATAAATAAATTGATGACATTTACTCTTCATCAAAAACTCGTTAATTGTAAAAACCCTAGCATTCTTTCTTTGTTAATTTTTCGTAATTAACCACCACCACTCCGCCACCCGGAAACCAACTTACCTCGGAAATAACAATTTTCAATTTAGCTATTTCGAATCCCCCAAATATAGATTTCCTGTTCAATTTAACAAACTTAGCTTCTTGTTCCATGGGAATATAATGGGAGTTATTAGGGCCACTAGTGCAGTCCCTTTTTGAATTTTTTGGGTTTATATCGTTTTTCACATTATTGTCGGATGCTCAGAAAATTCCATGTCAAATTCGAATCTCATAGGTCACCGGAAAGCACTGTATAAACCTCTGAAACAAAACAAAAAGACACAAGATGGATTTTATATAATTAAATTAGATTAAAATTTACCAAGTGTCTGGTAAATATCTGCATCATGAAAAGCATCTATATATTTAAAACACAACGCTTATTTTTGTTCCAGTTTGTTTGAGAGTTCCACCGGGCCGATCTAAGCGATTCTTTTTTTTATATTAAAGCTTTCGCTATGTCGATCAGTCAATACTACTTAATTTTTATATTTTTTAATGTTTGTATTTTTAATTTGAAAAACTCTAAAATGTTTAATTTGAGACGGATGAATCGGACATTCACTTGGGACGCCCTCTCACTTCCATGGTGGTGAGTTTCGTAACTACTCCCGCTAATAAATATGAAAGGGTGATGCAGCCGTCCACTTCCATTATTAATAAGTGTTTAATGTTTAACAAATTGTTAGGTTGCGTAGACAAAACCCGCATAGTTGAAGATTATTGACAACAGACAAATTATACAAATAATAGCTGATGGCAATTGCTTATTCAGAGCAGTTTCATATTGTTTGCATAAAACGCAGGAAATTTGCCAACACTATGTTTATGTCATGTTTTTGAAATGTGTACTAATAGACGTTTCTAAGAATGTTTTAAACCAGATCCATTTTTGATTTTATTCTTATCATTTCGTCAGGTAGAATTTCCGTTTGTATGTATGTAGAATAAACCGGAGCGGAGGGGTAAGCCAGAGAGGCAGATATGTCGAAAGGTAGGAGGGTAAGCTGGGAGAGAGGAATGCTAGGCTTAAAATTTTCAACTGGTTATGTTTGGTTGCGTTTATTTAAATAATCACTCACGAACATCCGAAGGATTGTAATCACACATCGAATGTTGTATATATGTTGTATAAGTCCTTCGATGCTTTTGACCCTCATGTCTTGACGACGTTTCTCTAGTTCTCTATCAAAGTACTAGCTTCAAACCACTCATTTGATTACAATAAGCATTCATTTCTTGTTTATGTAAGTAGACAAGGTAAATGATCTCAATATTTATATTTTGTTTACTAGTAGACTTCGATAATATAATTCTAATGTTTAGCAATTGAAATCTCCTTTTGACTCCTAAAACTAAATGTTTATAGTTACAGTAAGATCCGGCTTATGGTATAGCAAACATTAATGGTGCTATGTAATAAAACAAATATACAGGGTCTTCATTAAGTTTGGAACCGGCTTAATATCTTCAAAACTATTAACTGGATTAAATTGAAATTTGGGGTGTGCATTTTATAAATTAATATCTATTGTGCTTAATTTTTTCACCTGCTTTGCATCGTTACTTTACGAGATACACAGCCAACTTGATTTTTTTTAAATAGCAATGGGGGTCAAATTTGACATCATTTGAAAGCTTATTTTTTTCTGAGTACCATTATGTAATACACGTGTTGTATCATTTTGACAAAAATCGCCAAAAAAATTAAAATCAACGAAACATGTTTTATCCACAAAATTAAATTTATTACTTAAAATTTACTTTTACTTAAAATTACTTAAATATTTACTGTCAATGTGTAACTTTTGACATTTCTATGAATTTTGTAAGATCACTAGATATTTTAATTTTTAATTTATTCAACACTTTTGATTTTGTGGATAAAACATGTTTCGTTGATTTTAATTTTTTTGGCGATTTTTGTCAAAATGATACAACACGTGTATTACATAATGGTACTCAGAAAAAAATAAGCTTTCAAATGATGTCAAATTTGACCCCCATTGCTATTTAAAAAAAAGCAAGTTGGCTGTGTATCTCGTAAAGTAACGATGCAAAGCAGGTGAAAAAATTAGGTACAATAGATATTAATTTATAAAATGCACACCCCAAATTTCAATTTAATCCAGTTAATAGTTTTGAAGATATTAAGCCGGTTCCAAACTTAATGAAGACTCTGTATAATAAAAAAACGAGGAGTCAAAGTGTAAGAAAATGTTTGTTTAAATAATTCATACGTACGTCTAGCTCAAGCTTAATTTAGTTACCACGGCTCTCAGTAGTCAAATATTCAGCAAAAGACAAGTTCTTATTAAAATTATATTTGGGCACGGGAAAACTGAAAGGTGTGGGTGACTTAGCACGAGCTGCCTTATATGCGTCACCACGTCTTATGAATAATTTTAACACTTCGTTAACTTTCCCAACATGAATGTTAGTGAAAAACAGAGTAAACGGTTGTTTCTATTTTTCTTTCGGAATTCCTTTAAAAATCATTTACATAATAAAACATTAAACATCAATGCATTATTAAAACCATAAAATAATCTAGATTAAGTACAGACACTTTTATAAAACATAATTTCATACAAATAATGTTACAAATAACTATATAATGTTAAAATAATGAAATCTACATAATATTACAGAGATTAAGCAAAATTATTTAAAATTACAGTTGATTCTAATTTACACAAACTAATTTGTATTGAAGTCAAATACATTAACCTTTAATTCTATGAAATTAGGTTAATTCCACTTTCCTGTAAACTTTAATTCTTTAATTGTTGCAAATTATCTTAAATTTCTTTCTACGATAAAAGATAAAACAACTTGAAGACTGTCACGGTTTTATTCTTATTCCAAATCTTAAATGATTACTTAAAAAATGCTTCTGTTTATTTAGTTACACAAGCCATATCCATAATTTCTTAAATTTAGTTTTTGTAGTCGTGTTTATTTTCATTCTATCTAGCTTCAAGATGAAAAACGTTAATTTAACTAGAAGGCAATCCAACTACGTATAACTCAAATAAATAATTTGGAAGAAGTACTATAATCTTTAATCGAAAGAGATTAAATTAGTTTATCAATAAATTAAACAAATATTGACTAAAAGATTTTTAATATAAAAAATTGACGAGAAATAAAGAAAAGTTGCAGGTCAGATACTAACAAGAAAAATTGCAAATAATCCTCAAAATCATACGTATATTATGACGTAAACGTATACGTCTACCAAAGCAACTATTAACCACCACAACGAATTCAAATTCAACTAAATCGTTAATGTTTAACGATAAAACTACCACGAAAGACTTTTTTTTTTCGCGATTTTTATAAAAAAAAGCATCATGATGATGCTATTTTAACTGAGAAGTCATGCTAATAAATTTGTTTTTGAACAAGATGGCTTATGGTTGCGGGTTGCGATATGATCAGAAAACAATCAAGGTAATTGGGGAATAACTCAAATGATTTCTGGCGCGGTTCGGTGCGCCGACTTTAATAGCCCTTCTACCTATTCTGAACAATATGATCAAAAGTTTACTTTATATGGATATGTGAAACTTAATACAACATAGTAATATTTTACGTCCTTAGATGGTGTTGTAAATAGATTTACCAAGAAATTTACAATAAAATGTTAATAACGGCTTATAGATTAAAATGAAAAAATGCAGAATTGTTAAAATATGTATTTAGTAACATTCAAAGGAAATTTCCTATATAAAACAGTCTTATATAAATAGTTTATTGGTAGTAGTATGTTCTTTATTTAAATGTTTTGAAATTTTGAACATAGTATGCATAAATTAAATAACATCACAAATGTTATATATAATTTCTAAATATGCTAATAATAATAGTAAATATAAACACAAATTAATTAACATTACAAGTTGTTAAAGTACAAGGATAATGAAACCTAATACTGCTAAATAGTCAAATGAATTAGTTACTTAGCTGAGATTTTTTACGAAAAAAAATTTAATTATTAACTAAAGTTAAGAGATCGGCCAAACCATAAAACCAAGTCCTGTCACATTGAGGTAGGATTCGATCGGGCAGTGATCCCAACATGGCTCCAACCATGCTGGAAATAGTCCAAAACTGGACGAGGGGCCATCTCCTCCAAGAAAGCGTCATCGGGTGAGCACGTTTATAGCTCCGGTACTAGCCTGGAGAGCTAGTAGAGAATGGATAGTAAGCTCGCTCCCACCAGTGCGTAAGTAGCATTGCAATTCGTGTATTCGGACAGAAGGTGAACACCTGGAAGTTCAAACAAATCAAATACCTCAGTAGCAATAGGCCTATTTTAGGTATCTAGATGTACAAAACATTCATACGTACATACCCATTTATTAGCCGCCTTTACTTCACTGTATAATTTAACACCCTCCCCGTTTTGTTTCAGATTACACTAAACTTGAAATGATCTTTCTCCTAAATGAGCATTTTATAGCATGTTATAGCATTTTGCCTGCATTTTAAAAAGTCTTCATTCGTAGTAAGGAAGATGACTTTTATAGTTCCCCTTGTACTATTTAGATTACTGAACAATTAAACATTGCCGCTCCTAATCCAAATGTAAAGGTTCCATTAACATAAGGTACTACCGTTTCTGAACTTTTAAAGTAGCCGACTGATTAGATCTTCTAATTAACAGACAGAATTTTTGTGTTAATTATAATATGGTTAACACATAAAGTCAGTCAAATTCTAAATCCTTCGTTCATTTAATGAATCTCTATTAAAACGGAAAGCAGCTAACGAGACTTCGTCCTATTTAAAACGAAAGCAGCTGAAGGAAATTATTCCAAGATTTCAGAGCCTCCTAATGTATTCTATTAAAAACACAATTTCTGTAATCTGAAGTTATGACCGTCTTGCACTACTAAAAGTTGGGTTAATTAGAAAATAAATGGAAATTCAAGAATATGGAATTTTCTTTTGTTGCTAAAAGGTAGTCTCTTATTTTTATATACATATATTCCTTAAACTGTAAATATTTAAATTTTTTGTGCTATTGGTTGTTTATGCAACGCAAATGAAGAATAAAAGCTTTAAATCCCCCGAAAAGAAAATCTGGTGAAATTCTCATTGCTAATATTCTGGAAGGAGACCCAAATAAATTTTAAATGAGCCTTAAAAACGTTATGCAGCCAATATACAAAACATTCTTTCGCAGAATATGATTCATTCGGAAACAATTCTTTCCTTCTTTTTGGTGCTTTTTTATTTCCATCTAGAATGATGTAACGGACTCATTTGTAAGAACAGATGAATTCCATGTTCTTTCTGTACTTATTTGCATAAAATGTTAGCTGTTAAGGCTTTTCATAAGTGGGATGTATTTGAATTTTTATCTTTTATGGCTTATGTTTATAGTTTCAACAGGACGAGAAACGATGCTTTACTCAGATATTTGTGGATACGATTTTGGGCAATTTTTAGATAAGTATCTAAATTGCGTAAATAAAAAAAGTGAAAAAAGTTACTACATAACGATTTTTACAAAATATTTAAGTAGTAAGTTTTGTTTTTAATCTTGATTGTATATGCCCCGTTTCGTTAGGATTTTTCTGGATGTAATTTTTGTCGTTATGTTTCATCTGCGTACGCATTCTAAAATGACTAAAAAAAAGCAAATTTACAATACGATTTTTTAGCAGTCGTAAGTAGTAAGTAATTGGCATTTCTAATGATTTTTGGTTGTTGACATTTTATATACTGGATAATGCCGAGATTGGACATATTTTTTGAACAGCAAACGAAGTAATTTCTAGTAACCAAGTAACAGTTCAGACACCTCTAGATAATGTCACGTGGGGTTTTCGTAACTTGGAGGTCGTAGTCAGAGGTAGATGGGAAGGAAAACACAAGTCATAAAAACAACTATATACTAGTAACAAAGTCATAAAATACAAATGTGTTTACACCTGGTAGTTATATAGTTTTAGGACGTACAAGTCCTCCTAATTCTAACAATAAACTTCAGGACGATCGGAACTACCCTATCTAGGCACTAGATCTACAAACTAAGTGTAGGAGACGAACCTCTAGTGATTTACAACTAAGCGCATAGGGAGCCTTGACACAGATCCCTATTAACTAAGCAGAACTAAGCGAGAGAGAGCCTGAGCACAACCCCCTCACAACTGAGGAGAACTAAGCGTAGTGAAGGGTATGGTAATCAAGGTCCTTGGACCCCAGATTCCAACCCTACACCATAAATAATAAAAAATTCACTTACTCGCTTGCTTTGAGATGTTGTTGTGTTGGAGTCATTTTCACTGACTGAATTCTAAACCATTGCAAGCGGGTTTATATACTGACTAACGCGGAAGAAATCAGCATAGTAGTGGGAATTTGTAGGTTGATGTTCCGGGAACAGTGGGTAGTTTGCATGCTAGTTGGACGTGCCTGGCATGGAGCTGTAGTTGGCGTGGGTTGGTCACGAGTGGGCTGAGTAAGAATTCTTCGAATAAATATCCGGCTCGCGTGTCAAAGTGGGCTGAGCGGAAGTGTGCTGATTTCTCTAAAGGAATGCGCAGCTGGTTGTGAATCGTAGGCGACTTGACTTGACAAATGAAACGAGAGCAACATTGCAGTTGAGATTAACATATAAATGGCCAATCATGGGTTGCGTGGCCGCAGCTGGACGCGCAGATGGTCGAATAACGTGGGTCGTTGTTGCAGACGGTTGAATAACGTGGGCCGCTTTAGTAGATATGCGCATAACCTTGGCATAATATTGCACAAACGGAATATAACTTGATTGTTGTACGAATTATTTAATTCGTAAGGATTCCGTTTGTGACAATAACACAGCAGCACTTATCCAAAATAATTAACTCAAGTAATCTTTTGCTTGCATATACTATTCTTATTTCGAAAGCATATAAAATCACGTTCTGGCTTCATTTTTGTAAGTCGTACATTATTTTAGAATAAGTCTAATAACAGATCATCAGAGTCAGTCGACATCATACGTTGTTCTTGATTCCTATTAATCTAGACTATTATATGAAATTGAATGTATGTATCTGCGTGCTTATGTGCATGCGTGTGGATGTGCGCGTTTAGGATGCTAACAAAGAGAAACAGAGAATTGCTAAAATATCACCCCCACCCAACACCTGTGAGGGGACTAGGAATTTTAGAAGTATCTTGGCTACTTAGTAATGATGTAGAAATCTTCATTTAATTTATGAATATGTTGCTTAGAAACTTACTAATGAATACGTATGCGAAGATCGGAACTTCTTGTAGTAATAAGATATAATAAACTAGTTTTGAGCATTTACGGAACATTAAGTAGCAATTCTACAGAAATATAGTAACACCTGCAAGTAGGTCTTGGTGTTTTCCTTTAGACATCTCTTAGAAGAACGCATAGTAGTATTTAGTGTTTCTATGCCTATTCTGTATAAGGTATAAATTAAGTAACATTTAATTTACATTAACTTGCGAATCTTGTGATTGGTCATAAATATTATGTAACTGTTAAATACAATAACTAGATTTAGTAAATTTCAAATATGTATATCAATTAAGCTCTAGCTAAATTTGAAAATTTTTTCGGTTATTATTATTTCTTACCGTATGGCGAGAATTGCACAATAACTATAATAAAAATATAAGTACAACATATGATTAAGTATAAAATAAATAAAATTAGATAAAAATCCACTTTGTGACTATCACTGTCTAAAATTTGTGTATAATATATATGTAAATCACAAACTAAGGAACTAACAAATTACATATCTATGTAATTAACTAGGTTAAAAAAGTATAGTTATAGTTATACATTAATTATATGTTAATATTAAGGTTTTCAATCCACTCGATTGCCTGTGGGGTTAGGGTGATGAGGTCTTGGCGGTTGGCCGGGTACGCCGTCTGTTCGCACTCTTGGAGTGATATGTATTATAGTCTGCCTATTAGCTCCACATGGGCATTCGGGAGAGGCAGTTGCACCCCATTTGTGTAAGAGATCGGCGCATAATCCATGTCTAGTGCGTATTATGTTGGCGGATGTCCATACTTTACGGCTAAGGTCAAAACCTGGGAGTTGTTGAGTGGTGCCGATGAGGTTGTGGGTGGTCGGGAGTGTTAATGTAGTCCACTTTTCTTCCCATTTTTGTGCAATGTCAAAGCCCGATTCTTGTAGAATTACAGCCAGTTTTACTGATGGCTGTCTGGATCGAAGTCTGTTTAAGGATGCGTTCTGGATGTCCCCATGTATGGGCGAGAGGGGATTCCCCAAGATCTTTTCGTATTCCCTAAGGAGGGCTTGTTGGCGACGCAGGTCTGGGGAGGGATATGGCTAAGAGTTGGGAGCCAGTGTGTGGGTGTGGATTTAATGCATCCGGTTATAGTACGCATAGTGAAATTGAGTTGGGTGTCCACTTTGGAGACGTGTCGGCTGTTCAGCCACACTGGAGCACCATATTCTGCAACGCTATAAACCAGGCTAATAGCCGACGAGCGTAGCACGGTAGCGGATGCTCCCCATGTTGTTGAGCATAGCTTTTGGATGATGTTATTTCTGGTACAGATCTTTGCAGATGTTTTTGTTAGGTGGTTTTTATAAGTTAAGCTTCTGCCCAGCGTAATACCTAGGTATTTAGGTGTCTGGTTATGATTTAGGCGGGCGCCATTGAGATATATTTCCAACCTGCAGTTTGCCAGATTGTTATTTAAGTGGAAGCATAAACATTCCGTTTTTTCCGTGCTTGGTATCAAACTCCACTTTCGGTAATAGTCACTGAGTAAACTGAGGTCCGTGGTTAGCACCTGTTCCGATACTTCGAAAGATTTGTGTCTCACAGCGATTGCTAGGTAGTCCGCGTACGCAAATATCCGCGATGTTGTATCTGGCAGGTCGGATATATATATAGATATATTGTGATGATATTTTAGGGTAAAAAGGATTGTTCAAATGGTTAAAAATTTTAATAAAAATTCAAGGAGATACATTCCAGATTTTAAATACAAAAAGGGTGAGGGTATTTAATAATACAAGAGTATTGTAGGGATAGTATGGATGAGTCAGCTATAATCATTGTTGATGAGGTATCTTGTAAGTTGACTTTTCTTTATGAATATAACGTCATATGAATCATCCTTGGGTTTGCCACCAACTAAAAAAAAGAAGTTGTATTAGATTAACAAATAAAATAATAATCATAAGAGGTTTTGACAAAAGTGATAAAACTTAGACAACATAGAGGCAAACGATTATTGATAACATCACCATATTGATAAAAGATAAAGGATGAGTAAAAAAATATTAATAATCGTTTCCTTGGGAGGGATATAAACAAGAAAAATTGAAAGATACAAATTTTTGGAAAGAAAAATTTTGATAAAGAAATTTTAATAATTAAAGTTATGTATTAAATGTAAAATTAATGTTTATTGAAAGAAAAATGTTTAAAATATAAATACTATTGTGGTTGTAGAAGATTAACAACAAAAGGTTTGGAAATGAAATAATACTACGTACCTGTAAAGCATATCTTGTGTATTATTCATCAATATTATTAAGAAAATCAAGGAATAGGTATCGTAAAAAGAAATCATATCTGGATTAGCCTTCATGTGAGTTTTGGAGACGTCATATCTAAAAGAAAAGTAAGGTAAAATTGGAATAAGTGGTAAGAAGAGAAAAAAAAGGTAATAAAGTGAGAATATGTGTGTGTTATAAAAGCAGAGTAAAAGCGTACATAGTTGGTTAAAAGAAAAAGCATCAGCAAAGAACCATATAAGCAAATCAAGAAGATAAAGTTTACTTACTCAAAATAAAACTTTTAGAAGAGTAGATAGTTTAATTAATAGTAACAACAATGTGTTTGGTAAGTCACAAACCATGATTCTAGAATTTGCCTAAAAGGGATAAAGGAAAGTTAGATAAAACTCATAAAGGAAAGTAATACTTTACCTGTCACACTAATAATAAAAAAAAATATTTTAAGGTTAAAAGTAAATTTTGAATACTTACGTCGAAAAGGGATCTAAGTGTGTGGAAGTTGTCACTTGTAACTGATGAAATTGACACTGTTCATGAAGAGAGTGAACCCTGCTATTCATGATACCAAAATTGCGTCAAATAATTATTAAAAGCAATTAGGATTTGGATATAATAAAAAATAAATAAAAATTATTTTATTTAAACATTTGTTACAGTATAATATATATATTTTATTTCGGTGTTCAGAGGTCATGTAAGAGTATTGATGTTTTCGCAGAACTGGTTGCCCTAGGTACACTGTCAGGTGGAGAAGTAACCATTTTTTATCAATAATAATTGTTAAAAGTAAAGCAACTTTGAACAAGTAAAAATCAGCATCATAAGAAAAAGCAGGGTCAGCTATTTATTTATTTTTAAGTATAGAATTTACGCAAACAAGAAATGAGCAGTTGTCATTTTGTCAACTTTTTAACACAATTTTAGACAAAAAAGTGTTTAAGTGACGTCACTTTGATATGTATACTGAATGTATATATTTAATACTAAAAATGCATAAAGGGAAGGTGTGTGACGTTAAATATTATTGATTGTTTACAATCTTTTTTATTGTCAAAATAGCGTAGTCTTGCAGTAGGGTATTCGCATAAACGATATAAGTTTAAGAAAATTACTAATTGTGTTTTGACAATATAAAAACAATAAGAAAAAATAACTTTAATTTATTCATCTCTTTATATTTATTTTTATGGAATACTAGCTGTAATTAGTTAATTAATATTTAAAATAATACTAGTTAATGCATATTAAAGTAATTAAATTAGAATAAATTAAATTACGTGTCAGTGTAAATTGTTTTTTAAACAAGACCTAAAAACTGAAACGAACTACGAAATTGATCTAGCGTAAGCATAATTCTGTTGAAAACCAACATCATATTATTGTAAAAACGTAGAGAACTACATCTGCTGAGTACCATCATTCATTTTAAGTTTTTCTTGCGGCATTTTCACATCTTTACGTATTTCACAGTTTTTAGCATTTGAATTATTGGAGTGCTTTATGTCACTTTTTTTATTTTCTTCATTTATATTCCCTGATGAGATGACATATGCAAGTATACTTGAAATATCACGTCGAATATATGTACATATAGTATAGAATTAACGTTAAAAATATAAGTTGAAAATATTATAATACTAAATTCGTGTTTCCCCAATTTGTAATAATATTGAAGAATATTTAAATATGTAATTATAAATGTAAAATAAATTCTGCTAATCTGTTAATCTAACGTATTTAATTTTTTAATATAATAAGTTTTGCTTGCTAACCTCATTTTGCTAGGTACCCCTTTTCGTTAGTTTTAACATTTTTAGCAAACTAACTTGACAGTGCAATTAAGTTTTTTAGACACTATCGGAATAACTCCTAGAATTAATGATTTACGACATTCAATTAGACTTTACAACTAATACAAAAAGTGCTGCAGGTGAATTTTAAACAGATAATGCGATAAGACAGAAATTTCTATTACAAAAATTTTATTACGTGATATAACGTGATTTATAGTGTTATTCTAGTTTGCAAATATACCTTTCAAAATAAGACCAAACCCAGCATTTATGGCCTAAAATAAGCTTTATCTTTTACATACACGTGTGTGCTTAGTTAAGCTGTGAAAATGACACATACAATGTTTTTTTTCAGGCGAAGCAGCATGTGGAACGAAACATCGGATGTTATTTGAGCTTTGAGTGTGGTCATGCCAAATTTGAACACTCTAAAGGTAGCCGGGGGTAAAACTGCCGCCGCCGCCGAGTTTCATGTAAACGACGTCATTTTACCGACGGCTACACCTTCTTCTCAAGGTAATTATTGATCACTTTAAGGTATGCATTGTTTTATGGCATATAGAGTTTATGGAGACTATTTTTGGCAACTGCTGTTTATTTGTATCAATTGCTTTTATTTTTTGCTAGATATTTTCTAGAGCAAAATTTAAAAAAATAGGATGACTACTAGAGCAATCCTTGCATGAAAAATGTTCATAAGAAAACTTTTTAAATCCATATCCCGAACAGATATTTCTTACAATTAGATTAGATTATAATCCCAATGATATTACTGAAAAAATCCCTAAACATACCGATGCTATGATAAATATGACTCAACCTAAAACTGTAAAAGTATTTTCATGCGTCGAAGAAAATTAATCTTTTATCTTTTTTTAATGATTCTGATTCAGTTAAGTATCCAATTAATTTTTATCTTTAGTTGGAGTACCTTCTAACTAAAGTAATTTCTACGACTTAATATTTACGATTTAAAAAGTACCTTCACCAAACAATATTTCTCACAATGGAGGGGTTTCATGCATAGTCCTAAAATTACCAACCACCTAAACATATTAAGTCTTGAATAACTCATCCTTCCAAGATTAGGATCTAATGGATAATCCGTTGTAAAACCATAACGTATGTCCGCAAATATACAGGGTGGCCCACGCAAGATGATCCTGTACCTTATCTTGGAAACTGTAAGAGTTACGAAAAAATGTTAAATACCAAAGTTGGTTGGTGTAAAACAGATTTTAATTTTATAATAGTTTTGTATATACAGGGTGAGTCACATTGCTGTGGCTACTATCAAATTCTTTATTTTTAATGGAACACCATGTATATTTTTACTGTTTTTGATTCTACACTTTATTTGAAGTATGTTTGCCTAATGTATATATCAAAAGTCTGAACAGTTTCTGAGCAAATTCAGTTTTTCTGTTATTTTTTGAAAAATCCAAGTTTTTTCAAATAAAGTGTAGAATCACAAACAGTTAAAGATATACAGGGTGTTTCATTGAAAATAAAAAAGTTGATAGTAGCCACAGCAATATGACACCCTGTATATACAAAGCTATTATAAAATTAAAATTTGTTTCACACCAACCAACTTTGATATTTAACATTTTTTCATAACTCTTACAGTTTCCAAGATAAGGTACAGGATCGTCTTGCGTGGGCCACCCTGTACATAAGTCGTCAGTTTGGTAGCCATAAGCGTAATGCATTAGAAGACTTTCAATATTAAAAATGCTTATGTCGTCGTGGAGATCCTTATACTTATAACAGCAATCTCTCACAAGTACGCCACTGTGGCATTTCACGTTTATTCTGGAACTTGCATAGTTGGCGTAAATCATTTTCATGGTTATGATTATTATTTGTTCGTTTTTGAAGAAAAACGTTGATTGGAAATACTGTCATGTATCACTCCTATAACGACAGCATCCAGTTTATTAGATAATGCCGACGATGGTGATGACAAAGTTCAAATGTAAGGCGTGTTTCTTTACGGATATTTTTATAGGATCATCAAGATAGTATTCGTATAACGTTGGTGTTGACTGTTGAAATTACTAGGGCCATCGACTCAATATACAGCATTGGCAATAATTTAGTTAAAAAATGTGACGAAAAAACTTTTTTTCGTATGTAGTACCGAAAATGTGTTATGCGCCAATTTCAGGTACATATTATTGTTAACTTCAGATTAGTTTAGCCTCAGATCTTCGTTAATGTGAATACCATTTTTCAATAGACGTACGTAATACCATTTTTATCGGAAAACTCTTTGCACATAGAAACAGGCTTGAATAGTAAACAGCAGAAACTTGAAAAAATTATTCAACAGAAACTTTGCTTTAATGGAAGATAAATTTGGATGTTGCAAGTTGGTTTGGGATAAAAATACGGGTAGATGAACCTACTAAGAAAAAGTATTACTCCTGTATCACCAACGGTCCAAGAATGCATTGATGAGAAGTTAAAGAAAATATTAGTTGAACGTCATGTAGTGAATACTCTTCACTGTCAGAGATGGTTCCGAAAAGGAACAAATGTATAGATTCTGCGTAGACTACAGATAATTAAACGCCTTGATCCAAAAAGATGCTCATCCTATTTTTTAATTTTTAACTAATATTTCAGATAATGTTCGGAGGGGGGAGCTAAGTTTCCTCATCTTTAAAAATACACTTGAAGCATTCTATTGTAAATTTATTTTGTGGAATCATTAGGAGTGCTTAAAAACAAGCTGAGTGTGTTCCTGAGAAAAGTGTCATTTTTCAGGTAGCCAAGAAAGTATATTGGGTATGTTACTAACAACATACCCAATCATTAGATTCAAATTTTGAAAAACCGCAAGCCATTCTGGACATAGTAGCGCAACCAAAGAATGTCAGAAAAGTATGACGTATTATCGGTATGAAATAGTTGGTACAAAAGGTTTCTATTTAATTTTTCAAGAAAATATTTCACCATGAATGTCACTTTTTGAGAACAATAAAACTTCTAGTGGACGGTCAAGTGAGATAGAGCTTTTAAAACTATAAAAAATTGTTTGTAATCTTCACTGATCTATAAGAATGTTGATAAATAGTGAACTGATGTGGTTACCAAGATGCATTTCAGAAAGTATTTGGATATGGGTAATAAATAGTGTTAGGTTTTTATTGCTCAGTTATCATTACTATTCTATTTTAGTCGAATTTTAACTTTACGAAGATGGATGACATTATTTCTACCTCGAATCCTAAATTCTGAAGAAGTGATAGTAAATTCTCGCTCCCAGTAAAGCCGTCTTAAGGCAAAATACGCAAAAATTAGGGCAAAATAATTTTTGTCTCCTCCAAACAAGAATACTCCAGAACAAAATACTAATATATTTACAGATTGTACAAAATATGCTTTATTATTAAAAAACTAATTAGTAAGATTATATTAAATATATGACATAATTGAAAATCTGTATAGAATAGATTTCGCGTTGGCTGGGGATCGAACCCAGGTCTCTCGCTCTCCTGGCGGACACTTCAAAGTGAGCAATCAAAGCGACCTATAATATAATGACAATTTTTTTATACAAACTTGGTTTTTGATAAATCTCAGTTCGTTGACAACACATCAACTATCAAACCTAATTTAAAATTGTTGAAATGCCTCTAATTTTAATTTAAGATAGATATGATTATTGATTAATGTTTTACATTAAATAATATTATAAATGCAAATCCGTATAGAAAAGTTTTTATCTTGATTGGGGATCGAACCCAGGTCTCTACTACAATCTAGTGAACTACCATTTTCATTTAAAAATCTCAAATCATGGAAGCTACAACATTCATGTGATATCATAAAAAACCCACTGCAATCTATCTCAAAAGTATTTAATTTTATATTATTTAAATGGCTGCTCGACGTGAATGCATTCATACAAGTACAAAACGATTTTGCTTAGCTGCTTCACATTTTACATTTATGCAAAGATGCTTCCTTCACGTTTCCTTTAAATTGTGGACCTTGCGGGCTAAAATTTATTTTCTCGGACAGTTGCCAAGTTGTTTTATCCTATTTCTAACGTATCTTTCCTACATAACGTCGACATTTTGCTCTTGAAATGTTGGCACTAGTTCATGCAACTTTAGTTCTGATACCTGTGCATCAAATGTTTGCTTGAATTTGCTTGAGGGTATGAAATGAAAAACAATGAATATAACTACATACATTATACATATATAAATAAATACTTTCTACTTGAAGTAATTCTGAAAAATAAGTTAAAATGTAAAATATCGAACACTTAAATAAAAGTAACATTACATACTATATCCAGAAAAACTATCTCTATCGATTTCATGCAATCGTATAATCTCTATCCCTTTATCCACGTAAGCGTTTTTGCTGTTTGTCCATATGTTGCATATTGCTGATAGTAAAGCTGTAAAAGCGCTTAGTTGGAATTAATTTCTTTTGTTCTCTACTGTTGCAACTGAATTCTGAATTGAATTGCATATGTGTGTCAATAACAGCGTAACGGATGTCTGTCTACTTTTTATTGTAGCTTGTCATTTTTTGCATACAGTTCATGAAAATTCGCCTGTAATGTTAGTTTATACAATTTTTTTTGTGCAGTTGTCACGTTGGGAATAATTTAAATAAAACTGACATCGTTTTTTCATATCAGAGTGCCATTTGAGAATTTTCGACATATTGAAATAAATTATCAAGCCACCTATTAAGCGAGCATCTTTACATATTTACTTATTTACATGAAAATTTTACTGTCATGTCTAGAAGTGGAAGTTGTCTGTTGCTATGGAAAAGATTAAACAATAAATAGTTTGCAAACATTTTAGTTCAGTCATTGTAGACTTAAAATCCTTCTATCTGAAAAAACCCCAATAGGATTTTTTGGTTTAAAGTCTGTGTTTGGACGTTATGTAAAACGGTATGAGGGATCAAAGGTCGCGGAAAACGGTTTTTCGCAATGAACTCGTTTTACACAATTTTGCGTAAACCTGATCATTTTCGAGATATAAATCTGAATAAGTGTTCCCTTGTAGAAAATAACAAAGGGCCTACGGTTGGCTCAGGTTTGGGACGATGCTTATCAACTCTGGTACAAGCCTAAAATTGAGTGAAATTTAAAAAAAATGGCCCATGGCTGGGCTAAAATCGGGATCATGGCCCTAGATTACTGATACCTCTTGGCCCAATAGTGAAGACCAGTACAGTGCCCACGCTAATACTGAATCTTGGTGCAAGGTAAAAATAACCAATATTGGTGCAAAATTGACATTCGATCCTGGCAGTAATCAGCGATCCGATCGTGTTGTGGATGAATATTTTGGCCCAGAACTCTAAATTCATAAATGTTTTGCCAATTATTTTAATTCATTCAATTATTATTAGTAACATAACAACGTAACTTAAAAAATTTGTGACATAAGTATAAAAATATGAGACTAATTCTATAGGAAATTAATAATATTTTAAGTGTTAAACAAATAAATCAAGATAAGTGGTTTAAAAAATTATATTAATGCTAAGAATTTTTTTCAAGCATACAAGATTAATTTTTACCACTAAAAATTGTATTTATTCTTATTAGCGTAGCTTCTTTTAAAAATAAACTTTTTTTTCATAAACATTATTTTATTAATAATACTACAAAACGGTTACATACACACGCACATACACATATCTTAGCAACATAACCTTAAACGTAACATCACTCATAGTAGGCGGATAAACACTGGCTAAGCCGGTAAAGGCTTTCCTTGTCGCTGCCGCGTTACTTACTTTTGAGGTGCGTGTGCTTGTTTCAAAGAAACAAAGCGCGCGGAAATATAAATGCTGAAGTTATATCTAGGAATAATTATTATAATCTATGCAGATATTTTCGTCTAATTTTTCTCATGCTTTCCTCTTAATTAATTATTAGCTGATATAATAAAGATAGAAAACTTCGCAAGGTTGATTTGGTAGAATATGTAAAGATTCGCCCAATCTAGGATCAAGAGTTAGAAACCAAGTCCAGAAACACTAAAATTGGTTGGATCCTGGACAAACAGTAAGAAACCCAGACTAGGTCGCTGAAGGTTGGTTCAGAGTTGGGCAGAGATTAGAGAACTTAGAATTGGTACCGAGGCGTTGATTCACCGTTGGACGACGACCAAGCAGCCGAGGCTTGGAACCTTAAGGGTGGCCTAGGCTTGGTTCAATGTTGAAAGAAGGATATTTGGTTATGCAATATTCAGCCAAACTGGGGCCTGTTGTCAAGACTGGCAGTTCCTACATGGGTTTCTGATAGAATAATACATTATGAACTGTAGAACGTGGCGTATAATTCACTCTTTATCACCGCCATCATCGTTGGGCAAGATGTTGATTTGGACGCACAAATTCTCACCAGAACAATATTTCAAAAAACCACAAAAAGGAGAAGTCGAAATAAAACATTTTGCTGCTGCCAGCTTGAACAAACATCCAAATTGAAAAAATCATAATTATTTTGTTTTTTCACGCCTTAGCAAGTTGCAATACAACTTCCGCCGTGTTTCGCAAAGGATAAACTCAAATATTGAAGCGGTTCGAGATACGCAACTCAACAGCATTTGTGTTGAGTTTATTACCAAGTTCAAACTTAGTTGCGAAAAGAGTTTGATTCTGAGCAGTGGAGTTGGATTAGGCAGAACGACATTTTGGGGCCAATACCAACGCAGTTGCCACCAACACTTTCGAAATTTCGAATTTAATGCCACATTTTAGAGCAAAATATAACTGAACTCGAAAATGACAATGATGACACGGAAATTCCATCAGAACAGCCTAATATTTCAGATGGTGATGAAGAGTATTGATGTGGATATTTAGGGGTGTATCAAGTAGCTTCAGATTCTATCAACTGGACGATTGTATTGGTTTTTGCTAATAAAATCTTTAATTATTCCTTCGATCTAGTGGAACAAACTATTAAAAATGGTGTTTTTTCAGCAAAAGTCTCTAATGACTGTACTATTTGTATTTCTTAATTTAATTGTTGTATAATAAAATTTAAATTGAGATTTATGCATTAGAATACTCTCTCGCCGCTGCGCGATTGGTGGCCAAATTGTCACCTAAAGAAACAAAAATAGATGTTTTATCTTTTTTTTAAATATAGTTATTATTTTTAAAAGATTTTTGTTACAGCAAACAAACCACTTTACAGTAAAATAATTCTGACTTAGGTTCCTCCAGATTCCAAATATTCTATATAATATGTACTTTTCTCTTTTAACTGTAACAAGCAATATAATACCCTTCGCCGTGCTGCCGGATGGGCACGTTAAGCAGTCGGTCCCGACAACTACACAAACACCTACCCGTGATTTTGTATAGAATAACACCACCCTATACCACTCACAAGTAATGTATTCATAATTCTGTGGTTTAAGAATTACAGTTAACAATTATAACTTAACACACCACTGGTCCTACTAACACAATTTGAATTTGAAAGTACTTCTTCATGTTTTGAGTATGTAATATAGTAAAACATAGTATGTATGTTTCCTGAAAGCATATGAAAGCTAAATGATATTAATGTTTTGTATGAAAATTGCATTAGCATAATATGTGCTCAATAAGCCTGAAAAATTATACGAATATATCAAAAAGTGCACTATTTATCTGAGCAATTATTCGAGAAAACCCCAATGCTTGCTTTAATTAATATATTCCAAACTTTATGACCGATATGCATTTTCTAGATAGTCCATATTGTTTGACCCGTTTTTATTCCAAACCAATTTAGCGGTAATCATTGCTGCTTTTTTCACTGAATCGATTGTTTAATAAATATTGAGTGCTTTTAAATTGCTTATCGTTACTAAACATAAAGTATTTTGCAGATATCTACAATTTCCCTACGGTATGGAGCGAAGCGTTATCGCCAGAGGAGTTTCTGGAAATAAATTGCACGTTGTTCAACGGAACATGTATAGGTTTTCTAAACGACACTCAAGTCAACGGTACATCGAACAACACCTTCGCCGAAGATACTGGAGAACCTCTGGCAGATATTATTTTGATGGGAATTCTATCTGTTCTTCTTGGTCTTATGATTCTTATTACAGTTATAGGTAAGAATTTTTTTTTATTTTTTAAACTATAAAAATAGATGTGTACGTAGGGAAAGAAAAGTTCATGGAAAACTATTTTCTATCCATTATCTGGGTTTTACATTACTTTAGATTTATTTCCTTTCATTATGAAACATTTACAGCAAAACATTGAACAGGAAATAGCACCCTTAATGTTCTTATTTAAATTCGTAGTTGAGTTTGTTTTATACGCAGATGTATGACGACAGCATAAAACATGTTTGTTCTAGTACTAACGAAATGTTTGCAATAAAACCTTGGCAACTGCTGAAAATACAGCATCAAAATAGTAAAAGATCTAAATGGGTTTCTACATATGGATGCGATCGTATAATGCTGATTTACAATATCGTTTTATTTTAATGCAAATGATTTTTGCTTCTTTTATGGGTTAAGTGAAAAATTGATTTGACACCCTGGCAAACAGTCAACACGAGATTGCGATACTGATAAAATTGAGTATAAAATAGTAACTGTTGATTAAGAATTTTTTTACTGAAAAACAGTTAGGAATTTCAGGGAAATTTCAGGGTTTTTTGCAAATGGTGGTGTAGTGCAATGCAATTCCACAATGCAAGGATGTCGAATTTCTGCATTTTCCTCGTTTAGCAAAATTAATTTTTAGTCATTATAGGAATTTAATTGTGTCAAAGTGTCATGGTATAATTTACTTTTTATTTAAGTTTTGATAAATAATTAAATAGTTGCATGTTATCAAATAAGGGTAATAAATGTAGTCTTGTCAATACTTTTCTATAAAATTGTATCTAAACACCATAATAACTACGTTATGGGCTTAACCTTGTAATTGTAGGAATTGTTAAATAGAAAAGTCAGTTTAATCATGGAATAAAAAACTTCATAGAGCTAACTTCTAAGCTAGAGCTAACTAAACTTCATAAGAAATAATAAAATAGAGGGCGAAATCTTTTAATAATTAATTACTTAGCCAAAATTGACCCACAATTTGGGAAAAGATTGCCTTTAAAATTTATGTTAAATTTATTTGAACAAATCTTTCTTTTAATATTAAATTTTGTTTATGAATAGAATAACAATTTGTTGTGCTGAATTATAGCATTAATTATTGTTTTTAAAGTAATGTACAATAAAACAAATAAAAAATACCTGTTACACAATATAAACACTGATAGTAGTGAAAATAAATAATGTGCTTGCTTTAATATTCCATACATTCTAGCTTAATTTTGAGATCCCATTCTAAATGCATTTTGGGATCAAATTTCTAATCTATATGTGATAAAACTGGTCCATTTTTCTCAAAGTTTGGATATTGGTAATGTGATTAAAATAAAAACTATAATAATAATAAGTTTTTCCCAAAGTCCATCCAAAACATCTTTATTAATTTACATTAATTTGCTACAATTGTTTCGGCCTTATTAGCTGTATAATTATTTACAAGGCCATCTTCAGGCATCTTTTAAATGTTTTTAGGTGTTTTTATATTAAATTTTATAATGATAAAAAATCAACATGTAATGTCATTGTTGTTATATATTAATGATTGTCGTGTTAAAGGATAAAACATATAAAACTAAATTGTGTTACTAAAATACCCTCCTTAAAAACTACATTAAAACATTATATTTATGCAAAAAGAAGAAAAAACAATGATATTTACATAAATATAATGTTTTAATGTAGTTTTTAAGGAGGGTATTTTAGTAACACAATTTAGTTTTATATGTTTTATCCTTTAACACGACAATCATTAATATATAACAACAATGACATTACATGTTGATTTTTTATCATTATAAAATTTAATATAAAAACACCTAAAAACATTTAAAAGATGCCTGAAGATGGCCTTGTAAATAATTATACAGCTAATAAGGCCGAAACAATTGTAGCAAATTAATGTAAATTAATAAAGATGTTTTGGATGGACTTTGGGAAAAACTTATTATTATTATAGTTTTTATTTTAATCACATTTCTAATCTATAAACAACCAAAAATTTCGCTATCAACCAAATAAATTTTACCAAAACATTCCTTTCGTAACCTTGAAATTTTTTTAGTTCAAAATAACCTCACAAATAGATGCTTAATTCATTAAAACAAAATATCAGTAATACTGCAATCTGAAGGAAACGTTGCGGGAACAATACTTAAATTCTGAACAATTTTACATTAACAACGGAATCTTCGAACGCTGCAATAATTTCCAATATTGACTAGTTTCATTACTATTACATATTTCTAAACTATAACGGCGCTTAAATAATGATTTGAAACGTTTCTGAAATTTCTAATAACCATTCATCAAAGGAGATGATGGACGTTAATTTATTAATAATAAAATCACGTCACTTTATTTTGTATTTACAATATTTAATACTTTAAGTTCTCTAGAAGACCAATTTATTTAAACGGCATGAACCTGCAAAGACAAATTCTCCATATCCTCCAAATGCACTAAGTCACACAACTCAATCCCTTCTTAAATTAATTTTCAAGACAATGGAAAACGGCGGCTGAAACTTCTTACAAATACTTGTATCTACATAAATCGGCAATACAACACGAAAATGCAAATATAGACTCTTTGCACAAAGCTGGTCTCTACGTCGACCCGTAATAGGATAAGGAACTTTACATAAACATTCTTCACAAATACTAGTCTAACTAAACCCACAATACGGAATTACCAGGAATCCCCTTCACTAAACTGGTCTCTAACTACACCTACATTTCAATATGAAATTATACATTCATACCCTGTAATCGCATTTTAAATTTGTTGACGGAACACGAACAAATTCGCCGTGGACCGACCCGAGAGGGTCGTTCCACTTACCGATGGCGGGACGTGAGGCTGAGGGTAAACTTTTGCATTCGTCTCATCGCATGTTTTAAAAAGGGTTTTTTGAATTTAACCACTTAAACTTATAAGACGACAGGCTCAGCCAATAACAAAATTGAACATATTTTTCTATATTTGTGTTAAAAAGTGTACAGGAGTAATAAAGTGGAAATTTGGAACGATAAGGGCTTGTCAACCAAATAAAACTTATTACAATTTTAGTAGCTAATTCTTTTAAGATTCTACGAAACCTAATATTGTACTAGGCATTATTTACACAAAATATAATCATATTCGACTCTTTTATATCGATATATCGATTCATTTTAAAGGGGATTTTGAAGAATACGTGCCCACAGCAAGGTTTCAACCTTGGGAATTTTATTTTCCTGCAGAATTGAATTTAGTAAAATTTGCTATTAAGAAATTTATGTGGCGAGGTTGTCTGCATTCCTCCGTGTTTATTTAAATGCAGCTGCTCTTTATATCAAAACAACTCGCAAGGTAAAATGTATAGAATGAATGGACTATGTACGTCGTGGGTCTAAATATTCACATTACAATACAGGGTAAGTTCGGCATTTCAATCTATTTAACTCGAAGAGCTCGGTTTCCATAGTATCCATTATTGCAAATAATTGTAACTTACCCACAAAAGTTAGATAAAATCCATTAATAAAATAACATTAGATATCGGTTATAAATTATGCAATAGCTGTTTCATTATTAAGTTCATAGTGCAGCGACTTTTTATAATGCAACGAGTTGTTGACCAATGAGAGTCAGGAATAACGAACTGTTGACCAATGAGGGTCAGGAATATCCAATTGTTGCATAAGAACGAGTCAAAGTTGGTATATACTAAACTTGGGGACGTGCTATTCCTTTCATAATGATCTAAGACAGCAAGACTAACTAAATCACTATGAATCTAATCGTAGGTACCTAACGCATCGTCACGCAGTGAATAATAAATATTATTGATAATTAATATTATTCTAAAACCCGCTCTTATAAATTATTCCTATTATTAGTTTTATTAAATAAATATTAATTAAATAAAGAAATTTTGATTGCATTATTTGGTATTTAATTATCAATTTCGTAAGTCTGCTTTAAGAAGTAATAATGATGTTCATCACAAATCTTTATAATACAATGTGAGCTAAGAAAATTTAGTAGTTGAGTGGGAAAACCCACGTCTGATCACCACCCAGTTCACAGTTTCAGATAACAGCTGATGGTAGCTATAAAAGTCCATTTCGAGTTTTAAATCAGTTACGATCAAAAAAAATAATGTATGCAACTCGTACATGATGCTTATTAATACACTCGAATGAACACGCTTTCTTACATCAAACACCTTTAATGACGTAGGTGTTTCAACCTACTTTTTATATTTTCAGAGTGTACGTGAATCTATTAATAAATTTTACATCTATTATTATTAAAATGTATGTTCCGCGATACCCTAGAGCGTATGGTATAATATTTGAGTTTACAACATCAAATAATGTGTTATTTACAATTAAATGATTTATTGAAATTGCACTTACTTCTAATACGTACACAACGAATTCTTTACGCTATTTTTGCAGCAACATTTACCGTTTCACATCAGAATTACCAAAATGTGTTTAACTTTCATAGAATCAAATTATAAAAAATGAATTTTTATGACTACCTTTTTCGAATAAAACACAGCTCAAATTAATTTAAACAAAGGCATTTCGATAGACAATTTATTTTTGTATAAATAGTAAATTTGTAAAATTATCTTAATTTAGCTTTTTGAAGTTTCGCAAATTATGTTACAAAAAGTCCACTTTTTTGAGAGTTTTGATGTAAAGCGTGTCTTTAACAATTAATATTTCAATAACTACTCGGCAGAATTGAATGTAATTTTATATACAAGTAGCTAATAGTGTTATATGTATGTGGGATTTTGTAATTAAATATATATATATATATATATATATATATATATATATATATATATATATATATATATATATATATAATTTCTCAATTTATTCTATGAAATAGAAGGTAATGCATTCTGGTGTTCCTTAATCAAAATCTTTTTTACAAAAGATAATATTTTTTTAATAAAACAACCAATACGTAAATATTTACAAATTAATTAGTAAATAATTCAGTAATTATTGTATAAAGAAGTCAAAATAATTTTTAAAAATTATTTATTAATTCGTGAATATTTTCAAAAATCTCTTATCGTATTTGTTGTTTTATTAAAATAGACTATCTTTTGTAAAAAAATTATTTTGATTAAGGCGCCAGAACATCGGAATGCATTACCCTCTATTTCATAAAATAACATGAGAAATAAACTACAAAAATTTCCACATACATACTACAATATTAGCTACTTGCATAAAATTACATTCAATTCTATCGAGTAGTTATTGAAATATTAATTATTTACAGCAAACTCCCAAAAGACAGACCTTTTGTAACATAATTCACAAAAATTCAAAACCTAAATTCAGATAATTTTACAAATTTATAATTTTATTCATTGAAACTTAGGGGTCGAACTTTTACATTCGATAGTACATGCAACTTTCTATTTTTTTTAAATAAACTCTTTCTCACATTGAAATGCAAAGTTTTAATTTACCATCTGATAAAATTAATTTCATACATAACAAAATTAAATTAATTCTCACGTAATTCAAATATAATTTCATAATAGAAGTAATATCTTCCAAGTTTTAAATTTAATAAATAGTATCTCTAATTAAATTTAAACTTCTTTGAAGAAACATGTTCGAAAAATTCAACCTCGTTACACAGCATAAAAAGGAAACTAAAAAGTTCTCTTGAAAAAACAGGGCTGTATAAAACAGAATGAATGACAAACACCTTACACTAATTAGCGAAGGTTGCTTTAAGGATA
Source organism: Agrypnus murinus (assembly GCA_929113105.1). Taxonomy (NCBI): domain Eukaryota; kingdom Metazoa; phylum Arthropoda; class Insecta; order Coleoptera; family Elateridae; genus Agrypnus; species Agrypnus murinus. The sequence goes on from OV816030.1 coordinate 87,335,260, forward strand.
CATCATTCAGGATTTTTATGTTGGCTCTGTTTCAACTTTTTATATTACACGGAAAATTATTTCCCCTAAAAGAAAATTAATTAAAAGTTTAAACAATGTTGATTTCAAACTGAAGATGTAATAAATTAATCATTATTTTTATACCTTCTCTATGTTCTTTATTTTTGTATTTTAGTATACTGTTGAAAACTTACAAACATAGCAACAAGCACTCATAGACACCAAGGCTAGTCGGGATGTCGACGGGGTTCGAACCTTCAAGCGACTATCACTTTCGCCTGCAATAGCTTTTATTGTATGCATCAAAAAGAATAAAAATATAACAAATAAAGGTAACTTATGATGATATTCAAGCAGATCCAGTAAATCGATAGCTAATATAAAAGAGAGATACTTTTATTTAAAAAAAAAATTGTTTGAATAATTCACATTCACTTAGCAGGAAATTTAAAATAAAAAAAAAGTAAATATTTTCAGGTTTTATTAGTTTTTAATATAACTGTTCATAAAATATATCCATTATTTGTTTATAAACTTGTCGACGTCGTTGTTTTTTCCGGAATACCTTCCTCCTATTACCTCAGGAAAGGACCGTTACTAAGCCGAGATTACTCCTTTCAAAAAGCTTTCAGCCTTTTTACAGCTGGAAACCTTCAATAAACATGTAATACAAATAAAATAGTTACACGGTCCATTTTCTTTATTTTTGATATTGAATAAGGAAGACGTAGTTTTTCATGTTAGGGAATAAACATGCACGTTTAGGAAAAATTAGAGTTTGATGCAGGAATAAAAGGCAAGCATTAATTTTTCTGTAAGCAAAATATTTTCAAGCTTTAAGATCAGTTACGTTTGCTTAGAGTTAACTAAGCCAACGTGCATTATTATTGCTACCGGTCCATTGCACTTTTCCTATAACATAAAGTAGTACCTGTACTCCATCTTACATTTTTATCTATCATATTGCTATCAGAAATGACTGGCAAGAAGTTAAGCCTCTGTCTCACATACCTTATAAAACCATAAATACTTCAAAGATTATAATCACCCTAGGAATTCACATTTTACGGTTAACAAAGCTACAGAGATAGTTAGGTAAACCAATTTCTGGTTCTTATGCTTATAAAACGGATATACATTATATTGAATGTGTAATATGACAAATTTGAACCAGATTAGGGCTGCTTAAAAAAAGAATGTATATACAATGTTTTAAAGGATGTTTCTTTGTTCTCCTACTCAGATACCTTATGTTATGTGAGTGCCTGCAGATGCAATCGTCTTCATTGGGGCCAATCAAAAAAGAACGTTTGCAAAAATTTGTAATTTTTTTCCCCCACCCTCGAACGTTCGCGATTCACACCCCACATCCCCAAATGATGAGTAATTGGAAATTTAGCAATTTAATACATTTTTTGTTTAAAATCTTTAAATGATCCGAGAACAAAACGAACTTTCGCATTATTTTAACTCCCCCTCCCTCTCTGCGTTTCGCTTTCATTCGTTTTGAATAAACCCCCCTCCCCTTTTCAGCGAACATTCTTTTTGAACGGCACCATTAAACTTTTATAACACTAATTTCTTCTATATAGACCAGCGTTTCCCAACCGCCGCACGCTGGTGTAAAACTCACAAAATCGACGCATAAGGGTAGAAAATCAAGTTCTTCTTAAATTATATGTCAGGTGTTATTAAGAATGAATGGGGGCATCTTTTATGCACGATCTTGGAACTGATAATAGCCACGTACTGATATAACATCCCCGTACTTGGTCATTTCATTATAGCGCTTAAAGCAAGTACACTTGTGCGTTAATTAAATATACCCCCCAGTTAAACAAAAGGATTAATTTGCTAGTTGAAAATATGGATTATGATCTTCAAGGTAATTAGTTTTAGCCTATGTAACAGTTATTCCCCTTGTATTTATTACGATGTAATAAATATAGGTACGAAGATTATGAGGGTTTTTTTTTGGAATTTTAGCAATAATCTGTCATAAGTTTCGATTCCCGTCGCTTTCTGCGTTCTAATTTATACATCAAAGAGAAGCATCTTTGGTGAAGATTTCCTGAAAATTTCAGACCCCCCTCAAGCCCCCTGCCTGAGTTAGTAATTTTTAAAGTTACTACTGCAATTTATAGTTTAATTAAAATTTTAACATAAAAAGTGCAACAGAACATTCTTTAGATAATTAAACAAAAACTAAATGGTATCCAGGTTTCTTCTTGCACAAGTAGAAATTTAATTTTAATTGTCGTTACTCCTACAAAACAGTTCCAAACATTGGTAAAGAACGGTATTTTGGCGAGCATTGTTAATTGAAATAAACGCAATGCGCCGGTTTTTCGACTTTTACACCAGTGTGCGCCGGTCCGCGGACCGGTGCCGGTCTGTCAGAGATTTTTGCCGGTCTGCAGAGAAGTAACAGTATTTTCCAAATTTTACTGAAAGAATTTTTTAATTTGTGATATCCCGGAGCTAACGTATGCGTTTGGTAGTTCCCGTTCTTGGATTTGAAGCGAAAATCTGAAAACAGAATCTTTGCCAGAGCAGTACCCCGATCATTTCTACTGGAAAACCCTGGGCGGGGGCTAGGGGTGACATGGAGTTTTTGGGAGCGATCGAACATGTGTTGGCGGCAATCGATGTCACGCGGCCTGCTACAATCTATTGGTTTTTCCTTATCTCCGTTCTAGGGAGCTCCCCTCGTTTTCGAGAGGCGGTATCTCGGAAACCATAGAAGCCAAAAGGATTATCTTGGCGTCAAACGACGGGCAATCTCAAAATGTTTCCCCTTCAAATGCTGTGCAAAACCATAAGAAAAAAGTTGCAGCCAAGAAACTGGAAATTTTCATTTGTTTTTCGCCTGAGAATCGTGCCAAAGTAATATCGCCGCCCCCAGCCTAATCGGGTTCCTAATGGGAAACCACTTCTGGAGGTCTTATAGGATTGCCTTCTGGGTCGTTTCAGCCCATTCCCATTTTTGACCTCCGCTTCCGAAACCCACTCGCCAGCGTCTCCGCTCCCTGTCGAGGTATGTTGTTCTGGTTTTGAACGATGGAACGTCCTATGTGTCTAGAAACCGGTTATGGTCTTTGGCGCCGCACACGCCCTGCGATCGTTTTTCGACGTTCGTTTGGCGAAAACAGAAAAACTCCAGCCTACCGGTATTCTCCGATTTTGGGCCGGTCCCAGTTTTGGTCGTTCGAGTTTTGGATTGCGGGAAGCGGACGAGGTACTAAAACCGAACAAAAACTTTTGTTATTATAAAGAATGGATATTGATTTATTTTAGATTGTTCTTGTATAGTGTAAAAGTAAATTTATTATTACTTACATAATAGACTTATTTTGCAAACCTTACCGGTCCGCAAGCAAATGCTATGTCGTTTGGCGGTCCGCGAACGGAAAAGGTTGGGAACCGCTGATCTAGACTACCACTTCATAAATTTTAATCTATCGAATCCCTATATCTAACAGGATTTGAAGTAACTCGCTTCTACTGAACATGATATAGAATAGTCGGTTACGAGGTAATCTAATAATAGTTTTCAGATTCTCTCTGTGTAAAGTCTGTAATACTGTTGCGCCAATTGTTAGCAAAATTTAACAAACGCCCAATTTTAATAGAACAACTAGTCTGTTTTTTAATGCCTTTGAAATGTATATTACTAGCTTATGCAATTTTGCAATTTTTACACGGAACTACTTCACAAATCATACTGTGTTGTATCATTGGCCAATAGTCACTGACAAAAATAGTAGAAGCTGTCTTCTACCATTTTACAAGAAAAACACTCGTGAACTTATGGCCAAGAACTCAGGTTCATGGGAATTTCGTCTGGGTAAAACCTAGATTTACTGGCCTAGTAAATGGAAGTATTTATTTGCGTTTGTTTTCATAGTCCTTGAACAATCTGCGGTAACGTTTCTTGGTTCCTATCAAACTTTTAAGAAACCCAGATTGACCTAAGATGTTTAGTGTAAAACAGTTTTTCAAAAAATTTAATATGGTGCAGAAAAGACTTATAATGCAAGTAGAAGAAAATTAGCTAGACATGTTCAAGTATGTAAAATGAACCACACCGAATAACATATTTAAGGTAAGTACCGTAAACGCCACGTTTCCCCTGTTTCTTTACGTTACTCCAAAGAACAACACCGTTTGGAACACCATTTCTTCCAAAGTTTGCTAAACCTTTTGAACATTTTGGACACTATTCTCACGAGTTGTGCATGCAGATTGATGGGAAGCAACATACGGAAACGAATCGATATATCTGTAAAAAAAATTAACTTTGAAGTTAACATATCACATTCACTATAAAGGAAAAAACTTAGAAAGATTGTTAAAAGTAGACTCCTATAACTTATAAAGTATACAGTTGTAGATAACAAAATGTAAATTTACTTCCTGTACTGGTGGGTAAAGAAGCAACCATGATAAATGAGAGGTTTATGTAGTTATTTAGCATAGCTAAATTACTATTCTTTTTAAGAAATACCTCCTTTACTCCCGCTACAACGATGCGTGGAGTTGATTCCCGTGAGGGCGTAATCAGATTTAGGTATATCTTGGAAGTTGATTTAGCGCACTCACAAAAATGCAGAATAAACATGATCTAAATGACAAGAGAAATAAACCAGAAGTATCTATTCCCTCTTTTAAGTATATAAAAAACACGTTGACGCAATCAAATTTGTAGTACCTTAGGTTTATTCATACTGGGCAGCTCGAGTGCGATATTCTCTATGACCAAATTCATCCTCTGCCAGAAAAGAATTAGAAAAAAATATATAACATTGCTGTTAATGAAAGTTTCTAAATGATTTCGTTACTCCTTTTTAAAAGTTACTCGTTAGGTTAATTTTTGCTAAAGGAAAAATATAGCAAACATGTCTACGTAATTAAATTTCCATTGTGTAGCAATATATTTATACCAGTGAGAAGGTTTATGTAACCTATGATACATACCCAGCACAGCATCATATAGCATATAGTATCATATATAAATGAAATATTTAATTCTCAATATTTGTCAGACATAGAAATTTGATTTTTAATAGTATATAAATATTAAACTTAAGAATGTTGTTCAAATATATGTTATTGTGTATACTTTTAATATGATGTATTTGATATTTTATATATATATATATATATATATATATATATATATATATATATATATATATATATATATATATACATGCAGAAAGCACTGATACGCCTCCGAATATATGTCTGTTCATAGTGATCGCCTCCGATTTTGGAGGCGAAGTGGAAAAAACGGAGGCGAAAACGAATCCCCGTGTATATGTAGTTTAAAATGTTGGAAATCATTTATTATGCCGTTTCCCAAATTTTAGGTCGGAGTCGAAAAATACCTATTCACCCAGTCATAGATACATTTTAGTACATCGTGTTATACCCTAGGCGGCGCCTTCGCTTTATACGAGATACGTGTTAACTTAAGTTACAGCATTATACACCTCCCTACATTTAACATGCATTTTTTGTTCATATTAGCGGCAACACAGCGTAGAGGCGACACCTACCTATGTGCATCTTCAAGAAGTTGTTCTATTGTATACACTTGACCATGGGCTTTCAAATTTATTAAAAAATAGATTTTTCATAAGATCAACAAATTAAAATGAAACTAAAATTTTGTTACTAAAAGCTTTACAATTGGTTACTTGCATTATGTATGATTTGGGTAATTTATGTAAATATTAAAACATAGTTTTACACAAAATTTATAATCATATTTCAAAAACACCTGTTTAAATTTCTGAGGAATGTAGACCGACCAAAAGCTTGTTTCAAAAATTAGCAAAATTCTTAATTGTTATGTAATGACCCTGTTTATTCGTATATACATTATCGGTATACATTATTAAAATCTAATTATAGCTCTAATAAATACACAAATTCTCTGGAATTATCTCAATTGACTGCCTATTTACGTATTTACTTATAAAAAAAATTATATGATATTATTTTTTATTTCTTCCTTGGCACTTTAAACGTATTTTAAAAATAATCAAAATACTTTTGCAATGCAAATGCCCTCGCACGTCCTGCTCGTGTTTGTTTATTATAGTATAGGAATGAATTTAGGAAATCATTTTAAATACTTCATTGTCAAAAAAGTTTTGTTCGTTATGAAATAAAGTTTAATATTTATGTCTATTAAAATTGTAAGCGTAATTAGGCTATATTAGACGTTTTCTTCTGCATTTTATGATTAAATCCAAACAATCATAAACATTTTAGCACGATTTGAGAATGCTTTGTCACAAATTTTTTGTTGTATTTATAGCAATAGTTTGTAAAGTGATACTGTCGAAACTAGAGAGGCGCAGTATTTTACGATGACTTCATAATTTTAAGAAGAACAAAAACTCAGCAGTACGTATAACCTTATTATTACTGGCCATCGCCGAATCAACGATTGTTGTATATAATAAAATGCTATTATGTGAAGAATTTAACTTTCTACGTCTTTTTAATCTCAACGGTTTCTTTTGGTTCTCTTTGTGTTGAAACCTTTGATTTTGTAGCCATTCCTGAGAATCGAAAATAAATATTAAAACCACGTTAAACAAAAAAATATTTATAGAAGGGGTTACTCATTAAATAACCATAATTATCATAATTATATTATTTTCTAACGATAAGAAGTGCCATTCTTGGGGGCATACTGTCTTAATAAAACGCTGTTACATAAACCATTATCACTTCCAAAGATTAAGAATGAATGTTTTTACTGACAAACCTTTAATTTATAAAGAACCCACATTATATGTAGGCAAGAATAACAAAATTTCGTTGTTAAAAAATTAAGCTATTATAGAAATTTAATGGTATCTATCAATTAAAACTACAATGAATAAATAAAGTAACACAATATTTACTATTTAAGATGTTATTAATTATTTGGTTTCACTCAATCCATCTACTTACATACGTACATATGGTACACGCATCATTCCTTATGGACTCTTATGAGAAGACAACGTCATTGGAGGCATACACAACTGATAAGTACATACAATATAATATACTAATAGGAGTTGACAGAGTACGATAAGTATTTATTTAAGTATACATGTCTCCGAGCATTTAACTTGCGTTTTTTGTTCATATTAATCAATTAATCATATTAGCAGAAACAATGCATGAAGACTGATCATACTAAAACGTTTCTTTAATAATTTATTGTATAATATCCAGGCACAGATTTACCATATTCGAGGCCCCAAGCTAAAACACCTTTGAGGCCCCCATCGTATTGTCCATAATAACATTTTAATTGTGAGAAATGGTTTTAGGGAATAATTACATTTTTGACTAAAGATTTCATATTTATATTCGAAATTTAACATTTTTAATAAAAAGCAACTTGAGAAAAAAGTAAAATATTTATTATTAAAAACGTTAATAATTGGAATAACACGTTTTGCTCATTACATAAACATATAACCATCTTCTCCATTGTAATTTAGCAAATCTATAATATCATTTAGTAATTTTTGTGGTAATTTTAGTAATTTGTCAAAAGGTAACTTGCTACTAAGGTTGCACTAAGGTTGCAACAATTTAAGTCAAAAAGTCGGATAAACAGTGTCGCTAAGTTCCTTGCCTAAAATAGGCCCTGTAATTACTAATATTTTTACAATATGATTATTAATATCTAAAAAAATAAATTCCATATAAAAGTAAATAAAAAAACAGCTTCCATTATAATCTTAAACGAAACGTAAAGCAAAGAAAAGTAGGAACATTTATTTTAGAATAATTTTGTTACATACTTTGGTACAATAACAACTCGAAAAAATTCTTGTATATCAGTTGCACTTGCAGATATTCAGATAATTTATAATCAATGAAATTATAATAATATTGAAAATTATTTCACGAATGACTCTAGAGGTACTAAAACTTTAATTAATTATTATATATTAAAAAAAGACTAAAACAAAACCTAACTAAACTTATAAATAACAAAAAAGTTTGAGTAGAAAATTATGCTAAATAAATGTTGAAAGAAAGTATAAAATTAATTAAATTTCAGGATTTTGTAGAATATCCTTTTTGTTTAATTACTTCTAACGTTTTTTCATATTTAAAACTAATTTAGGTTTTCTCCGGCTGTGATTTTATTCCATTCTTCATCCAACACTTCTTTTATAGCAGCTTAGAATGTTATGTAGTGTTATCGAATTCGTCTCTCCAATAACTCTCAAAGGTTCCCAATGAACTTTCGAGCTGGGGATCTAGGGAATTCTAGGTAATGTCATTATTGACCTACTTTGTTTAAAAAAGGATCCACTAATAACTGATAACTGAAGAATTAAAAAATCAACTTGATTATGAAGGAAACATGAATGGAACATGAGGAAACATGATGGTCAATGATGATCAGTTACATTTTCAGAAGGATGGGGCTCTAAAAGATGGTATCTCAATAACAAGATCATTTTTAAAATAATAAAGTTGAGTTGGCTGTAAGTAAAGGACTGAACTGCCACAATTTGGCTCCAGTCTGTATGTGAAACGTGTGAGACGTTTGTATGTGAAATAATTTAAATCATATTGAAAATGGGTTGTTAAAAGACTTATCTCAGCAAGCCATGGTCCGATTTCAATTATTTTGCTCCAAAGATTCCTTTTTCATTCCCTTTAAAATGATCTGTCACAATGGGGGGGAGGTCAAAAAGTTGATGGAGTGGGGATAAAAGTGTGAGATGCAAAGTTTTGACAATTCTGTATTTAAATGTCCCCCTCGAAAAATAAATTGACGTGTTTTTGCTGAAATCGATATTTTGTTTAATTTAGGAGATATTCAAGGTGGAAAGTTTTCAGATGAATACACTGTAACACATTGCACTTAAACGTCATTGCGCAGTAGTCTATACTCAGTATTAATTATAATTGTCTTTTTATAAGGTTTACAACCGTAAAATGCTCCATTTGCAAAATATAAAAGAAGATCATAACTTAAACGTAATTTAAACGTAAACTTTCCGTATATGTAGAGCAAAACTATATTAGAAAGTTTATGATGTAGACGATTTAAAGTAGTAAATCAAAACCAGAATTATAAAACAAATATTTACACACTTTTGTTATTACTTTTTAAGCCACAAATAATATAGGCAAACCGTTAACATTTGAGGAAGTATATACGGGATGAGGGTTTGTTTCGAAACCGGATTACTTCCGAGGATGTTACTCCCTTACATTTCTTGCAGTTTTTTATAACGTTTTTTTCGCTGCCAGAAACACAAAATAATAATATAAATCTGTGAACGCAGAATGAAGTGGTGTGAGGAAGTTCATTAATAGAATTTAATGAAACCTAGCATGGATCAATGCAGGGACATCATCTCACTGTAATAACCAGAAACAGCCACCTGGTGTACCAAAAACATTTTGGCCTGGGGAACGATTGCACAGTGTCCTTTCGTTTAAAATCTAATAAATGAATACACTACAAAATATATAAATAAATGAAGACGACGGTTAATAAACTACTAGTAATCACTTATCCTTTGTTCAATATCATGAAAACTATATGGTTACTATGTTACTAACCAACTTATTGATTAGAAAACTCAACATTTCAAAAATTCAATAACATTATTCTTAAAGCAATAAGTCACGCTTATCCCACATTAAACGATCATTACAAGGCGCGTACTGCGTCGCGACTACTTCTACTCTCGTCGATATACAAAACATCCTAAGGAAATACACTGAGTTATTTGTATTTTTATAAACCTGTAAATGTAGCAAAAAGAAAATGTTTATTAGAAAAAAATTAAGTCAATTGGATAGTTAAAGGGTTATAGAATGTGTGAAACATGTTAAACTAAACAATTTGTAATATTTGTGTAAATAAATGGCATTAAAAACAAAACTTCGTTACTATATGTATTAAAACATTTAATTTCTAGACTAACTACATTTAATTGAACCGCATTGCATTAAGTATTTTCACATAATCTATATACATATAGGTAACTGCTCATATTTTTATTTTATGCAGATTTTGTTTAATTAAATAACAATAACCAGATTAAAGTAAAAAGCTGCATTGCCCATCTCAGTTCCCCTTAGTTATTAGGCTAATGCACTATCATTGTCGTATATTGTCGAATTCTAAATGTCTGTTAAGATTTACAATCGCCCATATAAGATACAAATACTAACGTCGCTCATTTATCATAACAACATAGTTGGGCAACTGGTTAAGTTTTTCGTATCTATTTCGTGGCCGGTGTGCGAGCTTCGGGCGCTATCAGCTGCCGGTTGCAGTCGAGTGCCCTTCACTGTTCGATTAGGTACCGCACGGTAGGTATTTTTTACTATAGATGGTTTTCTGAGAAATAGAATATGGAATACGTTAAGATAAATTAATTTTAAGTGAGGTCGCGTCTTATGCTCTTAATAGTTACTCAGAGTATGTCACATACATATATCGCTCCGATCGGGCGTTTTGGTTCATTTATAAGCTTTGCTCTCAGAGCAGTAAGTTCAACTTACCGTCCAAGGCTCGGTAATAAAGTACCTAGTCATTTAAGTCGAAAAACACTCACTATCATTCTAAAATTAGTCCGTATTGAGACAAAAATTGTTTTTGTTTATTCAACTCCATAACAACCAGGCACATTAACCGACTGAAAATTCACATTTTCAGTGTGATGTATTTAATGTTTACTCTATATATTTAAAATTCACTCATAGATCCGATCGAGCAATAAATAGTGTAAGCTGTAAGTCTCGGTTAATATGGAGACTTTCGCTACGCGTCGGTCTCCACACTATTAACCTCGACTGGTAAAGCGTACCTACCGCCTCTAATACTTAAATAACTATTATGCACAGATACATTATAATTAGACTATTATTGCTAGACCCATCTAAACATAACAGTCTCTTTATGACCCAAGGGCCTCTTTATGGTCAGACGGGCAATAATGAAACGTCAATTAAATGTCAGAAGTTTTTTGTAAAACTTGATTGGTTCTTAATATAATTTGTAAACTTATCATCAATGAATATAAGCTGAAATTAAATATTTTGGAATAGTAACTATAGTAACATACTTCGTATAAGCACATGAGCATACGCACAGCGGCTTGATATACTTACGTACTCTTTAATTATATTGTTTACACAATAATAGATTTGAGATAAAAACTTAATCTGTGCATAAAATAGTGTATGTATAGCGAGCATAACTTGCTTTTATGACCCTACAGCCTTTGCCTAGCCCTCGGCTAACGCCTCGGGCTAGAAATAACGTTTCTGGCCATAAAAGCTTCATTATGCCCTTAAACCATAAATAACTATTATATACCAAGGGCGTTAGGATGATGATAATGCCAGGAGGGGACGATGTTGCAACCCGAGGACCTGAAAGGCCCGTGGGATGGAAGTCGCACGATGGGCATTACCATCTAGTAACGCTCGTGATGTATACAAAATTTTATTTTTCACGAAAATATATTGTACAAGTAGAAAATTAATTTTATTTTATAATATTGTTGGCGTTGCCAAGGACGTTGTTTATATATTTATAAAGCTAGGAATTTTTTTGTTTGTCGGATGGTAACAACTTTTACTAAATCTACAAAAGTCAGAGATATGACAATTTAAATTCAAATGTTTTGTTGTTACCAGCATGAAAACAAAAAAAGTCCTTATAGCACTCATGTCATCTAAAGAACAAGTTAATTTTATTTAAGAAATTTCTGCAGAATTCGGCACAAAAGAATTCGCGGATCACGCGCCCAGAAACTACGTTGCAAATACTCGTTATTTGTTGTGTTGCAACATACTCGTACGCAAGCATTGACTATTACAAACAAATTACTATGAATAATAATAATAATAATAATAATAATAATAATTACTACAACCCATAATCTTAACCAAGGCCCCAGAAGCGATTATTATTATTATGTAGGCCCAATGTGCGGCTGCAGCCGACTTATAGATGGAACAGCGCAAATCTCACATTTGTGTTACAGCTAAGGGAAACTGCAGAAAACCTTAACCAGATCTGCCAGCGCCGGGAGTCGAACCCGGGCCGCTTGGGTGAAAGTCCGGCACGCCAGACATTACACTACCAAGGCTGTTTAAATAGAACGCCGGGCCCGATTGCAAAGTATACGATACGATGAGCGGGCGCTATAGACCATAACGCTCGTTTATAATGCCCTGGTTGTTATAGAGTTGTTTATATAGTTCGTATCACAGGTATATAAACAAAGAATAATATGCAAGTGAAACATAAAAGATTTTTATTTTCAAAACAACTCAACATTGGAAATTTACCCGACTTGGTCTAGAAATCTCATAAGGTGTATTTGAGGATAGCCCTAATTACGATAGCCCGATCAAGTTCCTATGAGTACCCGATTACGTCAACCCCAATTTCTTTCAAGGATAAGTTACTTAGGGAAGCTTGATTAAGACCTCATGAAGACCCGATCGGGATAGCTACAGTTTTTTTCTGGATTAAACTACGTAGGGGAACCACTTAAGATCGCTATGAAGTATCAAAAGGGGCAATCTGAAGTAATTTTACAATTAAATAACTTAAGAAAGCCCGATGAGGCCGCCACGAAGGCCCCAAAGAGACAACCTCAGTCCTTGTAAGGTCCAATCAACAAATACGATTGTTTTATTATAACAAATTTTAAATAATTTGCACTTTCTCCGATATGAGTTACATTTTGTCCTATCTTACATCCAAAAATACTGCAAAACACGAATGAATTCAATTTTTCATATATAATTTAACAAGTGGTCTAATTTTTTCCGATAAAATTTGTCATTTCAGAAATGAGTATCTTTTGCAACTAAAATTACACGAGTCGACGAAAGAGACGAGTGTAATTTTATAAAAGCAAAGCTACGAATGTCTTAAATGACAAATTTTGCAAGAAAAACTTAGATCACGAGTTGAATTCGGCTTGACAATCCATCCAACAAATTTGACATTTCATTTTGACATACATTTTTTCACTGAGAAAAAACCACTACTGGTTTTTTCACTATAAACTAATTTCATTTGTCCTAATTTAAAAAATTCTGTAATTTAATTGGTTAAAAATTTTCGAGTTGGATTGTCAAAATAATCTTGACTATGAAGCAAATGTTTCTTCTATCATTCCAATATTTTCAAGGTATAATTGATTTCTGATCGTTCCAATATTTCCAAGGCATAGCTATGTTTTGCAGAAACAAAAGTTCTATTTTCTTTACTCTCCTACAAATGTAATCCGTAACCAAAGGTATCATTCGATTCGTATTTCTTTTCTTTATAACACTCCCGAATATTTTTACTGTAAAATAATTAGGGGAGATAGTATTAGGGTTTGAAATAAAATATACATAAAACTGTATCGTGCGTGAAGCGATTTTACACCTTGTATGCTGCACTTGCTTAATTATTGGAAAATTAGTCCTTTAGGCTTTAAGTAGTCATTTTTGAGGAATAAATAAATATACTTCCCTAACTGAATAAATAAAAAGTTAACTTCTAACAAAAACTTAAGCTTTTTAAATTAAATTAATTAAATTAAGTCTTTTAACCAATTCCTTTAACTCTAAATACGTGAAAGTACGTGGTAAAATGATATAATATTACACGCCAACGATACAAATATAATCAACCTTCCTTCTAAAATATGACATATCTCTATTAAATTAAATATTATCATTAGTAAGCAGACGACTTATAGATAACAATGCAAATAATACTATTTATAACAGAGGTACTCAGCGAAGCTGTTAAACAACAAGGACAGAAGAACCGTGCGTGCTTTGGTAATATGGTTATTAATATATAAGGAGATACAAATAATACATTTTCGACTCCGAAATAATAGCAACGCCGCTGGAGGCGAACGCAACTGGTTGTCATATATAAAATATACAAATAGGAGTTAAAAGCGCATGTTAAAGATTCAGAGGCGAAATGGTACGGTAATTTGTTCACTCTAAGTATAAAGAATTTACAAAAAAAAATTTCCCCTCTCGACCTGCTCATCATCAACAAAGCTGTATAAAGCAATAGCGATAACTAGTATGTCCGTATCTGTATATTTAAGGCCGGAGTCGCGGGCGCCTTATAGCCTGTCGGAGTCGAAAAAGATAGATAAGCACGTATATATATATATATATATATATATATATATATATATATATATATATATATATATATATATATATACACGCCCAACTATCCATACCAAGCCCGCTATGTTACGCAGGCACTCAGAAGCCCGGGCTTTCCTGTAGAGTTTCAGCTGTATATTCTACCTCAATCGAACCGATAATTTCATATTATTAAGCGCAACCTGCGAGGGGTAAGTTATTTTTACATACAAATGAATATATACTGTACAGCTTTTACGAGACCGCATATATTATTGGTACTGTAGCAGTCCTGTTTGTATAAAAATAGATATTTCACGCATTATACCAAGCCACGCAGGGTTGCCGCTACTGTTACCAGCAAAACGTAAGATTATTGATCGTGTAATTTGTCTCGCCGGCTGTGAATGTCGGACAAACCACGGTTAGTCACCGAGACTTCCCGAATGCTTTCGTTCTTATGTGATGGTAATGCCGAGTTGGGAGTATCCTAGCGGAACTTTTGTTCTCGTCAACAGCCTGAGTCAAGGTCGTACTGGCTGGTCGTCTGGCTATTATCGATTTTATTTTAGCTTTCTCGCGGCATAGTAACACAGACAATTATATACAACGAACTTTATGAAAAGAAGATGGAATTTTAGATTTCAGATCATGTTCTACATGCATAATTAACTGAATATTAAGTTACCTCGGAATTCGCCTTTTGGCCGCCGATTTTGATGATTTTTTTTTAAATTGTAGGTAATCGACTATATTTCAAAGTCTAAATATTAGATTTGTCCTGTAATGCCCTGTTTAATTGTTAATAACAAATTATTACTTTTTTCATAAGGGACTAACATTTAAATAATTTCATCAAATTTGTATTATAATTGCATAAAGTTGGGTACTTATAGGTTTTTAGGGTCGTAGATTCAAAATTTTAATAAAAATTTGATGAAATTATTTAATTATTAATTAGCCCCTTATGGAAAAAGTAATAATTTGTTAATAACAATTAAACAGTAATTTTCAAACCTTTGACAGTACAGACTTTACCAATTAAATATTTTAGTTTGAAAGAAAATGGCAAGAACAAAATTACAGTTTTCAATTAAATTAATATAAATAAAAATATTATTTCTAAAAAAAGATAAATCAATATTAGACGGTTTCCTAGAAAAAAAATACCTCGGAATTCGCCTTTTGGGCACCGATTTTGATGATTTTTTTAAAATAGTAGGTAATCGAATATATTTCAAAGTCTAAATGTTCGATTTGTCCGCTAATGCCCTGTTTAATTGTTATTAACAAATTATTATTTTTTCCATAGGGGGTTAATTAATAATTAAATCATTTCATCAAATTTTTATTATAATTGAATAAAGTTGGGTACTTATAAGTTTTTAGGGTCGTAGATTACGAATCCGGGGTCCAAATTGGTCTAAAATTCAAAATGGCCGCCGGTGTCAAAACTTTAATATATGAAATTTTGAATGAAAAATCGTACCAAGGGGTTTTTAAAGTAGCAAATTGTGCTGTTAAGCTAAAAAATGACCCAGATGTAAAATGCTTGTCACAAAATGGCCACCGAAACTAAATATGATTAAAATTCAAAATGTTTAATCTCTACTGTATGTTTGTTTAAGATGGATTAATATAGTAGTTAACACAATTTTAAGATTGTTGCAATTATTATTTATTTAAAATTCAAATTGATAGAATGGAGTTATTCCGTATGAATAGTGTTAAAATAAATTAATACTCCATAATTTAACCAGATTCCGTTTAAGTCTGAAACTTTATTTATCGTCAGATTTAAATAAAGGATATTGTGTTAATTATTATTTACTTGTGTTTCATGTAAAGCATTGTTAGTTTTTTCAGCTACTTCTGGCAACGTAGAAAAAGAATGTGCTCTTTACATTTTGAAAACTGATTAGTAAGCTTTTTTTTGGGAAGAATAAATTCTTTTTTACATGCTCTTACTGGTTGCGACACTTCAACAGCGTTTTTCGGCAAAGGGGAAAATAAATTTTTCAAAACTTTTGAATGCAAAATTTTATAGGTGTTTTTATAATTTTTAGAAATAGTTAGGGTTACTGAAGACAAGATAAGATATATAGAAAATAAATAAAATGGAACTTTTTTATTAGAAATTGCATGAAAATACAACTAAAAGAAATTGATTTAATTTTATTTTATTTGACAAATCCCATATTGTATAATATCATCTTCAGAGTCATTGCGTTCTGTTTCTTCTTCTTGTTATTTTGAAAAGCATTCTTCATCAGAGAAGTTTTCATCTAAACTTCTTTTTCATTAATGTTTCCTACGTTTGGACATTTCCAAAACTTTAAAAGATTTGAAGATTTGAGTTTTGTTTTCGACTATGCTTAAAAATTGGCTATAAGTGGATTCGAAGATGCCAAAAATAAGTTGAGAATTTTCTCATTAGTTTCTTCTCTGGAAGATTTGCGTGGATGACCTCTTCTAAATTAACTAATCAACTTTATTTATTTCTTCTAAATAGCTTGAAATCTTTTTTCTCGCTTCTTCGCTAGCCGTTCATCTGTATCTTTTTGATGGACCAGCATGCCTCGAAGGTTAGTTAGAGTACCGTAGGTACATTTTACTAAAACATTTTCTGCAGCTTTTATGGTTGAATGGTCTTGAAATTTTCAACATTTATTTCATATCCACATACAACTGTTTGCATAATATCAAATCTATTAATAAATTATCTCTGACTTAATTTCTGTAATTTCTGCAGAAGTCGCAAGCGCTTTGAAAAAGCACATTGCTTCATATTTTCTTTGTTTTTAAAACTGTAAACCATGTGGGAAAAAAACGTGAATCTGTGTATCAAACAATAAACAAGTAACTGTGATTCACTGGCAAACATTTTAAGAAAAAATGAATGAACTGGGTGTTTTGCAAACCTTACTGAGCTGAAAACATGTGAATACATGTCTGAGATACCTATTAGAGACCGCTAGTTTAGCCGTTTAATTCTTTCGACATTTTGTAAGCTTTTGAAGCAAAATCCCGTTACATGAGACGGTGGAATAGTCTAAATTTTTGACAGTATTGCCTTTTTGTCCGTTCCAAGTTTTGATGACTTTCGGATTTAGATTAATTTATTATGATATGAGCTTTCAATCAGTAAAGGTTTCATCTTGTAAATCCGTTTCCCCAAAAAGAACGACCTAAACAAATCCACAAACTGACAGAGGAACTAAGGGAAGACTGACAGATAGGTGCCCAGTTCGTGTTATGTTATTCACTAACCATGTACAGTGCCGCCCATTTGAAAGTGCACGACTCTTTATATGTAATATTCCAAAATGACATCGTGTAAGTCAGGATTCCATGGGCTGTGTTTATAACAGCTGCAGCGGAATGAAAGGTTTATTATTATTATTTTCAAATACTTGTTTAAAATAATTTATCAGCTTAGAGTAAGTTATAGAAAACATAACCGAGGTAAATCGGGTCTATCGTGTACTTTCAAATGGGCGGCAGTGTACCTCTAAGTTGCTATTTAATACTTCATAAAGAATTATGATATGACTTTTAAATTATTAGTCCAAGAGCAAGAGCAAAAAAGTAGGTTCATAATGCAATGAAATGTTTTCGTAGACAATAACATTTTCTACAACTTTTATTACAAACTTTTTTCTGTATAGTGCATAGCTTTATATTTAAAGCGCGCCAAACTTTCTCCAACATGGTTATTGCTAAATATATAGTTAACGGTTGATAATACATTAAAAATGGTAATAACCAAATTTGTAGAACACAAAATTTCTTATAGAATTTATTTGAAGTTTTTTTTCTATAAAATTGATACTTTAAGAGCTATAGCTTGGTAAACTATTGCACCGCGTGAATTATCTGTGGTAATGTTGGTCATAGTACACGGTAAACATTTCATAACACATAAAACGGCGAAAAGTGTTCAGAAAAATGACAGTACTGTGTAGTGTGTAGTGAATGTAATGTATTAATCTTATAAATAGTGCCAAGAAGTACTCATAATTTATACATCTTTCTTAAATTGCATGGGTAGAACCTATTATCATAAAAAACTGTCAATGTAGCAAGATATAATAGTTTGTCACGTACATCATAAAAAATAATAATAATCATGATGATAATAATAATCATGAGAAGGGAAAGGTGGAGAAAAGGATAACAGAGTTCAAAGAATGCAAATTAATTTTTTGAAATAAAAAACGGATTAAAACATTTATTTATACAAAAAGTGGCAAGTTATTTTACGTCATAAGTCTCATCTGTTTGGATGATGAAGGAAGTCACTCATCGTCTTCCACATCCTTGTTTTCTGCCACCGATATATCCGTAGGAGGTGAATCGAAAATTTCATTTTCATCGACTTCGTCTTCGATGGTTTCCAATGTATCTGGCACATGTGCATCCACCACAATTCGAACAAATAATGGAACATTTTAAGCCAGCTTTTCGGCATACACATGCAGCCCCGCAATTTGTTGTGCATTTGCAAGATATTATTTTCAGCAAACTTGAGGGTGCTGGAGCCATAGTAGTTCGAATTGGTTGAAGTCCATTTGTAGTCCGCTTCCAATCCCATTCTTCAGGATCATGGTAAAATCCAAGCCAAGTTTGAACCTGGTGGTAGGTTCTAAAAGAATGGTAACGTGCCGTATCTTGGGTTGGAGGTAGAAGTGAGAGGTTTAGTTTGGTGTTACTCGCCAAATTGGCGAAGCATTTTTAGCGAAGAGAGTTAATGGACGCATTGAGAGGCGCATGATTATATATAGTGTATAATTTCGTGGCTATTGTGCGTAAACTCGGCATTTACAGCGTTATAAGTCTTAAAGTATCAATTTTATAGAAAAACTTCAAATAAATTTTATCGGAAATTTTGTGTTCTACAAAATCATCAACCGTTAACTATATATTTAGCAATAACCATATTGAAAAAAGTTTGGCGCGCTATAAATATAAACTTATGCACTATACAGAAAAAAGTTTCAAATAAAAGTTGTAGAAAATGTTATTATCTACGAAAACGATTTTTTTACTATTTTACTAGGTTACTAACATTATTCCATTGTTATTTCTAAACTACTACTATTTAGTAAGCATTAATCCTACAGTTCGGACAGCTTTTTTAAGGAATTCTCTCGTGTAAAACAGCCAGCCTTCGCATTGAAATGAGGCAGTGTTAAGATCTGCAGATGAGAACAACTTTGTTCTATTTCTTTCACCTAATGTAACTGCTATCACTCAACCAACGGACCAAGAATATATAAGAAACACCTAAGAGATTTTACAGACGTATCGTTTCGATTAATTTCTTGGAAACATTTGATATGATGCTATTTTGAAAGTTCTCTAATATCAAAGATGCAATTTTTGCTTTCGCTATTGCATGGATCAATGTTAAACAACTGACAATCGAGAAAACGTTTTTTACAATTATGAATAATGGAAAAGAAGTTAACGGCGAAGATGTTACTGAAGACGTGATTTGTTCTAAAAGTATTGGTAGTTTGGCAAATCAGAGCGAGGATATGAAAGAGATAGAAGAGTCCGACATTGAAGCTTAAATGCATTGTGATCGTAAAAAACAAGGTTACCAAGTACTGACAGGAGATGCAATAATGGAGGAAAGGGAAATTCTACGCGACACCTCTCAAGTAGATCAAGAAATTCTAAGTGATGGTGATGATGATTTAAACATGAAGAAAGTACTTTATGGACAAACTGCTGAAGCCATAGGCGTGTCATTAAATTTTTTTAAACAACATAAGGATCCTGATGTAATACATATTTTACACTGGCAAAATATAAAACAAATGATAAAAAATAACACGGTATGCACAGAAGAAATTTTCAGATTTTCATATAGCTTTTCTAGAACTTTTTGGTATGAAGATTACGAATCTGATGTTGGTTGTTTCCATTCAGGTCAAATGTTGTTGTTTCGAATTTCATTCGTACGCCATGCAGCCAACCCATACCTGCCTCATGAATTTAACTCAAACCGGGTTTCTCAGGAATTGCTTTTTACCTTACGAATGCAAAACGCCAATAGAAGAATAGCATGCATACACCACATAAACAGGGTTGACAATTTTGGCGTTTCTTAATTCTACAGCTTTTTTGCTTTGGCGCTTGGTGCGTAAATTTTGCTATTAGTTTTTAGCTTTGCATCGTGTTTGACTACTATTGCATAATAAGTAGCGTGCCCCAACTTCACCTAACGATAGAAAAAATGTCAGGCGAGGCATCTGTGACTCTCGTTCAGAATTGGACTGGTCTAGTGCCCTCATGTCTCTGTGATTGCGCATTAAGTCTGGTTCCGTTACGGGTAAACTAGCTAGACATATGTTTCCGAACTATCGTTCTCAGATAGTTACGTCAAGGAACTTCAACGCTTTCTTGGATTAATTACTTATTTATCTAAGTTCTTTTAAGAACTTATCAGAATTATTAGCTCCACTTAGAGTGCCGTTAGAAAAAGATGATGAATGGAGATGGGAGAATGAACAAAAAGAAGCATTCTGTAAATTAAAAGAAATATTAAAAAACCCTCCAGTACTTGGTAATTTTAACCCAAATTTACCTATTTTATTTTATTTTACTGCATATGGTGGGGCATTAATTCAGAATGGTCACCCAATAGCTTATTACTCCAAATCTTTAACTAAAACGCAGATCAATTATAGTCAAATTGAAAAAGAAGCATTGGCCATATTACTGGCTTGCAAGAAATTTCCTGTTTATATATGGGGAAACAAAAATCTGATAGTAGAATCAGATTATAAGCCGTTAGAAACCATATTCAGGAAGCCATTAACTGAAGCGCCTCCCAGACTACAGAGAATCCTATTTGAAATACTGCCATATCCCACAATTGTGTACAAAAAAGGAACCATGTTGTACATAGCTGATATACTGAGCAGAGACTGCGCAAAAAATGTTCATGATGACGAGGATGAAAACTCATTTGAGACATGTGTAATAATACCAATGAGTAAAACGAGATTGCAGCAGTTAAAACAAGAGACAAATACAGATATAGAATTGGTGGAATTAAAACAGCAAATACTTGTAGGATGGCCCGACAGAATAAGCGAAGTTCCGGCTTCTCTAAGAAAATACTGGTCTTACAGGCACGAACTAGCAACTTATGAAGATATCATATTCAAAAATGATAAAATAATGATACCTCCGAGACTACAAGAAGTTGTTCTCAAATGTTGTCACTTTAGTCACAAAGGTATTACTGGTACTCTCTGATTGGCCAGAGATTTTGCGTATTTTGGCCAAGAATGTCTGTAGACATTATTAAATTGGTGCAAAACTGCAAGATTGGTACGAAGGAACAAAAAGAGAATCCTAAAGAAAAAATTTTACTTCAAGAGTATCCAGAACGGCCATGGCAAATATTCGCTTCTGATATTTATCATTTGAAGGACAAGGAATACTTGCTAATGGCAGATAGCTATTCAGGTTATTTTGACTTCGTGCAATTATCAAGCTTAACCAGCAGGTCAATAACTCGAGCATTTAGATGTTGGTTTGCTACATTTGGAATACCTGATATTCTTCGTACAGATGGAGGAAAACAATATGTATCTGAAGAATTTAAAGAATTTGCTAGAAGATGGAGGTTTGAACATAGAGTTTCCAGTCCACAGTTTCCCAGACCGAATGGTTTAGCAGAGCGATATGTACAAGAAGCAAGATCGATACTAGATAAATGTATAGAAGAAGGTTCAGATATCCAGTTAGCCCTTTTACATCACAGAAACACACCAAGAGACACCCTAGGTTCTCCAATGCAAAGATTAATGGGTCGAAGAACTAAAACGTTCATTCCCATTAATACAAAGTTATTATTACCTGAAACAGTTAAAAATGTTTCTGAAAAGTTGAAAAATATTAAACTAAAAGAGAAGAAATGTGCAGATAGAGCAAAAGCAAATTTACCAGAATTTTAAAATGATGAAAAAGTATTAATTAGAAAGAGACGCAAGGAATGGACTCCTGCAACAGTTGTAAAGAAGGCAGAAGAACCAAGCTCGTGGATTGTACAATAGGGTGGTCCAACAAAAAAAGCAAAGTCGGAAATCTTATGTTCTCACCCCCTAGGATTATTGTATATCGAAAAAAAAAGTACCCCTATTTTTTATTTTGAAATCGGACGATGTTTAGGGGTGCCTCAAAGCCCTTAAAGGTTCCAATGTATTTTATATGGGAAAAAAAACTCTTTCATAGGTTTGGTATAGAATTTTAGAAAATCAATATTTTTCAATGGGACTAATCTGTTTCTCTTCAGAAATGTTCAGAAAATGACATCCAATAATTTATTTATCAAAATATTTTATATTAAAAAATAGTAATAAATATTTTTTAACGATTTTTCTGTTTCTTTCATTTATAGGGTTTTTTGCGGGTCTATAAAAAATAGTTAATATAAAAAATTTAACAAATAAATTATTGGATGTCATTCTCTAAACATTTCTGAAGAGAAACACAGTAGTCCGGTTGAAAAATATTGATTTTCTAGGATTCTATGCCAAATCTACGAAAACGTGTTTTTTTTCACATATAAAATACATGGGAAACTTTAAGGACTTTGAGGCACCCCTAAACATCGTTCGATTTCAAAATAAAAAATAGGGGTACTTCTTTTTTCGATATACAATAATCCTAGGGGGTGAGAGCATAGGATTTCCGACTTTGCTTTTTTGTTGGACCACCCTATTGTACAAACACCAGATCGTACACAATATCGAAGAAATTCATGGTTCATCAAAAGAAATCACCCAGAGCTACAATAAATAAATCATGGCGATGATGTTAAGCAGTTGACAGTAGTGTGTCAAATCAAGAACCAAAAGCACAAGCAACGAATGATCAATTTCTTCAACAACAATATACTTATATCAAGATATGGTAGAGTAATTAAGAAACCAAACAGACTGAATTTATAACTGCAGAATTAGTTGATGTGTTGTGATTGATATATGTTATTTGTTAAATGAATGATGTGTAATTTATTTATTTTATTAGTAAAAGAGAGATGTAATACAGGGATCTAGTTACAGATAGATAAATAAACATTGTACTAGTTTGACATTAGTAAATCGAACACGTTAATAAATTAATTATTTAAATAACATGTTTTATTGGGTAATTATTATTATAAATAATAACATAAAACATGGCATTATTTAATGTCAATTCTACTGCTATTGAGAGACATAGTACCAACGACAGTAATACTGCCAGGTGCTTTTTCAAAGCGCTTGCGACTTCTGCAGAAATTACAGAAATTAAGACAGAGATAATTTATTAATAGATTTGATATTATGCAAACAGTTGCATGTTGATATGAAATAAATGTTGAAAAGCTCAAGACCATTCAACCAAGGAAACTGCAGAAAATGTTTATGGTACTCTAACTAACCTTCGAGGCATAAAATGCTGATCCATCAAAAAGATACAGATGAACAGTTAGCGAAGAAGCGAGAAAAAAGATTTCAAGCTATTTAGAAGAAATAAATAAAGCTGATTAGTTAATTTAGAACAGGTCATCCATGCAAATCTTCCAGATAAGAAACTAATGAGAAAATTCTCAACTTATGTTTGGCATCTTCGAATCCACTTATAGCCAATTTTGAAGCATAGTCGAAAACAAAACTGAAATCTTCAAATCTTTGGAAATATCCAAACGTAGGAAACATTAATGAAAAAGAAGATTTAGATGAAAATTTCTCTGATGAAGAATGCTTTTCAAAATAATAATAAGAAGAAACAGTTTTGCATTCAAAAAGTTTTTTTTTAGGGGCAAAGAGAAAAATTTATTTTTCCCTTTGCCGAAAAACGCTGATAAAGTGTCGCAACTAGTAAGAGCACGTAATAAAGAATTTAGTCTTCCAAAAAAAAGCTTACTAATCAGTTTTCAAAAATTAAAGAGCACATTCTTTTTTTACGTTGCCAGAAGTAGATGAAGAAACTAACAGTGCTTTACACAAGAAACACAAGTAAATAATAATACAATATTCTTTATTTAAATCTGACGATAACTAAAGTTTCAGACTTAAACGGAATCTGGTTAAATTATGGAATTCCATTCCATCAATTTGACTTTTAACTAAATAATAATTGCAACAATCTTAAAATTGTAACTACTATATTAATCCATCTTAAACAAACTTGTAGTAGAGATTAAACATTTTGAATTTTATTCATATTTAGTTTCGGTGGCCATTTTGTGACAAGCATTTTGCATCTGGGTCAGTTTTTAGCTTAACAGCACAATTTGCTACTTTAAAAACCCCCTGGTACGATTTTTCATACGAAATTTCAAATATTAAGCTTTGACACCGGCGGCCATTTTATAGCCACCATTTTGCACTTTGGACCAATTTGGACCACGGATTCGTAATCTACGACCCTAAAAACCTATAAGTAGCCAACTTTATTCAATTATAATAAAAAATATTTAATTATTAATTAGCCCCTTATGGAAAAAATAAAAATTTGTTAACAACAATTAAACAAGGCATTAGCGGACAAATCTAACATTTAGACTTTGAAATATAGTCGATTACCTACAATTTAAAAAAATCATCAAAATCGGTGCGCAAAAGGCGATTTCCTAGGTAACTTAATATTCATTTAATCACGCATGTAGAACATGATCTGAAATCTAAAATGTAATTAATGCGAATAAGATGTGGCAAAAGCTTTTATTTTACTATACATACATCTATTTTATTCTTAATAATTAAAAATCATAACTGTTATCTTTTATTAATAGTAAAAACACCTTACATTTTATTCACATGACCCATTATTTTGTAATCAATCTTTGAAACAAATTGCGTGTAGCTTCAATTTTATTTCATAATTACCCATTTACCAATTTTCATAAATTATCAGGTATTTTTTTCAAATAAAAACATTTCAATCTTCACTTTATTATTTAAAAAGTTAATTACAGCGAAAAATCTACGTAGCTAATTATAACTAATTATTGTAGAATTCTTACAAAAAGCCTACATCACCCTATTTTATGAGAGATATTGTTCAAGAAATAAAATATGTACCTAATATCACCAAAAAATCAACGAAAATATAAAATGTATAATTAGAAATTTTAAAAATTCCCTATCTGCAACTACAAATACTATAGCGTGGGTTTTGTTTTTATAATAAATAGCTATACAAACTACCAAATTAATATAATAATAAATTAAACATTTTCATGAAGAAACGGAAACTTAGGAAATAATTTTAAAGAAAATACAAGTTTGTTACAAAAATCAATATTAAATGTGTGCAAATGTACAAATATGCAGGAAACGAATTTGCGTGGGAACCAGTCCCCCTACATACGTTAACCACTCTTATGGTATAAAAATGTGTAAAGTTATAGAAAAATCAATAATCCAAACACTTGACTTTCAAGCCCCATTGCCAGATCGCTGGGACTCGTATAATACGTGTAATTTGCATCGCGCGTAAGGTCAGTTTGATGTCTACAGTATATATACAACACCGATCGTTGGCCCCCTATATTTATTTCCCTTGAACTAAACGTGTGTATTTTGAGATATATGACGGTCTTTACCCGCCATTTCGAAAATCGAGATTCCGCATCTCCTGATGATGCTTAATCAAGAAAACACTATTATACACATAAAATTTACGAAGCCCAGAACCGGGCTGCGTAAGTTGGTGCCGGGCTTCGTATAGATAGGAGAACACTCTGTTTTAGGCTTGGTAATGCCGCCTAATGTGTATATATATATATATATATATATATATATATATATATATATATATATATATATATATATATATATATATATATATATATATATATATATATATATCCCATAAATATTGAGTAAATATTTGTCTGACTGTAATCTGCATGATGAAACAAATAAAACAAAAAATCTTTTTTTTTGGTTTATTGCTACAAGAAGTAAACTTTAGTGAATATTTTTAATTCTGCTAAATTTTATGTTGTTTTATTTGTTATGAAATGTTTATTAAATATATACTTTTAAATATTGATTTGCTAATATCATAGAAACATTTAATACATATTACCATGAATATATGGAGGTTTAAGATGAGTTGTAAAAAGGTGTGACATGGAATACAACTGCTTACTTGATAAGAAAATTATAGGCTTTACAAATGTATTATAGTGAGTAACATAACCCCACTACAATAAGACTTTCAGGTTGGGTTGCTGATGTAGATTATTTGTATTTAAGTAAATGTTGGTTATTAACAAATAAAATTACACAAATAACAAAATACAAAATAAAGAACACAAGTTTAAATACAAAAGCAGAGAATTGATACTAATATAAATTTTGAAAAGAATTCAGAAATAAATTATTAATTATTAATGACAGAAAATCAAATTAACTCCAATTCAAAAATAAATAAAAAAATATTTAAATGGATAACCGTTTCATTTATTATTGTTTTGAAATATCGCTAAGAACATTACTTAAATTTGAAAATATTATCTATACCACAACCCTGGTTTATATTACAAATAATATTGTAGTTATTTAAATTAAATTAATTAAATTCTGATTTAAAAATCCACTTTTCTTTTTTTATATTTGTCGCCACATAAATCCCATTTCTATTCAGGTTCAAGTTGCTTGACAAACTCTGATCCAAACAATTTTGTCAAAGTTATTCTGACATTTTCATAGGTCAAACAAATTCCAATAAAATTGATCAGATTAAATATAAATTCCATACAAATTAAAAACCAAATTATTGTTGTTTATTAAGGGAAGGGACATTCTTTGCATTAAACAGGTAATTACTTTCTTCTCTCTAAATTGTGATTTTTATTATTATAATTATTTTAGCAGTTTAATAAAAACTGTATTATTTTCGAAGAACAACTATTAACATTTCACATACCCTTATTTTTTTATTATAATCAAAGTTCAATTCTAACCTTACAAAATTAATTTTTGAAGCAGCTGGAAACACATCTTGTTCTTTTTATCGAAGATTGCTACTTAATTGTCAAAAAATGGATTCCCTTTATATACTTCTTTGAAAAGCAATTGCATTTATTCAAAAACAAAACAATCTTGGCATTTCAAATTTTACATAACCCAATTATAATTTATAAACTTTCATAAATGCAAGAACTAATTATATAAACTGATAGAAAAGAAAATTCTGAATTCAAAAATATAACACTTGAGTTAACATAATAGAATAACACCCTCAATTTTAATGTCGACAAAACCACATTCTTTTATTACTAATAACACAGGTCTACAACAAATTTGATGTTTGGAAATTAATACCTTTTCTTGAATGATTTAGACCTCCTGATCTCGATAATAACATTCTTTCTTTTCCATCACGTACAGATTTTTTACAAAACGTGTGCTTGTTAAAATTCAGCTAATTCAAGAAATTAAAATAAATGTGGAAAATATTCATGCCCAAATTTGACAATGATGTTTGTAGCAAAATGCTATTACAAAACTTTAAACTGGCAACATTGTATTATATTCCCACTGATCTTACAACACGTCAATACATACTTGTCTTTAGTCTGCATTTGGCTTTACTACTGTGCGTATCGATTTTCGATTTTTGTATTTTCGTAGATGTTTGTTTGTGTTTCGTTAATTTAAATAATGGAAAGACGGCATTGTATAAATGATCCGAACTGTTTTTGTTACATTTGTGGAAGTTTTGTGATAACTAAAGAAAGACAACATATAACTGCATTTTGTAAAATTAGCATATTATGCTTATTTTAGCATAAAACTTGGTGACTAAGATAAATCGTGGGCACCACACATTGTGTGCAGGGTTTGTGTAGAAGCCTTGCGAAACTGGACAAAAGGTAGAAAAAAATTATTAAGTTTCGGAATACCCATGGTATGGCGTGAACCAAAAGACCATAGTGATGATTGTTATTTTTGTTCTTGCAATATAAAAGGTTTTAATGCTAAGAATAAGAGAAATATAACATATCCCAACATCAGTTCTGCTATCAGACCTGTGCCACGCGGACCTGACGTACCTGTTCCACCAAAAGAAATTGAAGCTATAGCTTCATCTGACTCCGATGAGGACCCATATGATTCTAACGACGTATACTTTAATCCAGAAGAATGTGATAAACCAGAACTGTTTACTCAAAACGAAGTGAGCGATTTAATAAGAGATTTATATCTTCCGAAAGACGCGTCAGAATTGTTGTCATCCAGACATCATGAGAACAATTTGTTGGTTCCTGGAACATCAACCAGTTTCTATAGAAATCAAGAAAAAGACTTAAGCCCTTATTTCAGTTCGGATGGTATTGGATTCTTTAGTATATTGTAACAACACTCCTGCTTTAGTTACAACATTGGGAGCTGCTTCGTATGACAAAGAAGAATGGCATCTTTTCATTGATTCAAGCAAAAGAAGCCTAAAAGGTGTGTTACTACACAATGGTAATGTGTTGAGCTCGATTCCTGTAGCACATTCGGAACACCATAGAGACCTATGAGAACTTGCAGCTTCTTTTATAGAACATCAAGTATGTGGTACATAATTGGATGCTTTGCGGAGATCTAAAGTGCTTTGTATGCTTCTTGGTCACCAATCAGGATTTACAAAGTTCCCCTGTTTTATCTGTGAATGGGATAGCCGTACAAGAGACAAACATTGGACTGTAAAACAGTGGCCTCTTCGAAAAGATTTCGTCCCAGATGCAAAGAATATACAACGTACTAAATAGGTGGACCCTACAAAAGTCCTTTTACCCCCTCTACATATTAAATTAGGCTTAATGAAGCAATTAGTTAAAGCTCTTGACAAAGGTGGAGACTTTTTAAATATATTTGCACCAAATTTCCGAATTTATCTGAAGCAAAGTTAAAAGAAGGAGTTTTTGTAGGGTCTCAAATAAGATCGCTTTGTAAGGATGAGCATTTTCTCAATTGTATGAACACTGTTGAAAAAGATGCGTGGATTGCGTTTAAAGAGGTTATTGAAAAGTTTTTGGGGAATCATAAGGACTCGACTACGAGAATGTTGTCAACTTGTTAAAAAAGTTTCAGCACTTGGGCTGCAATATGAGTTTAAAAGTACATTTCCTATTCTCACATTTGGATCAGTTTCCTGAAGATTTCGGAGCAGTGAGTGAAGAAGCAGTGGGTGAAAGGTTTCACCGAATATACGGGAAATGGAACGACGTTATCAAGGTAGATGGAGCATATCAATGATGGCAGACTATTGCTGGATGTTACAACGCGATAATCTAGAAAAAACACACAACAAAAAGCTACTAAGCGCAGTTTTCATACAAAACGTAAAATATATTAAGTTTGACAGAAAACAAAATCACATACATGTTATATTTTTGAAAATATACATTCATCTTTATTTTGTGCAATAAATGTACATTATGTGTATAAGTTGTTTTCTTTTTTTTTTGTAATTTGTAAAAAACCTGACGAGATACATTAAAATGAAAATGAAATTCATAATCAGGGTCCCAAAATTGTATAAAATTAGTTGTTGAAATTAAAACATCATTCAAAAAAAATTTTTGTAGACCTGTGTAATTGACTTAAAGCATGCTTAAAGTCATAAAAAAACTTTTCTACACCTTCCTTTATCCACAGCTGTAAACTTTTAGTCATTAGTGATATTATCTGAATGATTTTATATGACAAAAACTTTGACATGCAAGCCAAATTGCATAATTCAGTTGAACATTAGAAAGGGGCAGTTTTTCAAACATGTTTTTATGTGGTTCCATTTATAAAATCCAACATTTTTTACGTTAAAATGCGTATCAATTATGTGGTTATAATGTTATTCTACTTCTTTCCACTAAAACAACCTAGCAAACAGCTTCAGAATTTTGAAAATTTAATAAGACTGCAAAATTAACATATCTCGTTAACATGCATTTATACACCTTCAATGCAACATATTTCGATATTAAACGATTCTCAAATCGTTAAGTTATGAAAAACATATCTTTTTTTCTATGAAAATATGGATTTCCACATATCCTTTATCTGCTTAAAGAGTTTTTGTGTGCATGTTAGTCTTAATTAACTAATTTTATTTTCATTAGGAAAGTATTTTTTTAAATTTTTTTGTTTTCAAAAGTGAGGCTATGCAACCATTAAATCGGGTAATTATAGAATTGCCTAAAATCTGCCTAATATTAAATATCATCGTGAGAGTAAATTCACCCTAGTATGATCAAATATCATGATATTATGTTAGATTTTTATATATTTCTCTAAATATGTATGATATAAAGATTCAAATATAAATTATTCGATGTAAAACAAACTTTTAATCAACATCTTTTAATTAAAAAAACATTTAATATTTAACAAGTTTTTATTAAATGTAGTATGCTACTGGGGTATATTACAAAAGTATGTGTAGATATCTAAGCATGAATATTAATATTTTTAGGTAATAAACAAGCGAATAGTTGTCAGGACATCAGTTATAAAAGTCGCAACCATGTGATTACATTTTGAAAGTATTCGGATGAAAAGGATAATAGGGACACTAAAAAAGCAATAAATTACATGGATACTTCTAAGATTTCTAAGTGTTCTGAAACGAATTAATGGCTTAAACTTTCAGATAGAACTGAAAACTATTGAAATGAATGGACAATATTGAATTTAATTATTTTAAATTTATCCATGAAATCATCGCTATTCAAACTTTACAATCTATTTTAATTAGTTTAACTGCAAGCATGTACAACGAAATTGAATTCATCGATTAAGCAATTTAACCGATGGTTGGTTAAAATGCTATCCGTCTTCGGTTCTGTGTAATGCAAATGCATTCCTCTAAGGTAACTGCAACTACCTAAATCTGCATGCATATAATAGCTACCCTACACCAATAGACAAAGCAATAGAACCACTTAACAGGAGTTGCAGACAATTCGATAATGCGCTTCTCTGGTTTGTTCAGTTGGAATATTTAGTTTCCAACCGACTTGGCTTTTAAATGCACTTTATTTGTTTATCGAGGTTTTGTGGAGATATTGCAGCAGCAACAAACACAAAGTAGAACTTTCCTCGTCTTTTCGAAAATTCTCCTTGGTAATACTCATATTTAGTTTAACGATTTATAATGTAAATAAAGCTTTTGGAAAGCACAAAGGAATTCGATGAAATTTAGACG
This sequence comes from Agrypnus murinus, assembly GCA_929113105.1. Lineage (NCBI taxonomy): Eukaryota > Metazoa > Arthropoda > Insecta > Coleoptera > Elateridae > Agrypnus > Agrypnus murinus. Next base: position 87,366,658 of record OV816030.1, read on the forward strand.
TTATTATTTTTAAAGAATATTGTGGTTTAGGGAATAGAATATCCTTAACAATATGTTATCTAAATATTAATAATGGGTTTAACTATGCTTGTTTAGGACTTAGCGGTAGCACTCGCTAGACTAACATATATTAAGCGTTCCACATCGCCTTTGCCTAACCCGGATGACAAGGATCTAATCATTTGAATAACGTAAACTGAGGAAAATTGATAACGCTGTTAATTAAATTAATTGTAGTTTTCAAACCGATTTCAGTGTATTTGTTTCGAAAACAGTAGCGTACTTTATGTTACATATGCTTAACCAACTAAATTAAATAGTATTTAGCAAATGTAATAAATTCCTTACCGCATCACCTTTCACGAGCAGAAGTTACGCAAGATAAAACTATCTATAAACTTGTAACAAAATCAAGAGTAACTGACGTAAACTTTAGGCGTGTATAGATACCTGGAGTGTACAGCGATTATGTGGAAGTACCCTTCAAATAATTTAAAATTTTAATCGTTCTTAATTTTTCTTGTTTTTTTAAACAAATTATAAAATTAGTTACTTTGAAGTATTTTACTGTTTAGTTCAACTTACTTACAGTTACACTCGCAATTTAGACAGTGATGGTAACTGAGAAAAACCCTTTTTGACGGTATTTTTTAATAAAAAGTAATAATGAGTAATAATTTTCCATCTAATTTTATTTAGTTCGTAATTAAAATACCCTGGTAGACCCACACATATATATATATATATATATATATATATATATATATATATATATATATATATATATATATATATTAATAGAAACATATACAACAGTCTGCTGGTTCAAGTGTATACAAGTCCGGTTCTGTACGTCAACCTATTATTTATGTTCTTTATATGAGGCTGTATTACATAGGAGATCTAGAGTTTCTTTAGTATTTAAATATTTGAAAAAGTTTTGCATTTTATTTTTCGAATTCTAGCAATAATTATTATCTTGGAGTTTCGGAGTTGATTTAGACGTGGTTACTTAGGGCTTGCTCCTACTGCCATAAGATTTGATAAGTGATTTAAATAGCTAACAATTTTAAGTTATTGTGCCGTTATTGTACCAGCTGATAATTTGTATCTGCGGACTCGGCCGCTGGTACATAGTATCTAAATCTTAATCGATGTCGTATTTGCGAGATAACAAGCTTGCATGGATAACAAGCTTGTTAATCGCTGGCGTGTTAGGTACCGTGCTCGCACGTAAAGTTTTAAGTAACGGTCTTGCAATGTAAATTACTATTAACCTACCTATGCAACAAGTTGTAGTAGCATCATTCAACTCGATACCATCCATCCTTACTTTATGTCAAAAACGAATCAAAGGTAAAGTTGACTGGGATACTTTTACAAACTACATAAATGACATATACTGTTGCCCTACTGCTATTCATTCTAAAGAGGAAGTTGATAATACCATAACGAACTTTACAACAAACATCATCGAGGCCGTTAAAAGGTCACCGATTAAAGAACGCGTGGTAGTCACACTACCACAACAAATCTTTAACCTCATAGCCCTAAAAATGCGAACAAGAAGACTATGGAGTCGAACCAGGGATCAGCTGTTTAAAAAACAGTACAACTACCTTAATCGGCTAGTAAAAAGCAAATTAGAACATCATACTTTTACATCGTATTAAAATTATCTATCAACAATTGATACCAATGACCCCAGCATGTGGCAGGCAACAAAACTGTTATTAAAACAACTTAGTCACGTAGCTGCTTTAAGAGACGGAAATTTCACAACTTGCACAGATCTAGAAAAAGCAAATCAGTTAACTAATCATCTTCAACTAACCTTTTCCACTGACTTCGGCCCTAATGATGAGGAGAATTTACAAGCCTCAAATCAGGCTTCACTTCAAGAAGATATGGACTTCAAACCGATAACTATAAAATAATTAAATCATTACATAAAAATTCTCAAAACAAAAAAAAACACCTGGAAACAATTTGGTACCTAACGAAGTTCTTAAACAATTGCCTAAGAAAATGTTAGCAGCTTTATGTACTCTCTCTTCCTAATGTTTGTTTTGGCCTACAGTATTATCCAAAAATGTAGAAACATACTAAAATAATAGTATTTCACAAGCCAGGTAAACCAGCTGAGCAACCAAATAGCTATAGGCCAATAAGTTTGTTACCGACATTGGGAAAATTATTTGAAAAATTATTAAATATCGACTAACTAATTTTTCTGCTTATAATTAAATAATACCACCTCATCAGTTTGGACTTAAAACGAAGGACTCTACATTTCACCAGCTACATCGAATATCTGAAATTATAGTGCAAGGATTTGAATACAAACAACACACAATAGGTATTTAGGTTACTAAGGCGTTTGACAAAGTGTGGCATAAAGGTTTAGTACATAAATTAATGATCTTAAAATTTCCCAACTATTTAACGACCTTGAACATAACATCTTATTTAAAAGATAGAACATTTCAAGTGCGTATTAATGAGCAGCTCTCAGTAAAAAAAGATATCAAAGCAGGTATACCACAAGGTTCAGTACTGGGTCCATTACTGTACAACCTTTATGTGTATAACATTCCTACAAACGATAACACTCACATAGCTACATTCGCCGACGCTATAGCCTTATTAGCGCAACATTGGAATATAAAAGAAGCACGAAATAAATTGCAATATTACGTTTCAAATTTGGAAAAATGGTGCAAAAGTGGCACATCCAGCTCAACACGACAAAAACGCAAGTGAAGATATTCACTTTAAGAAAGTTCAAAAAACCGTCGAAGTTAGAGATTAATAGGCAAACAGTTCAATCAAAAGACGAAGGAGTTAAATATTTGGGATTACTATTAGACAGTAGATTGACTTGGAGACTGCATGTTAACAAAAAACTAAATGAGGCCTATGCCAGACTCGGAATGCTTTATCCACTGTTAAATAAACGATCGCATTTGAAGATTGAGATTGGACTGCTTAAATCTATAAAAGTATAATCAGGCCGATTGTTACCTATGCTAGTGTAATATGAGGAACAACACCAAAAACCAACATTAACAAGATACAACGCCTACAGAACAAAATATTAAGAATAGTGTGTAATGCTCCATGGTATATTAGAAATCAACAGCTACACAAAGAAAGTCAACTACCAACTATTGAAGAATTTATTCGAATAGGGGTTAAAAAATATTTTGAAAACTTAAAGAAATGTGCAAGTGCCGTCTATTACAATATCGGAGCAAAAACAATATCAAAGTGTAGTAGGTTACCACAAGACGTTTTTCTTTCTGGCAGTAAAGATTCTAGTAACAGTAACGGTGATAATGATAGTGACAATTAAATAATAATTAAGTAATAATTAACAATAATAATGATAGTATAATGTGAAGAGTTTTGTCCCGCGTGCTATTAAACCGCTAAATCAAATAAATTAATATCAGTGTCGTGAATAGCAGAACCGTTCAACTGACAGGGCATTATTAAAAAAAGTTATTATATTATTATAACTTGGTTATAACTTCTAACTTGGTATAGTTTAAAATTATGCGTATTTATTATACAGGGTGCATTATAACAAGGATATCAAACTTGGCAAGTAGTTAGACATAGATAAGAGAAACAAAAAAAAAACCTAAAAGATTTTTATCTCAGAAGCATAGCTTTAAAAAAATGAATAAAGAAGGAAAATGAATGTTTTTAGCACATACAGTAGGATTTGTTATGCCTTCAAAACAAGTTGTTTTATGTTTTGTTATGTTTACATTGCTGATATTGCAACTTGCAACATGATCCTCTTTACAATACGATTTTAGGAGGTCAGTCGCTTAAATGATAATTCCGCGAACACCGATAATTAAGAAAAGGATACTGATGTCAGTAGGTCAAGTCGTTTTTATTAGACCTTAAATTTATTTCTAGTTCTGCATTAACAAACACTTGACAAATTATTTTGTCTATTAGCTCTGAAATTCCAATTGGCATTAATAACAGTTATTAATATTATCATAAATAGGTCTATAATTTTACATGAACTTTTCTAAAACCATCGCGACAGGATTACTAAAAATTTTAACTTTCTCTAATCAATAAACTTGAACTGAATGCTGCACTACCCTTGTGAATTGTGATAACTCATTTCTTGTGTTAATGGTAAATACGTACGTATTCCTCTGTAAAACATCGCATAGAATTAATAAAATTGATATTAATATGACACGAATTTAATATCTCCCTTATCTTACAGTACCAGATATGTAAGGTCAAGTTTAAATGAAATTAAATAGAATCCCGTTACAAACAGGTGGCTTGTAAAAATTAGATACACATCTTTGTTCATTTACATTTTGTATAAATTACAATTCGCCATTTTGCTCTGCATTTTAGTTTAGCATGAAACCCCTATGTCAACGAAGTGAAGCAATTTGAACTGTAATAGTAGAATGTAACACAAGTGGGCGCTTGAGAATAGCAGGTTTGGACTAGCAAGGACGCAAAAATACACGATGAAATGTGATCTCATTATGTTGGTGTGGCTTTAAATTTCAAAGCTGGAACTTGCTTAATTTTCTTTTTTAGCACGTTATAATTTTATACGTACTTTTCTAAAAACGTTGGTCAAAATTATTAAAAATTTCTACTATCTCTAATCAAACAACTTTACTAAGATTTTTTGTTCCAAATGTAATCAGAAATGCGATTATCGATTCTGGTGCATTATGAACCACTCTGTATATTTCAAAGCTGAGCAACGATGAAAACTCATACTGAAAACAAATAAGCAGTTAATGAATCCGTTATTACTTCTTTAAAATATTTATTGACTTGCGAAATATAATAAAATTGCAGAAGAAATACGACTTTATTTAGCTAGAAAGTTAAGTTTTTCTAGACTATTGGACTAAAATGTAATGCAATGTCGTTCAAGGTTTATTTTATATTTTTGGATGTTTATTACTGATGATGGTATTTACCTACCTCCTAAAGGATTGACAATTTACATTTTACCTCATAATCCAAACGTTCTTGCTTCGATTCCATTTAATTTCTGCATTTTATAACGGAAAAGATTTACTCAGAACAACTTGAATGGAAAGATGAATCAATTCAAAAATACTAAGATGTGTTAGGAGCCAGGTTTTCAGTCAGAAATAGATCTAGTATATGACAACAATACCAACGAAAAATTCGCTACAGTTCTAACCATACTGAAATTTCTGTTAAGTCCAGCTAATTACTGGGTATAACTGAGACCCCTTATTTAAAATGTGTCCTAACGGCTGAATCGATTTTATTGAAGTTTGATTATTGTAAAGAGGACTATTCTCAAGGCTATAAAACAATTTTAAAGATTTGCTGTTAGGTAACTTAATTGTAACATTTTGTCTTTTTGACCTAACTCGCTGTCACACAAATTAATTCGAAATGATATTAAAACATTGTGCAAAATCAACACATTGATTTATAAATTTTATATTATTGCAATATAATTGTCATATATTTAGCCGTGATCTTGACCCAAAAGAGTAGGTCTCTATGAATTATAGTGCCTTTGGCATCGAATAGATGTCGCATTAAATGAAAGTTATTTCTCACATTAATCTTATTTCCTGATTTATATAAATATAAGCGATGGAAAATAGAAATGCATGGCTTAAGTAACTAGTTTGTTATAGTTATGATTCTAAACCCATGAGATTAAATTACACGTATTTTTATAAAATGTTTTTGATTATAGGCCGAAAAGCTTTATTATTAAATTATTTTTCTACTTATCGATTAATAATATCTAGTTTATTCAGTACATTTATACAGATTCTCATTACTTCAAATATTCTCCTCTTTTTTTAAAAGATCTTATTGTAGCATCCGGAAAGTTATTAAGTTAAAATTCTAGTAATTATAGGCTTTCCCCGTTACAAAGTAGACATTGCTAGTTTGTTCACTAAACTGCATTGATAGTTATTACTTTTCTTAGGTTGACGCACGGTTAGAGTAAGAATCATTTTGTTTATTACCAGAAAATTTTAAATGTTATAATTAAACTATTATTATAATTAATTTATTATTAAACTTCACCATCATTTCCAAATTTTCCACTATTTGAATCTTCCTCGGGTTTAGCAAGCAGTAGAGATAATTTTCATTGTTACCCAGATACACATAATTATAAAGTTGGGGTTAAACACATCAACTTGTGTTTATCTTAATTTGGAATTTTACATATTTAAATCAAAACTTACTCAGCATCAAGCAAACACTTCGCTTGATGCACTTCGTGCAACTGCTTAGCATACAACGCTATCGCGAAAAGATGACCATAGCCTAGGGGACGTAAATTAGATAGAGAAAGGACTGTCTGTAGAATATACTGGAGCGGATGCAGATATTTTTCCTACAAACAAAAACCAGAAGGCAAAGCCAACCAATAACTATGAGATGTAATTTGACTAACCAGAGTGATTCTATTATATTTAATAAATTTATTTCTTAAATTTAACGTGATTCTCAGAATAAATATGTTTTTTATTAGGTCTCATTATTTTTATTTCACGGGCAAATGTTGGTTTAAATACTTTAATTGATGAATTTTAGATGGTGTCAAGAATACACCAAAAATCTGTATATTAAACTATTGTAACAACCAGAAACAAAAATATTTAACGGTTAATCAGAAAGCAATTTAATCTTTTAGGCGATAAAACCAACTATTACAATAAAAGTTATTTTAAATTAAACATTTAAGCTCAATTTATTGACGGTTTTATACAAGTAGACCCTTTTTATGTCTAATTAAGTCTCAAAGGTGCAGAAGAAATACTTTCAAGTATGAGGGTAGGAGCATCTTTTAAAGAAACTGGAATATAAACAAAGTAATCACAATTAGTTACTAAAACCGATAAAATAGAAAAACGTAGTATGCTTGAAAACATCTTGCGAACCTGATTAAATTATAACAAAAAATTCTAGTAGATTTTATTCTTCTTAAAACTAATCATCATACATTATGCTCTGGGCGAAAACAAAATCTTGAGAATAATGATCAACTGCTGCAATGTTTCGTAATCACCAGGTAAAAGATATTATTAGAAGTACACAATTTATGAGTAATCAATTCTAATGCCAAATTAAACAAAAAGAAAACACGTTTCGTATAAATCTGCGTGATTATTACATAACCCCATAAAAAAATAAACGTTCTGTCCTGGGAGCGAGACTATAGTATTCGGATGCTCGTTTCGACGCTGAAACCGAATCTGACATCAGAAAAGCAGAGAATCTTCCGCTAGAGCCAAAAACAACCCCCAAATGGAGTAAAACACTCCTGACATATGATGACAATAAATACATGCAAAAAATGGTTGAAAACCGCAAATGTTTTGTATTTGGAAATAAACCTCTGGTATATGGCCAAGAACCCTCCTCCCTGAAGGGGTTAAACCACCCCAAAATGGTTCAAATCTACCCCTTAGAACAAAATACAATAAATACATGCAAAAAATGATTGAAAACCGCAAATGTTTTGTTTTTAAAATTAGACTGTTGGTATATGGCCAACAACCCTCCTTCCTAAGGGGGCTAAACCACCCGAAAATAAGTCAAAGTCATCCCTTAGATTAAAATACAATAAATACATGCAAAAAATGATTGAAAACCGCAAATGTTTTGTATTTGTAAATAAACCTCTGGTATATGGCCAAGAACCCTCTTCCCTGAAGGGGTTACACCACCCCAAAATGGTTCAAATCTACTCCTTAGAACAAAATACAATAAATACATGCAAAAAATGATTGAAAACAGCAAATGTTTTGTTTTTGGAAATACTTTATTCCAAACCTAACAATGTTTTTCGTTAACAGAAAAAGCTGCCTAGGCGTTCCCACGTATAAAAATCTGTTTTTTAGCAATACAAATACTAAGATAAGGATTATTTTTCTAAATAAAATGACATGATAAATACGTTTTATCTAAATTTATGTATTTTCTACGGGCTTATTTTTGTTTCTATTGAATAGATTCTTCGGAAATATACAAACAAAAAAATAGTCTGCAATATTTTATTAAATATCAGATTTCAATTCTCGTTGCTGTAAACACCCATCGAATGATCCAGAAAATTTCTTCTAATTGGCGCGAACTGTGTCATCTTGGTGCCTGATAAGATGTTTATATATTTCCCTCTCTTAGTTTAAAATAAGTGGATATAATTTTGCATCCCCAAAAAAGTCAGTAACGGACAAGCAGTCAAGTTAGTGGCAGTCAGTCGAATCAGTCTCAGACAAGAATGAGAAAAAGACAGTAAACCTTGAATAATTTGTCAAGCCGGCGCGAGATTTTGATACGGTTCGCCAAGTGCAACTAGTTGTTTATTGAGATTGATTTGATTTTTTCCCGTTCCGTTTACCGCAAATAAAAGTTTAGCCTTTATAGAACAGTTTTTCCCTTCGTTTTAATGAAACTAACAATTGGTGCAGTGTGCCGTTAGTATATGATTTGTAAAGTTAATTCAATAATGAATTGGATAAATAATATCGTGAATAGAAATTCAAAGTTTAGTTATTCTTACTAACAATTCAACAATTTAATACAGTGTGGCGTTAGTCAACAATTAAAAAGGGAATTCAATAATACCTTAAACTTTTGCGCTAATACTCTTCAGCTCTCTTTATCCCTTACCATGAATATATTGTGGGCGTACCGAGTGACGTTACTATTGGAATTATATGAATTTAAAACTTTTATTATTAAAAGGCAATCGTCAAGTTATTAAAGACATTATTCCAGCAAACTTCAGTTCCTGACTTCAGTTGTCATCTTTAGCATCTTTACGAAGATTTACAATTCTACTTTCAGCAAAAAGTGTGATGTACTTTGTACCTAAAGTTACGTGAAATAAGAAAAGTAAAAAAATACGTGTTTAAAAAAGATTTTACAATCTATTTCGGATTAGCTGATGAACAGTACTTCTTAAGCAAGTTGTTTTTAGTTAGTAAGGTGTTTATACTTACCTACTATTTTAAAAGTGTTGTTAGGACCGATTAATCTTTATAGTAAAAGGGACCCCTCTTATCATATCAAATTCTGGTTCCATTGTTTTATAAAAAAACAATATTTTTTTAGTTAGGAATAAATAAAAATTAAAACTAGTTATGGTTTTGATAATGTTGGCTCACTCATTTGTTGAAATTATTCATTTACAGTAACCTGCTTAACGTTAACCTGACTAATCACGATTAGTTATTAAATTCAATCAATTTAATCAGAATCTTCTTTCACTTGTGGATCCTGATCAAGTATTATAAGGACTTTATATCAATTATTGTAATGACTCTAATATCAAGTGAATGGCGCCCATATTCCTTATTATTTCTATAAAACCTTATTTTTCTTTACAATCTATAAGTTCAAGAAATCAGTACCTACCCCCTGAATGATAATTTGTTAACAAAAGAGATCTATCACCGGTGCATCAATACAATAAGTATCGTTCTTGGTTTTAATTAAGCAACTTCAGTAAGTATTAAGTATTTTGAGTTTGAGATTAATGCGTGTGTTGCAATTGACAGTCCATGCGAAGGACTTTTGTGTTAGTGTAATTTCAGTTGATACACAATTACACATAAATAATAATTCATAAAAATGATACAAGACGCTTTATTGCAAAAAAATACAAGAATATACAAATATTTTAATAAGAGTTGTTTTTGTTATTTAATTACTGCAAATTTAATTATTATTGTGAATACATTAGCTTGTTAATAATTATTTAAAATATGTATTTTTGCTATTTCTTTTTTTCAATATGTATAATTCAAGAATGCATAGTCCGATTTTGATTCTTCTATTTCCGTTGAAGAGTACTTTTAAGCAGCTTTCATTTGATATGTCACACAATATAGGGTGCTCTGTAAGATTTTAAAGTTGATAGTGGTGGGGGAAAGTTGATATATGTGATATTTATAATAATTAGTATATCAGAACATGTCGCCCTCTCTTTGTTGTAATATGACGCTTGTTTCATGCTTGTAGGATGCCTGCTTTCAAGGATATTACAGGCGAATCGTTTTCGGTGAGACAACCTGTATAACTTAATACACGAAAATGTCATAATGGGAAAAAACCATTTAATAATGAAATGAGTTACATCGGGTTACGGTTTGTCAGGTGTTGGGGGCGCAAGTCAAATGGTTCCAGGAACGCCAACACCACTGAGATGATTTTGCCTTAAAGTTACTAATAGAGAGAGTAACTAACCGTACAGTACAAAAAGACCTACAATAGAGAAACGAACCACCAAAATCCAGTTCTCAAAACTTCAATACATTACCAAATTGGAAGTCGGACTTGCCAAAATAGAAAATATGTTGTGATGTCCGTCAAGCAATTCATAAAAGGATTCTGCATAAAAGAGCACATTAACGCAGCTTAAGCGAGTTAAAATACAATTATTTTAATCACCTTGCGATAATAAGTTCAAAAAAGAAAAAAAATCCAAATCACTATTAATACTAAAAGTCAGCCAATAAAACGTTTTTATTCATTAAACCAAAAAAGGAAAACGTAATGTTGAAGTGATGTTACCAGGTCAAACCTTTGAGAATCCAGAACGCGCAAATGCGAGTTAACTCCTCACATCTGAAGAGCCCGTTAAAAATTTAGCTTTTAGTCATAACGACAGTTAAAGCAAGGAGAAGGCAAAAATTATTAACAATATTATACAGAATGCTACTAAATCAATACTAAACAGGGTGCTATGAAATCAGCACCTGGCACGGTTTAACAAGACGCAGCGGAAGCAAATTGGAAATACCATGCTTTATTGTAATGATCTAGGCAGTCCACCGACAAAAAGCTAGACAGACAGACAAACAACAATTCATAAAGTATTTGGATTCTACCAAAATATCAAGTCCCCATTTTCATCTTAACGTAAGGATCTGCAACGTGGTGCCCGGGAGGGCCTAAGCATCTTTGAAATGTTCGCCGTTAACTTTACCAGATATTGGCTGTGTGCAGTCTTGCACTTATAAGTTCTAATTAGGCTACTTTTACTTTTATTACGCCATTTTTATGCTAAGTTAGCCCACGAACTTAAAATAGCGCTTTTATTTAGCGCTAATCACGCTGATAGATGCTTTTGCTGGTCTGTGCAATTTTGTACCAATCATTTTGCTCTTGCAAGCTCTAACTACTGATGAGTTCCGTTAAACACAGCCATTGATGGTTAGGCAACCAACTATACCCATCTACCGATATTTCGGTATGCCTACAGACACACAGCCAATAGAAAACTCAAAATAATGCTATTGGTACTTATAGATTAGAAGTGATAGGAAATTATAATAAAATGATGTGATAGGATAGGATAGGATAGGAAAAAGTGATAGGAATAAAATCGATTTTACCTGTTACGAAAAAATATTCCTTACGCATCGTAAACCGTCTTCTTAGATCTTGACTATGTTTATTTTGTAGTTTACTTAATTTTGCTATATCAGTCAGCAATACTCTAAACAATCTCTACTTAATACAATACTGAATTTATTTCTTTTTCTTATTGCAGGAAACGTCTTCGTCATAGCTGCTATTTTATTAGAAAGAAACCTCCAGAGTGTTGCCAACTACTTAATCGTTTCCTTGGCTGTTGCTGATCTTATGGTAGCCTGTTTAGTAATGCCTTTAGGAGCAGTTTATGTGGTAAGTAACAAATTTTGAATTTAAATTTAACACATGAAAATTTTCCATAAAGGGGAAACTCGGATAAGAAAACAAACAGAACAGCTAAATAGAGTTTTCTCACGAATTTGAACAAACGTTATACTATATTAAGGAATGTAAATTACGTTACCAGCTAAGCTATCTTTAGAGCTATAAATCAAGTTTGTATGTGGGGTATATAGAGATAACATACTATATTCCAGCTAAGATATAGTACACTGCAATTGCTGTTATACGTTACATAAATGTATTAACCTATTTTACAAGACCACTGTGTCTGCCACGTTAGTTACGAAAACATAATAACGGCAGAAATATGCACCAGAACTTCATGTATTTACATGGTAAATCAATTACTGAAAGCAATCCATCATAGGGTGAAACGAGTATTGACAGATAGAACGGAAGTGGAAAGTGTGCACACTAGAATGTTGAAACCCCTTACAGTTTTTGGTCTATTTGCAGAGTATGAGGAGAACGAATTATTAGAAACTTAATCATTCACATTCTAGAAATGTAAACGACTCATGCAATCATTCATCAAAAAGTTTAAATCCTTAGCGTTTTTTTTTAAATTATAGTTTTTGAGATAGAGATAACGATTTTTGCAAAATGCAAACTATAATTTATTTCCGTGTAGAGGAATAATTTGTGAAGATTAGGACTTACATAAGTCATAGTTTAATATATTTTTATGTAAATAAGAGCACTATTAATCTCTTAAAATCCTTTAAAGCTACCATTCATAACCGAACGTGAGAAAGCACGAGAAAGCTCACCATACTATCGTCGTTATTATTTCTAGGCCAAACTAAATGCATCAAAGCATAGTTTAACTATTTGGTCATATTAATTATTATTTATCCAGAAAGAATTTTGTGCGGAATTTATTTTCACATGTAAAATTTTGTTTCAGAACTTGTCATGTGTCATAAGCTTATTTAATTATTTTACATTCCTTTAGCCGCCGTTTACAATTCAATTGGCTATTTCTGAGAATCATTGCACTTTATTCTTTCTAAATGAAGGCTAAATTAGGATTTGTAACGGTGTTATTTGGAAGACGAATTTAAATTGTTTGGAATTTATTAAATATCCTATATTTCGAATTTATTTCCTCGGTTGTTAAAATAAAAGTTAATTCGATCCAGTATTATAATATCGCTAGTTATAATAAACTCGTTAATAATAAATATAAAGTCCAGTATTGTAATGTTTTGTATTTAAACCCTGTCTGTTACGATAATTAATAACGTGAGAAAAAAAAACATTTTAATCTGAGGATTGGTCTTGAAAAATACAGTAGTAATATTTACCTTTTTGTCATTTGTTAATCGTGACATAATGACATTCTAAAACAATTTTTTTTTCTTTTTGTAATAGTCATCGAGATCATAGGGATCAGGATTCATAGAATCTCTTTGTGTACTTTTCTAAATGTACATTGAGTACACGTAAGTACAAGTGAGTTTTAAGATAATTCAGTTCTGGTTGCTTAACAACAAGTTTAATGATAATCGGAGAAAAGTGTCTTATCCGTGTCCATCTTTTATCCGGAATGGGTAACAATCAATAAACATTCTTTCGACGACGAATTATGCAAGAAAATTCTAGCGGGATCAGAGGTGTGTGGATTTGGTTGTTTCGGGGTTTTAAAAGAACTAATAAAAACAGCCAAGGTGAGCGAACGAAGTTTTTGTTCAAATCTTTTACAATTGTTTAATTCCAAACTAAATTTGACGCAGTTTAGTGTCTAATTCCATTTTCTACATTAATTATAATTTTGAAATAGCAATGACGTTCCTAATGCCAATTCAGTGAAATATACTAAACTGGCATTTGTCGACCATTTTGAAAAATATTAATACATTATTGATCAGAGAATTTTAACCCAAAAGTAAGTGGCTAAGAAGAATTGGGTATTGCTGTTTAAAATAAAAAAGTTTACGTCACTTCCAGTAGAACCGAAAGAGCCCTTTTGGCTATTATAATGTTAAATTCTAGCTTCCATAGCCTAATGTACTAATCAAAATTTGAAGCGTTTTTCTTTGTTAATAACGGAAATATCTCGTAGGCGATACTTTCTATGTCACCTGGTATATATTTTAACTTTTTTCAGTTTCTCTCTTCCTTAGCTCCTTTTGTGGCAAATTGGTCATTGATTTAACCAGATCGTTTAATACTTTTAATACGTTCAACTATGGGCAGAACCAACCTGGAAAGAGTTATATCAACTCGACATTGAAAATCTCTGAAAGGTATGATCGGATATGATCTTAACTACTTACTCATCAAACCACAAATACTTAAATCATTTGGTTCAGCCTAATGCAAGCAACGGGCACATTTCCAAAATATGCCTCAAAATATGCATTAAGCGATAAATACTTTTTCATTGGAAAAAATATTTTAATATGCTAAGTCATGCTAATGGTCATGCATGCAAGAACACACACGAATTATATGCGAGCTAGGCAATAAAGGACCAATAAATCTCACTGGAACAAGTACAGCATACTAAGCATGAGATTGCATACCATGCTAAGTACATGTCAGTTTACACATGATATAGCTAAGATTGTTACAGTTGTAATTACATAAATATCAATGTTTCACATGATGTAGCCGTGATGTTGCATGCAGGTGTTTACCCTGTTTAAAAGTTACAACACAAAATTACAACACCCCAATAATTTTTTCTTGACCCAATAGATTAACTCAGTTTTAATCCGGTTGAGTATAAGATTAACACAAACGACAAATTTGACTTTACTAATCCCTATACCTGGAAAGAAAACCTTACTACAAACCACACCTGAAATTCTGCTTCTGAACGAGAAATAAATTTTAAAATCTGTATTGAAATATGAATGGATACTTGCATTCCACATAAATAATTACAAATATTAAAATTATAAAAATAGATTTTTATTTATTTAAATAAGGAAAAAAATTAAAAAGAAACTCATACACAAATTATTTTGAGAAGAATTCTTTTTAGTTTATTTAAATGAATTATTATTTTGTAAATGATATGACATGGGTATCATAACAAGTTTCATTTAAACAAACTAATATTATATAAATAAATTTAAGAAGAATTTAAATAATTAAAAAACAAAAGACTATGTTCTTAAAAGAACTTGTTAAAACAAAAGAAAACAAATCTATTTATTAACATTAACTTGGCAAAGTTTCTGATGAGAAAACAATTATAAAACAACTTACTTTTGCTGTTAAAATTATCCTATATGAGTCGCTACACTTGTTTAAAACCTTCCCGCTGGAAACACAGTCGGTACAAACACTAACACTGATCCACATCAGCTGTACAATCCATACGGCCAATTTATGAACGCAGACAAAAATCTTGATAACTTCAAATTAAATAAAATAAATCAATCACAAATCCTTGGGATTGTGTTTTAAAAACGAAAAGAATTTTTATTTGTTCCAAATTAAATTGAAGGTAAATATCATTCTTGATTATGATTGACATTTTATTTGGTTAGAAAAACATCTGATCAAACTAACCCAACTTTATTTTACAGATTTTGATCTAGAGCCGAGCGTAGGTTCCACCTTTAAGCTTTTATCGACTGAAATTGTTCTTTTTCGAAGGCCCTTTTATATGTTTCGTAAAAAAAACAATGAAACACTCGAAAAATCTGAACATTGCCAAAGTCATGACGTCACAAATAAAAATATATGTTAAAAACTACCGCCAATCTTAATTCTAAATTGAAGAAAAGATAGCTGGTAAAGGACAATCAAAAACAACATAACACAAGCAAATATAGGGATCAGTAAGCCATTTGTAGCATAATAAACTTCAAGATAATGATTTCTTTTCACCATTTCCAGTAAAACATCTACCTGAAACTGGCTTAGCTTTGTGGGATTATCTGAATGTTTTACGTGGAGTCCCCGTGTTAACATACCTCCACGTTCCTTCCAATGAGGAAGTAATTGAGATACACTCAGTCAGCGCGCAATTGTATAGCAATTGCTCCCAGTCAGCTCACTGGTTGGAGCGAGGTTGCCTATCCACCCTCTACTAGCTATCCAGGCTAGTACCGGAGCGATCGACTTAACACGTGCTCACCCGCCGGTACCCTGCCGTACTCTTTCATACGGGGTGACGTACCTCGTCCAGCAATAGGACTATTCCCCCAACTTAACTCAGTTGAATAGAGAGAGCCCTCCAGTCCTATTTCATACCTTCACAAGCTCCTCCCCGAGACAGGGGTTGGGGCCACTGCCCGATCGAATCCAACCTCAATTGTGGCGGACTTGGTTTTTTAATGGTTTTGCCACCCCGATCTACCAATATATAGGCTTGGTGGGCCCTCGACAGAGCTTCGTTTAAGTCTACACGTTATAGACTCCCAGTGTGTACCCGTTAAGGTGAAGTTGTCTTGATTGTGAGAGGCTATGTATTCACTTAAACTGTCCTTAAGTGTAATGGCTTTCAGAGCTTCTCCCAATCACCGTACCCGGCTGCAGTCCGGATCATAGGGTGGTCGGGATAGCTCCTAAGCACATTTACCTGGCGGCTTGCAGTTTCCGATATGCCAAAAAGCGGAATAAGATTCAGTCAAACAGCGGGTTCCTTAGGTGACCATAAATGACCTCGGTCAAACAGCGGGTTCCGTTGGTGACCATAAATGACCTTATCCAAGGCGAGATTCGAATCCTATACCAGGGCTTCCCCTGATCGGTATGAGTAACCGTCGAGAATTCTCACGAATTTCTCTACCACACACTCGACCTGACAGCTTCATCCATTGCCCTGGATCCAGGATCCAAGGACAGGGTAGAAGACAGCCAGTTTTACGGGTGAACGTCGTGTGGTCTCCCGAACACCCGAAAGCTTTGTGGGAGGAAGAAAATTCTCATCTACGTTATCTAACGTCAAAACTCAAATCTAAAATGAAAATAATCATTCAGGAAAAGTGGATAAACTACGCTAAACTTGTAACCTGTGTTACATAAAACATGTTTTATTATACAACAACATAATATACTCATATGCCTTTTTAAAAACTTAAACCTTTTTATTAAAGTGGGGTTATCTCTGCATGAAAAGTTCGTACTTCTATAATTCTGCTTTATACTAATAATTCTACACGTAACCTAGCATGTACCTTTTTAAATAAATAAAATAGTATCCTAGCATGTCTATTATTCTTTTTATTGCATGAATACTTTATATAAACGTAATTTGATTATTTGTATGCTTTCGAAAACATATCGTAGCCTTTAAATATCCTTTATGTATATTAAATAGTTAAATTTTCAAACTGAAGATAAGATATCATCTCAATATATTGCTTCAATCAGTTAATTGATCAACAATTCGCCGACGACGAATCAACAACTATCAAAGCTAATTTAGATTCGTTATAATAATCTTATAAGGAAATTAATTTTATAATTTAAGTTAATTTCTTAATTATTGTTTTACATTAAATCATATTCTAAACGCAAATTCATATAGAAAAATTATCACCCTGACTGGGAATCGTATCCAGGACCTACTGAGCTACCTCTCTCTGAGCTACCTAAGGTGATTACTAGGTATAGGATTTCTATGCATTTGCATGTTTTTTCTGCTTATAGCAAACATATGCAGAGTTATATTTCTACATCTTTAAGCCACATATGAATCACATATGTCAATTTGAAAGTGCATATAAATGCATATTTAGGTGTTTTTTATAAATGCATGCATATTTTAGCATTTTTGAACGAGTGTGCATATTTTACCACTTTTTGAGCGTTTTACATGCTTTAATTATGAAATTTATAATATTTTTTAAATAATCTTAGCATTTTAGACAACCAACTAAGGGCGGCTTAATTGAGTCTAGGGGAAACCAATAATCTAAGCTTATTGTTAAATACTAGGCTTTAAAATATTTTACTGTCTTAACCATCTGTGTACTTGTTAATATTTTCTAAGAAAGAAAAAGTTTCAACTAAAATTTAAATACTTACATCCTGCGGTGTTGTGATAAATAGGTATTAGGAAATTTCAAAGACCCTTTGACAACTTCCTGTTCATAGAAAAATTTGCCTGTACTTTTGTTTACTAATCTTGTAATCTTTCAATTAAGACAGTTCAGAAATTGTAAACTGCATTTCAGTTTGTAATTTTAGAGTGTAAAGATGGGTAAATAAAAACGGTCTGTGTCTGTTACACTTCGAAGTTATGTTAAAGAATTCAGACTTCTTACAACTGACGATAAGGTGTTGTATTGTACAGTGTGCGACGATAAAGTGACTGCAAACGCTTTCAAGTTACACAACATCTGAACACGGTTCGACATCAAAAGTGTGTTGCCCTGAAATCAAGAAAACAAACATTGTTACCGGGGTACCTTAATAATTCGCGCGGTGAGTCCAGCAAATCGATCGAATTTAATAAAAAACTATGTAGTGCATTAGTGGCTGCAGATATCCCGTTAAGTAAAATTAATCACTCAGCATTTTGTAATTTTCTGGAAGAAATTTTAAAAATGCCAATACCCGACGAGTCTACACTCAGGAAAAATTATTTTTGAACTCACTATCTAGAAAGCAGTGTTCGACGCACTGTCTAGTCAACCGGGAACACTTGTTTCCCGGTTAAGTAAACCGGGAAACACTCAGTGGTGCCAACTGCCAACCCTTGCAAAATTTAAATACCTTTTTTACTGCAAAATTTCTGCCGAAAAACAATCTGTCACATTTGTCAATTGCAGTCATGACTTGCTTTGGTTTATTTTTTTAAATAAAAGTTGTGAAATCAGATAAAAAT
Source organism: Agrypnus murinus (assembly GCA_929113105.1). NCBI lineage: Eukaryota > Metazoa > Arthropoda > Insecta > Coleoptera > Elateridae > Agrypnus > Agrypnus murinus. The sequence goes on from OV816030.1 coordinate 87,385,190, forward strand.
TTTATTTGACATTTATAACAATGACTACGTTCGTTTCAAAAAATATTGTACAATTCTCGTGCGTGAACAATGTTCCCGCGTTCACGCATATGAAGGCCCTCGCTCCCTTCGGTCGCTCGTGCTTCAAAACTGCGTTCACGCGGGAACATTGTGTTCCCGCACTCGTATCGTAAATAACTATTACCTCGTTTATACGAAGAGACCATAAAATCAATTAGAAAACATGTAGCGAATAACTACATATGGGTTTCCATTGACGAATCTACTGACACTACTGGAAGGTGCGTAGAAACTTCATTTCCTTCGTTTTGTTAGTAAAATTTAACTAATTAAAGACAGCAGAGCAATTTACGGATGTTTTATTTTCTATTTTGTTAGTTACATATTAAATCACAACAATATTTTTGCTTGATTAAAATATAGGTTTTTTAAATAACTGTTTTGCGCTAATTGTTTGTAACCGACTAATTATGTAGTTCGATAAAATAAAAATCAAGTTTTTGTTTTCAGATACGTGGCTAACGTTATAATTGGCGTTTTAAATTCGGAGAACAATCCCAAATCATATCTATTAGCAATGGACGTTTTCAAGAGCACCAATCATTGTTCTGTGGCAAAATTGTTTAATGATTCGATGGCTATTTTGTGGCCGGACGGCATACAGTACAACAAAGTACTCCTGTTCGTCACCGACGCGGCACCGTACATGATCAAGGCTGGAGCAGGCTTACAAGTTCTGTACGAAAAAATGATCCACTTAACTTGTCTTGTCCTTGCAATGCATAGAGTTGCGGAAAAAGTGCGGGAAATATATCCTAACGTAAACTCTATAATTTCAGATGTAGCTCCATATCGCATACAAATATTTAGGGAAACTGATCAAGAAGTGCCTCTCCCACCTGAGCCTGTAATAACAAGGTGGGTTACTTGGCTTTCTGCAGCAGAATATTATGCAACTTATTTTGATATTATTAAAGCATTTGTAAATAAACTTAATAAACACGATGCACTATGCATACAAAGCCCACAGGATGCTTTTAATACTAAGGAGGTGAGGGCAGAATTATTGTTTGTTTTGACAAATTTTGTGCATTTAGCTAAAGTAATTCAGAAATTAGAAAGTCAGGGAAATTCATTAGATGAATCTCTTGAGCATGTAAAATTGTTAGGTGTTTCTTTGAATAAAGTAAAAGGGCCAAAGGGTTTGACTATAAAACAAAAATTTAAATCCGTTATAGACAAAAATCCTGGTTTTCACTTAATTAAAAGCATAAACGATGCATTATCTGGCCAAGACATTTTAGACGAGCTAAAACATTATTCGCTTGTAGAATTAAACAATTTTAAGTATGCCCCAATTACGTCTTGCAATGTGGAACGGAGTTTCTCAAAATATAAAACAATATTTAGGGATAATAGGCATATGTTTACTTTTGGAAATTTAAAAATGTACGTCATTGTGAACTGTAACACTCTATGTTTAAAAAATATAATTAATTAAATTATAGCATAGGATGTCTAATTAAAATAATTTTTGTAAATAAAATGTAAATAACGCTAAACAGGTGGTTTTTTAATAATGAAAGTGCATATATTTATTAAAAATTTCTAATAAACGCATATTTCATGATTTTTAAGTGCATATTTAAGTGCATATTTCACGTTTTTATAGTGCATAAGTGCATGCATATTTCAGCATTTTTAAGTGCATACAAATCCTATACCTAGTGATTACCAACAAAATGCCAATTTCCCCATACGAACTAGATAATCGAATCCAGGACCTTCCGCTTTTCGGGACGGTACTCTGCCGAATAAAAACGCAGATGCGGACAACTTCAACTTTACAGCCTTGAACTTCCAGCCTGATAAAAATTTAGAGTTTTGAAGTTTGCTAGACTTTCACGCTACAAAGATTTATCGAAAGACCCTAGGTTTCGGAGTTTTCTAATTCTAAAGTCTACTTTTAATAGAAATGAATGTTCATTTTAAAAAATACTAGTGATGTTTTGTACTACTGTTGAAATAGTGAATTTTTTCATAGCAGATGTTTAGAATGTTTTACTAGTGATCTTTAGTATCTGTTTTCAAGCTGCTATCTTACATTCATTACAAATTAATTAATTTAACTTCAAAGACAGCGATTTTATTTATTATGAAAAATAAACCCCATCTTAATTGAATCAGATTACTTAGAATGGACTGTTTGGCCATAATAATCAAAATCCAATAGTTCTATTTTGTTTCAGACAAACTTAATGTTATATTTTAGTAAGAAGTCTTTTGCTACCAGCAACAAGTAACTAAACAGTAAGTAACTAAAGGTAAGCTAATAAGTAACCACAGTATGTAAAATAACATTCTTAAAAACGTCTATTAGTACATATTTAAAAAAAAAACATGACATAAAAATAGTGTTGGCAAATTTCCGGAAATTTATTTTTTGAAAACTTTCCATAGAAATATTTCCGGAAACTTATTCAAATGGCAAATGTCAAAAAAAAGTTGATTCCCAAAGGTGTTCCGTGGAACCCTGGGGTTTCGTGGAAATATCCGCGGGACCAGTTGTAAGTCCTATAATATAACAAAAGGATACCACTTGCAAAGCTTTAAGATTTTCCTACAATAACGGCCTAATTAATATTTTATTTGTTGGTGCCTTTTGCTACCACATAGTTATGTAGAATACAAAAAACAAAATATTGCAATAAACTGAATGCTACACAACGAAATGGAACAAAAATAAGCCTTGTGTTTTAACTGTATAGATAAAAAGTAAGTAGTGTTGACTAATCTACAGAGTTAAAACTTGAGTATAAAAAAGAATGAAGCAAATCGGTCTTGTAGAACTCGTAGACAAAACAGGAACAAAAATGAGCCATGGTTTAAATATATAGATTAGTAAATAATAATTGATCTATAATAATTAAAAATTGCCCCAGTCATTTATAGCTTGTTTAATAATAATTCGCAAACGTATCTCGCGATGATTTGTCTTGTCCAGACAATATTAAACAGCTATATATATAGGCAATTGTCATCATCTAATATTTGCACAATTTCTTTGCTTTTCATGGTTTTCAACTAATGCAGGTTTGTCTACGCAACCTAATAACAACAGTGGTGCTTGCAACAAACTTTTATAGTCGTAAATAGTTCTAAAGCTTGCCACTGTGGAAAGTGAGATGGCGCTTCAACTCAAACATTCTATATTTATTTAAATTAAAAATATAAACATTAAAAATATATAAAAATTAATTAGTGTTGACTAATCCACACAGCGAAAGCTGCAATATGAAAAAAATCACGTAAATCGACCCAGTGGAACTCTAAAACGAACTGGAACGAAAATAAGCCTTGTGTTTTAAACATATAGGTTATAATTATTTGATTTAGTTGGCTGAACTCTACAATAAAATTCAATCTACTATTAGTCTGAAAGTAGGTAACTTAAAAATGGGCAAGAACTCGTCTTTGTACTTATCAAATAAAACTCCAAACTAGATTAGCCAAGTTCAAGTGTATTAGGTTATCAAGTTAATTAAACTGCGAAATACAACGTGGCTATCTAGTCTAACAAATGCTTCTCAATGTAAGTTTAAGTAAAGTTTAACGCAATTTAGGGTAACCTACCATTCACGAGAAGTAGAGTTTAATTGAGTCTGTTACAATACCTCTTCTTTAGTTTACAATGGGGAATGATAACAATAAGCGATAGACAATTAACCACTTCTAAATAATTGAAAAGAATATCTGTACTTGAAATTAAAAAAAAATTAAGAGCAGACCATATGTACCATATGACCTGAAGTACCAAAATAAACAACAATCATAAAACTAATAAGTAATACCGTATTTTATTAAAATCATTTTAGAATATGAGGTTGCTTGCCTGTTGACTGTTTCAAGCTTAACTGTAAGAGAGACATGTTTAAAATTTGCTTCACTTCTCCCGCCTCACTTATGAAAAACTCGTAAAGTATTCTATTGCAAATAAAAAACGCTATTACGTCAAAATGGTTCAAAATGAAAAATTTCATCTCAAGCAACTTTATTAAACATGGTTTTTGTTTGCCATTTCCTCTAAAATATTTACGTCTCTGGCAGATAATTACCTTCGGGCGTTTAGTAGAGGTCGCAGAAACAACAGATGCTGTAGTTTGTAGACCGTGCCTTTTAGGGCTAATTAAAATCAGCTTTCCAGCAAATTGACCTAAGACTCCTCTAAACAAACTGAGATTATATGAGGAAAACAACTATGATTATGTTTATTTACATTAAAAAAGTTCAAGAAAATTAAATTATAATAAGTGCATTTGTTCTGAATTGACAGATACAGGATTGGTTTCTGAGTTTCTGTAAACTAGAAGTTCTTGACTATAATAAATGAGTTGTGTTTGCACAATGGTGACAGAAGGGCTTTTCTAGTTCCCAACGATCTTTGTAATTCATTTAGATCGGTTTGATTAAATACTAAATAAAGTTTCTACAGTATAGGTTTAAGTTTAGTTTCGATGGCTTTAGGAAAGATTATTCTGGTTATAAAGAGTTTACAGGATAAATCTATAATGTGCACATTTATAATTATTTTCTATTCAGAATTAATCCAAGATTCAAAAATAGCCTCTTATTTTGTAAATGTATGGGCGAGGAATAATTATTTTACTAATTATTACTATAAATCTTACTATGACCTATTCTAGATATATAAAAATATGTATTTTGCTTATTTAAATATGTATTTTGTAATGCACTACGCATTTACTATCCATTTTTTTAAATATTTAAAAAACGAGCAAATAGTAAATTTATTTCTACATACAACAGTAAAATATTATATTGCTAACTGGTATACTTTTGTTTTTATTGGACGATACGCAATAAAATGTATCCATTTTTAGGGACAATTTCATTGAGAGTAAGTTAAATATTTCTTTTCTCGGAAAGTATATGTTATATATCTATGAGATTTTTGTAGGGGTTAGAAAGAAACTTTGCGGTTGTGATCCTATTAATTTTCGGACGAAAAAGTGTTTTATTTAAGATTTATCTGAAAAACTAGCGAACTATGCGTTCTTGTTTATTAATGGAAATAGCGTCAAATTTTTTTCGCTAAATTAACACTTTTCATATGTAGACATTATTTTCTTTTTCGTTTTTTGTCAAAACCGCTTGTCATCAAAAATCTTTTTTTTGTTTCCGCATTTTTATTATTAAAATTAGTAACATCTTTTTGAAAAAAATAATGTCTACACATGAAAAGTGTTGATTTAGCGAAAAGAATTTGACGCTATCTCTATTAATAAATAAGAACGCATAGTTTGCTATTTTTTCGCATAAATCTTAAATAAAACGCTTTTTTGTCTGAAAATTAAAAACATAAGAACCGCAAGGTCTCTTTCTAACCCCTACAAAAGTTTGATAGATGTATGATATATACTTACTGAGAAAAAAATTAGTTAACTTACTTTCAGTGAAATTTCCCCTAAAAATGGGTACCTTTTATTGGAAGTGAGACTACTAGTATTCGGATACACATTTCGACGCTGCAACAGAATCCGATCTCAGAAAAGCAGATATACCCTCAAAATCTTGCGCTAGAGCCAAAAACAAACCCCAAATGGAGTAAAATACTCCTGACATATGATGACAATAAATACATGCAAAAAATACGGAAATATTTTGTATTTGAAATTAAACCTCTGGTATATGGCCAAGAACCCTCCTGCCTGAGGGGGTTAAACCACCCTAAAATGGGTCAAAACCACCCCTTAGATCAAAATACAATAAATACATGCAAAAAATGATTGAAAACCACAAATGTTTTGTTTCTGGAAGTAGACTGCTTGTATATGGCCAAGAATTCTCCTCCCTGAGGGGGTTAAACCACCCCAAAATGGGTCAAAACCACCCCTTAGATTAAAATACAATAAATAATGCAAAAAATGATTGAAAACCGCAAACGTTTTGTATTTGGCAATAGACTTCTGGTATATGGCCAAGAACCGTCCTCCCTGAAGGGGTTAAACCACCCTAAAATGGTTCAAAACTACCTCTTAGAATAAAATACAATAAATACATGCAAAAAATGATTGAAAACCGCAAATGATTTGTTTTTGGAAATAGACCTCTGGTATATGACCAACACCCCTCTTGAAAGGGTAAAATCACCCCAAGATGGGGTATAATCACCCCTTCCATCAGAGTTACAATAAATAAACGCACGCAAAATAAAATACATGCAAAAAATAAATTCAATAAAACCCCGTTAATCCTCTAATCTCTCGATTTATGATATCTCTTTTTTTTAATTTTTAAACGATCGGCGTACACACTGCCTCTTGTATAGTTTGTTAGTCTTTCCTTTTTCTTTTCATAGACCAGCAGTAATCCGCCATCATATGCGCATCCCATATTCCTAGATAATGCTGTTCCATTCATTTCATATCTTGGTGGAACCGTTCCCCTTGTTTTTTGCTGTAGTCACCAGCAAACTACCACCAGCAACCACCTACTTTTCAGTTATCTGGAAAGTAGTCAAGGTGAGAATGGAGGAAATGTAACTTCACACTCATATTACAACCTAACTTTATATAATTCTCCAACAAACCTGTACTGATTTCTTTGTAGTATTGTGCAGCCAGTACGCAGATCATTTGAAAATAAAAAGAAAAGAGATATCGCGATAAATCGAGATACTAAAGGATTTACAGGGCTTTATTGAATTTATTTTTTGCATGTATTTATTTGCATGCATTTTCTTTACCTGTATTTATTTGCATGTATTTTATTTTGCGTGAGTTTATTTATTGTAACTCTGATGTGATCTTGGGGTGATTTTACCCTTTCAATGGGGGTTTTGGTCATATACCAGAGGTCTATTTCCAAAAACAAAACATTTGCGGTTTTCAATCATTTTTTGCATGTATTTATTGTATTTTGTTCTAAGGGGTAGTTTTGAACCATTTTGAGGCGGTTTAACCCCTTCAGGGAGGTGGGTTCTTGGCCATATACCAGAAGTCTATTTCCAAATATAAAACATTTGCGGTTTTCAATCATTTTTTGCATGTATTTATTGTATTTTGATCTAAGGGGTGGTTTTGGCCCATTTTGGGGTGGTTTAACCCCCTCAGGGAGGAGGGTTCATGGCCATATACCAGAGTTTTATTTCTAAATACAAAACATTTGCGATTTTCAACCATTTTTTGCAGGTATTTATTGTCATCATATGTCAGGAATGTTTTACTCCATTTGGGGGTTGTTTTTGGCTCTAGTGCAAGACTTTTAGGGTATATTTGCTTTTCTGAGATCGGATTCGGATTCTGTGTTGAAGAGTGTATCCGAATACCATAGTCTCGATCCCAGGACAGAACATTTATTTTTTTGTGGGGCTGTGTAATCTATGATTAATACTCTACAGACTTTAGCTATGGTCTATTGTCGTAACGTACTGACTGCAGATTGCAGTCTATACTCTAGAGTGTATATTCTATGGTCTACAGTGTATGGTCAATCGTGTACAATAATTCTATGATCTACAACTATTGGCCTATAACGTACAGGTATAAGGTACAGTCAATTGCATGTATCCTAATATATGGCCATTAGTTTATGACCGTCGTTCTTAACCTGAACCAGAAACCTGCCATAGTTGTCCAGCAAAATTATTAAGTTCTAACAGAAAAAAGACTATATCTGTCTGAAAAGGCAAAACAATATTACAAATACCGCGGAGTTCGCTAACTTAGTTATTTATGGACAGTATGACGTGATGTACCTACATCACGCTCTTACATTATAGCTAGAATATTAAATACCGACACCGGAGTATCCCATATCTACAGTGTGTCCCCGGATGGACTGAACAAGAGGGAAAAAATTTTTATTTGTAACTTAACGAAAAAATGTCATTCTTTATAAAATTTTTGCTTGTCTCAAAACCACCAATTCTAAAACAAAAATCTAAATATTGTTTTTAGCAGCTGAGAAAATTACAAAAACACAAAGATTTAAGCAAAAACGTTTCTAAGTTTCATGTTTTTGGTTAAATCAGATTATCCTGTTATCTTGCATTTCAACCTAATAAGTAAATCAAGTTACGTGTTATTTGTCAATGTCATTACGTATTTGTTAATCTTTACTGAGAGTTAATAGTAATGTTAACTTTAGAACAAAAGTTTACCACGTTCAATGTTATGGAACTATCGAGGATTCTTATAACTTTGCAATTCCAAAATTTCAACAGAAGTTTCCTAATGTTAAATAAAATAATAAATAAATAAAAAAAATAAAATGCTTTTCTTTAGCTCAAGTATGTTTTAATAATTTTCTCAACTGCTAAAAATAATATTTAGATTTTTGTTTCGGAATTGGTGGTTTTGAGACAAGCAAAAAAATTTATAAAGAATGACATTTTTTCGTTAAGTTACAAATAAAAATTTTTTCCCTCTTGTTCGGTCCATTCGGGGACACACTGTATATTCATTTTCCGAATCTAGCTCGAATCCGGACACGAGAAGGATTGCAGTTATTGACTTTGTGTTTCTTGACTCCAAAGTGTTGCTGCTATATCTATAACCTGAATTTTGTAAAATCAAAGGACGACAGTAACTGTACAGAGTGCGAAAGCACATATACTTTTTTCTATCACGCCCAAGCAATATTATGAAGTTTGAAATGCGATAATTTTATTGGTCCTTAAGAAGATATTTTACACTGATTGGTCATTCTATCAAATGCAAAGAAACAGGTTACTGCAATTTTATTTTATAAATCCATAAATAGTTAGTTTTAATCTGTTAATAATTGTAAAATACATTTTTAACTGTTACCTAAAAAATATAGATGTATAAAGTAAAACAATAATAAGTCAAACATGACAAGCTTGAAATCACGTCCTGTGTGCTGCTACTTTACTGAGTTGTCTACTTCTCGATGTGTTAATTAAATAAAGCGCTCGATAGATTTTTACAAGATTACGTTTATTTTTTATAATTAAGAATAATAAAAAAATTACATCTAACAGAAAAGGTTGTATTTGTCGTTTTTAGTTTGTTACTTGTATTTGCATCATTTCTGTGCACTTCAAAACTTCTGTGCGCATATTTGTGTATACGTTATTATAATGTTACGTTAAATATAATTTGAAATCTACCGGTAACATAATCAACATCTTCTATCAATTGTCTAATTACATCATTTCTGTTTACATCTTTTTCTAGTATTTGCGTTGTTTGGGTATGAGCTCGGCAATATGTTTTTGTCATTTATTTCATCATAAATAAATAGAAATAATAAAAACAAACACAATGTTTATTTTTCAAAGCTCGGTTTTTTCATTCGCTAGAACGACCTTGGTATAAAATAAGTTTTTTGATAGATGGCGCTACAATTGTTTTTCTTTTATTGTTAACATTAGATCACTAATGTCGAGTTTAAATTAATTGATTTTCATTATGACACTTTAAGGGACCAGATGTACGGTATTGAGTTAAGAACGGAATCGTAATTTGAGATATACAAGGAACAAAAGAAGGCACAAACAATAAAACAAAAATTTATTTAAAACAACTTAAAATACTCATTTCAAGATACATAATTGATTTTAAAGTTTTAACATGTCATGATTACCATTTCATAAAATACACTGTAATTCTTCTTTAACAGTGTTCTAATTAAATTTTTCTTAAATTGATGGTATCTTCTATAGCCAAAGATACTTTAAAATTGGGTTTTTGGACTTTTATTCACAGAACAGCATTCTCTCGTTTTTTATGTGCAATGACACATTTAGTTGTGTGAATCAGGCTCGACCAGCCAAGATCCGAAAAATTTATTTACGTGGGACACCTGTCGTAAGACTTAATCTCCACGTTCTTCCCAAGAGGGAATGATTGAGATACGTCCAATAAGCGCGCATTTGCATAGCAAATGCTACCAATAACTCACTCATTGGAGTGAGGTTGCTTATCCACCCTCTACTAGCTTTCCAGACTAGTACCGGAGGTATAAACGTGCTCACCCGTCGGGGTCTATCCTAAGGGACAAACTCCTCGTCCGGTATTAGGACTAATCTTACTACGCGGTACTTGGTTTTGAATGGTTTTGACAGAGCTTAGTTTCGAGTCTACCGAAGTAGAATCCCGGTTAATGTACCCGTTAAGGCGAAGTTGTCTGGAACTGCACAGTCAAAGTCCAGCACAGCCCACTACCTGGTGGGATGCAGTTTGCCATAGGTCAGCAGGGGCACCCTCTTTTCTGGATAAACCTCACTTTAATTCTCCTCCATTCGTCTAAATTAGGCAGCGGCAACTAGCACCATATCAGACCCTGACGTCAGGTAAGAATCAAATCCACCCACACCGGACCCTCATGTTAGCAGAACTTCCTCCGCAACGTCGTCGAGAAACACTTGCGTGTAACTCTACCACACATTATTTTTTGACTTTGTCACCCGTTGTCCAGACAAACCTTGGATTGGGTAGACAGCAGACAGTTCTAGGGTGAACGCCGTGTGGTCTACTGCCAAACCAGTCTCGGATCTTAGTCATGCCCAACACCTCTAACGACTACCCAGTCCTCTGTCGTACACGACTACTCTCGAATAAAAGGGAATCCATGACCGACACCTCGAACGACTGCCTGACCGTTCACTCCGCTCGACCAAACAGAAGAAAACGAAGTATAATTAGAAGGTTTAACAACAAATGCAGTGTCGGTTCCAAAGGCGAACAAATCGATCTCCACCGGCAAAATATCAAAACAATAAATACATTCTATGCAAGATTTTATGTGGTAACAGTGATTAGGTTTTTAAAATAAACATTTTAACGTGCCTTTACAATGTGCTTACAAGTATTATGTCTGTGACAGTGACGTAACATTTATTTTATATTTACTTTATTTATGTATTTTTTAATTTATTTAACGCCTACACTACTGGGAACCAACGTCTAAGGTCATATCTCCCTTGTATAACATGCAACACTTATTACAGATACCCATAATTGTGGTGGTCGGAATTTCCAATTTAGAAAAATCCTGTCACAAGCAACTTGTACCCACGGCCCTTGTAACATGAGAGTGTACTGACACCACTCGTCTACCACCCCGTATACTTTTATTTATTTGTTCATACACCTAGTAAAGTTTTAGAAATGAAATAGGCACTAAACTAGCCTTTTAGTATTGGAGTGGGGATCGTTCTGAGGGATACTCTTTTAATTTGTATAACCGATAAAGTCTGTGTTACGAAAAATTTCTACAAAAAAAAATTTAAATTTAACTGTTCGAGGTTAACAATAGACCTTTTCATATTGGTTCCCATAGTTTTGCAACTTGATGGCGAGTTCCATAGGAGTGCTACGGAGTTTTTGCATTTTCAGTAAAACGGGATAATTTGGTTTCGGAGGTGTAGGAGCCGTAAAAAATATATAATCTCTTGAAGAAAGTGGCTCGACTGTAACCAACGTAAAGAAGCTCTTGCTAAAATTTTTGCAATATCGTCATCATCAATTGCAGCCCTCAGCCATTTTGTTCAAAGCCTTGTAACGTAACACCCCCTTTTTGCCGCATGATTGCCTACAACTCATCCAGACAAAATTCGGCTCAGAGATGACTTCTAATGGCGCCCCCAGAGGAAGGTGGCTGGGTGTCTTAGGCCTCTTACTTCTCATTTTTGGGTTTTTTCCTATTTTGCTTGAGTTCATTTTGCGAATTCCGCTGCACTGTCGAACATGTTAACTCTTTCACAAAAGAAATAAAAAATTTTGTTTAAACCGCAGCGATATTTTTTTTATACCTGCATTTGAATAGATCTCACCAGAGAGCCTTAATGACGAAAAGTCGTTTTTTGCTCACGGTTGTCTAGATAAATCGAAAATTGTCAAAAGTGTTCACCACTGCGAAATGTTCTTCCTTTATTTGAATAGATCTCGTCTATAGCTTTAACACTATACAGTGCACAGTCGTGTTGCGCTCACGGTTGCCGAAATAGACTAACAATAAGTCAAACGCGGCTGCACGCTTAGAACTATTGCCCCCAATCATTTCCCCGGCGCAAGGAGAACAAAGGAAACGTCACTCACACGACGTATTAAGTACGCATTGTGTACGCGAATAGACTCCATAGTGTTTACGAATATATAATAACACGATTACGTTCGGTACGTATTTTTAACCATGATTTCAATTAGCACTTGTTTTTGTCACATGCGGTCGGCCGTAAACCGCCTCATATTACCGCGCAGTTATACGTAGGACTACGTCGAAAAAAGACTTTTTTTAAAGCAAGCTCTTAATATGGAATTTTATATTTTATATGCATCGTTTATTATACAAAGATAAAAGTATGGTTATAATTATTATATGCATTTACTGATTTTCGAGGAGGGGGGCAACAAAAGTCTAACAATATTTTTGAGGGCAGCACATCAGGAAAGTGTCTTTACAGAATTCGCAGATGCAGGCCTTAACTCGCTATATTGAGTACTACTTTAGTTAATTTCTAAATGTTAATCAACTTATTAAATGTAATTTGAATGATGTAAATAATAATTAATGGAGTTGGTAAATCAAAATCAATGGGATACACTTAGCTGTCAGCAGATCAAGAATTCTCTCTTCCTTCCTTCAAAGTTCCATATACCCAAAACTTTACCCAAGGTTCAATCATATAAATTCCCACTAATTCTACAGTCACATTGTGAATTATAGAAAGCATAAAACTCTAAGGGTAGGTACAATATCACATACATAAATACTACTATCAAATGCAAAAGTTCTGAGCACTGAGATTGAATGCGCATAGCAAAACAACTAACTGCTCAAATTAGTTCAAACAAAACAGTTGGATAGACAATTTATTTGTGTATAAAATAGTAAATTTTTAAAATTCTCTGAATTTAGGTTTTTGAATTTTCGCGAATTATGTTACAGAAGTTCACTTTTTATGAGTTTTGAAGTAAAACGTGTCTTTAATAATTAATATTTCAATAACTATTAGACGAATTAAATGTAATTTTATATGCAAGTAGCTAATAGTGTTATATGTATGTGGAAATTTGTATTTTGATATCTGTATTATTATTTCTCAAATTACTCTAGGATATAGTAAATCCGTTTTTCAAATATAACCGTATGGCAACGTTGAAACATCTGAAGCAGAGAATATTTATGAATACTTCTTCCTGGTTTTTTATTAAACAACTCTGACAAATTAAAGCAGAAAGTACATAATTTCTTCTAATATTAATGCAATCGTAAGAACAAAGAGTGCACGTCGTACACAACACAGAAAACAAACGTGAAACTTTGGGAACAACGCAATCTTGGAACTCTTGGAATTTCCCAGCTGTTTGATTGTTTAACGTACAAAAACGACAAACTAAAAAACAAAAATAGTAGTGAAATCAAACCTTAATTACCTACATTAGTATTGTATATTGTCATACGTCTAAAATGCAAACGTTGACCACTATTGATCTAAAAATTTGGTAAAATAACTGTTTTCTGAGATATCAAAGGGGAAATTCAAATCTAACGTTTATAAAACTGCATAAAATATTTAACTACATTAAGAAAATCTCACTACCACAGACTCATGTTTGCATCCCTAATTAATTGATGATAAAATAGGTCTCTTTATCGTACAAAGAATTCGAATTTGCACTGCATGTTATATTAACATAAGAATCGTTTTGCTTCAATATTAGAACTGACAGCAGGTAAAATGTCTGCCAGTTTCAGAATACTTTAAAACTTCAGATTTTCAATTAAATCATAAGTATATTAATTTTCAAGTAGGTACATCATAAGTACTCTACAGTAAATTCCTCTATTAAAGTATACTTAATCTTTTTGCAAGTAATTCTATAAAAATTGCTTGTAGAGCTTATTAGCAAATGATTAATTAATTTTTTAAAGTACATAAGTTTAGAAAGTTAGAAGAGCATTATTATTAAAGTTGAATTTATGGGATTCGAAAATTTTTATATCAGTATTTTATTTTCAACAGCATATACAAGTTTGCAATCGATTTCTGTACTGTGGAGATTTTTAATTTACTACAAATTTAATTAAAAAGTTTGAAGGATTTTTTCATGAACGTTTGAAATCTCTTGGACAACGAACAAACTACGTGGGTTACGATTGATTGATCGTTCTGATTAAAAATTACTACATACAAAAGCTGTAAAATATTTTAAAGCAAAAAAAATGCTTAAACACTAAATTCATTCTAAATTAGCAGTATAATTATTGTTATATTAAATATTTTCATAAAAAGATTTTTTTTCCATTTTTAATTAATCATTACTAAAATGAGGTATGTTGTATACCTTCTTCTATCGGTCCTCAGAAGTATGACTTTCTTAATCTGCTTAAGACTGATGAAACAATGATGTACATGTAAACAACAGGTATACTTTTTTATGTAATAACAAATTTTTGTATGAATAGAAATATTACTGCGTCTAAAAATATACATGCAAAGGGATAATATTTTTTTTATATTACCAATATATGTCACGAATTAAGTTTTTAATGATTGGGAGACTGGAATTTATAATAAAGTATTTATATTTATAAAAATACAAATTTGCCAAAACCAGAAGTGGACATTAAATATTCCTACAATTGTTTCATTACTACACTTTTCACGGTTGAAGTTTGGTGCTGTCAAAATTCACAAATCTTCAACTCTAGTTTAGAAAAACTTAATAAGTACACAAAATTCGAAAGCAAAGTTCAATTTACATATACAAAATACATATTCCATAAAAAGTGATAACAAGATAATAATTAGCCTAAATTAATGATATTTATATTTTTTGAATTAATTACAAAATCTCTTCAATTAAAGATCTACTGGAAGGATCTAAAGACAAATAGGATAACGAATACTTATAAAACACATGTTTATATTTTAAATGTTTTCCTTCACTATCTCCAAAACACACCACTATTGGCCTTGGTTTACATAAATTAGAGGAAAACGATAAAATAAAATTGAACGAAATTGTTATTCAAAGTATTTTGAGCATTAAAATCGTTATTTACAAAAATACTAATTGAAACAAACACAAAAATGTAAGTGAGTAAAAATGTCAATAATAAAACAAAATCATACCTCCTTGATTGGTACCATTGTTAAATAATAAAATGTAATGTGCTAATAGTGAAAAAAAAAGTATATACAACACAGTTGGGAAAATTATTCTTAAAGACCAAATTCCAAGTTTGTTCCCAAAGTGCGAAGCACGGAAGTGTACAAAAGCGGCGATTAATAGTATAATATAAATACTATTAACAATAGCTATCGATTGTTTAAAGATTTTAAATTACCTTTAAAGTATAGTTATCCTTGTCTTACTAGGAATGGCTTCATCTTCAAGATTAACATAACATAAGATTAACAATATTATTTTTCAATACATGTACTAATTATTTAAGAATGACTAAATATACTATCTAGTGATTCATACGACTTTTTTAGCCTACCCTCGTGCAAGTATTTGACTCTCATGCATTTCTAGACATACTATAATAGAATAGATACAGAAAAAAAATAGTTCGTCATTGTACTATAAGGTATGATTCAAAGCTAAACTTTCTATACTAGATGCTAAAGTGGTCAATATATCACATCATCATTTTATGTTTTATACTATACACTAGGGCATCCAATTCCGGGATCCCGAATCCCGAAATCCCGGGATCCCGACCATTTTTCGGTCCCGTTAATCCCGGGATTATACATGTTAAATCCCGGGATTATAACAATTAAATTTCGATTCCCATTTAAACGTGGCAACCGTGCGAACTCAGCGAAGTGGTTTATTATTATTACTTGTTTAAAATGCGGCATTTTCCCGATTTGTGCAATACTATTTCGTTCTAGAGAGAGATTATAAAACACTGAAAATATTTCGGAAGATACCCACCAAAAAGACAGGGAAGAAGAAGATGATGACGATGAGGATGTTAGGATTGCCGATCTTAGACGAACAATATTTAAAAACGCCCGCGAAATGGTCTTGAAGAAAAATTATGTAAAACCCTAAATGAGAGTATGTTGCAAACTCCATAAACAAACAAAATTTAAATGAGACTCTTCTTCGTGAAATGGGCTTATTCGAAAAGGGTGGATTTCGTGAACAAAACTTATAAAAGGTACATACATATATGATTTTCTAATCGCCATAATACCTACCAGTATAGAACCCTGAGGGGCTTGTTTACAGGTGGAAACGTTTCACGAAAATCCGTTCTAGTTTAGCAGACATCTAGGACAAACTGGTGTTTTTGTTTTTTTTTTAATAAGTTGTTTCTATTTTGTTTTTTATGTTTTTTGACCGATGATGATTTTTCCATATTTTCTTATAATTAAATATGTAAAATAATAAATATTTTTTCTTTAGCGCGTCCAAAAAAGATTTATTTGAATAGGTACTGTGGAAACAGTAAAATTTTATTTTTTAAAGTACATATTAGTAGTGAACAGCTGTTCTTAAAATGTCAAACTTATTACGCTGTTAAATTAAAAAACAAATGCAGAATTAGAATTTCCAGTGCTGCTAACTGTCAAACTACTTAACAAAGTATCCCTAACAAATTTTATTTAAAGCTAAGTTATTTTTTAATGATTACAAATTAACGCAAATAGAAAATAGTATATTCAAGTATTAGTTTCATAAGACACGTTTATAGCGCACGCGTTAAAGTAAAGGACAAAGACAAATAAATCGCGTTATTTTGTAATTATTTTAAAAATGATAACTTAGTTTTTAAATAAAATTTAGTAGGGAAACTCTGTTAAGTTTTTGGAGAGTTGGCAACACTGAAGATTCTAATTTTGCATTTGTTTTTTAAATTTACAACGTAAATCAGTTTGACAATTTAAGAACAGCTGTTTAACAGTAATACTAACTTGTCAAATGGTTTCATTTGGACACGCAAATAGAAAAAATAGTATAAAAAAAGTATTCGTTTCATAAGACATCTTAGCGCACTTGTCTTTTAGAAAATTTCCCATTACACGGGTCGTTTTCTAAACTTCGACGCGTGCGCTAAAAACGTGTCTTAAGAAACTAATAATTTAATATAGTATTTTGAGATTTATTTTAAATATTTTGCATATACAATCCCGGGATTCTGGAATCAAAAAATTCCAATCTCGTAATACCGGGATTGAAAATATCTTTCGGGATTGGACGCACTACTATACACTGGTATCGAACGTGCAGTAAGTCTTCGTTTGGAACTTTGACCACTGATGAAAATTATGGCATATGTCTGATGGCATGATAAACCATTACATTTTTGACCATTAGATTTACGACAATTTTAAATGTTTGATCTCACTGTCATTTTATTTCAGTTTAGTCAGTTTTTGTCTTGATGAGTTCAAACCTCCTGATCCTAATCGAACTTTACGGACTTAAAAATTATGACCATCAGAGAAAATTATCAATGACCAGTACAACATTTCTTGAAACGACGGTATAGGAAGGTGTTACCTAAGTTTTAGCCCGGAATATGTATATCCGGAAGCCGTATTATCTTAAGAAATGCTCATTGCCATAAGCAGCAGCAGTGGTTGAAAAATGACATCCTAGCGATAATGGCAGTAATCATGACGTTACTTGCTTTCAGGCTGCCAAATAAGTCTTATAAAATAGTGTACCTATCTTTTTGGTTACAGTATTTGTAAATTTAAATGTGTTCATCCATTGATGAAATCTAAGCTGATCCAAAGTGTTCCTGCATTCAAGATACAAATATTTGTATAATAAACAGTTTGACAATTATCAATACATTATTTTAATACATTATTTAAGTATTGTGCCTCTACTTCTGTATTATAAAAACATTTTGGCATGTGTATCACATATTATAATGTAACATGCAAATGACCCAGCCATAATTGAATACGTCAATGATGTTATGCTAAGTAAAGTTTGCCTTACTGAAAAACTTACAAAAAGGACAAAAGGACAAATCAATCCAAGCTTTTGTTATGGCGGGGGATTGGTCAAACTTGATCAGCTTCCAATAGCATATAGTTGTACTCGCAATACAAGATACATTTAGATGCAATAGACAAACCTAAAGTGGGCTTCTAAATTAATTTCCATAGTATTGTCTGAGATGGAATAATTCGAATTATATCAACGTGATTCCAATGAGTGTAAACCATTCATCAAAGTTTACTGCTAAAAATAGACACAGCCACAGCTGCTTCAAACACCTTCATCTTATCTGCTAGAAAGAAACCTAATGGTGACACCTGTAACCTTATCATGTGTAAAAAATCGCAGACATTACAATTTTCTAGCGCAACTGCAAACTTTAAAATTGCTGCTTTTCAGCACACGGTACCCCTATCTAAACGAGGCTGACTTTAAATAAACTCAGTTCCCGTTGGGGGCTCAACCAATCATCTTGAGGCCAACTTGGGAAAGTGAGTTTAATATATTATTTTGCTTAATATACTTAGGGTAGATCTAGAATCTGTTATGGATGGCATTATGATTACTAGGCTTTCCTAATTATTTGTATTAGTTAATTAAGCTTAGTAATATTGTTAAAATGGACTTTGTCTTTTATTCTCTTTCTATCCTTAGCTACTACCCTAGTCACGGCAACCCTAACGTGACAGTATCTCCATCCAAAAATTAAGTATATAGATTATGTAACTGCGCAATGTAATGTAAATATGCAAAGAGCGACATTTTGATTGATTAAAAATAAATACACGTTATTACTAGCGTCCTATCGGGTGGTTTCGTAATTAATGAAACTAGAAAACTAACAAAAAGTGTGTTTTGTTGCCTAATAAAAATTACCACAGCCAATTTTCTTTATGAGTTTTTAAATGGCTGAAAGGAGGATGGCACGGTACCCATTCAAAGTCTTCATAGGTGATCACCCGATTTAGACAACAAAAATACAAACCCAAACGCATGCAAAAGAAGTCCTAAGTATGCCAGTGATCACTAGTTTTTTCAAAGGTCCAAATCCAGACCTTGAATTGTCAATTTTGAACGTTTTTAGTTTGTTACCAATATTATTATCAGTTATATTATGTTCAACTACAGAGATTGGTCGATAAGTTTTTTAACTTGAAAATTGCTGCTAAAAATGCTTCCATCGTTTAACTTTTAAATAGAGCCTAATAGTTTTAACCATAGATAGACGCAATCAAAATAAATAATTTTTGAAGAGATCTACCTCGAAAAATCAAGCCCCCCCCCTCCGTAGGACTCGATCTTTCATCTGTTTATATTTTATTTCTTCTCATAAATAATAGATAAAAAATAACTAGTAGAAAAAAATTACATAAGCTTTCTATTTCTCTTCCAGCATTTTTATTCTTTACAGCCAAAAAATAATTTATAGACTGCGGCTTATCTTGTATTTTTTTTATTTGTAATTTTTCCTGCGCCGATCCTTAGAAGTGTTCGAAATAAAAGAAAAATAAGATTCCCAAAATTCGAGACCTTTAGGTCAACATTAACTCGCACCGCCGCAAGAACCCCAAAACAAGCTATATTTCAAAAATTTCACGTTTTTTCGGAAAAGTTCAGACAATTTTAAGAAAAAAGTGCTCTTTGACTTGACAAGAAATGGTACAAATTATTTGGGACTACAGTAGGCAATATGACTGATTCTCGATCTATTCCACTAACTAAACTAATTCGCGGCTTTTCGATTATCGACTTATTTCGAATATTCTTAATTAGTCGAATTGTTAATTCATAGTACATTATTGGTATCAAAAATTGCGCCATAAAAGCTTTTGCACGGTAATTGAAATAGAGTTAGCGAATGATGAACTCAAAGAGTTTATATGCGCCTATGCTTGTCGTACACAAAAAAATGACGATAAAGGAAAAAAAAATTAAATAAAAACATTCTTTTTGGTCTTTAGGAAAACTGCTATTTAAAAATAATATTAGTATCTACAAGCTTCTTACTGAAACTAATCATTTTGCCTGTAGTGATTGTTTATAGACAAGTTGTATGTCTTTGTTTGCCAGTTTCTTTCAAAAAAATGGTTCAGAAAGCAACTGTGTAAGGCGACACTTGTACAGAACTGCATTTTTTAACTAATAATTTGCTAATGAAATTGAAGCAATAAAACCTTTATTCTAAAGTAAGAATTTTAATTGAATATCTTAAGTATATACAAAAGTCCCGTGACTCGAATTATTTTTCCCGGGACTCGAGACAACAAAAATCGAGGAATTTCTCGGGCTGGAGACCCTACAGTCATACCTCGCTCTTGTTTTAAACCGTTCGTGGAATTAAAAATGGCTTTTTACACTTGTATCTCAAATATCTTTATGTACAACTGCATTATAAAATACCGTTTATAACATAGTTTTGCAGCTATAAAGTAACTCTTTATAGTACTAGTACAATAAAGTAGTCGTAGTAAAATAAAGTATAGCAATAGCAAAATCACTCTATAACATATTCAGTTTTCCAATGGCAACTATATATTACCTGTTCAATTTTCTTCTGTCAAGAATAAATGTCAAACTTATAAACTGAATTTGTTTCGATAATGAACCAATTTTGGCAGTCGAACATAAAGCTTTATATGCAACTCGTACATCATCGGACTTTATAGACTCGCCCTTCTTATAGGACTTGCTTGCTTCACTCGCTCGGCCATAAACTGGGATTGTCCATAAAGTCCTACATTATGTACTTGTTACATAAATAAGCTATTATTTAAACAAACAATTTAACTGAAACAAACAGCAAACTTATTATGCTTTCCATTGACCTTTAATATATATTTTGCAAAATTATAGTTTTCGTTGATTTAACGTGTAAGTGCGTGATAATTAAACTACTGATGTATGCATAGAATGTTATTGTAATATGTATTTTTCAATATTACATCAAAACCATAAACGCAAATATCATTGGAAAAAGTATTTGATGGGATAAAACAAAGCCAGTAATAAACATATCCAGAATAACATATCTAACAAATATTAGTTCAATGTATTAGCTATATGTTAAATGCCCAAATTAACCTTATTTTATGTTTAATTAATTTAAATTTAAAATAGTAAAATATATAGCCAAACAGTTAGAACATATATTGTTTATTCTTAGTATGATTCTCAAATTAAATTACTTGTTAATTTTAAAAAAGTGAAAATTTTAACAAGCTTTAATTGTTACTCACTTCTATTCTTTTTCTGCTTTGATTTGCTTGTACATAATATCCTTTATGCTATGGATATTGCTAAAATCGCCGGGAGCATATTAAAGATTGAGGGTTCGAAGTTGCATCATGCATGTGACGTTACACAAGTGAACTATGTATATAGATAAGCTCTGTTGGATGAATTAATTAATAATAAACGACAAGGCGATACAATATTCCATAAACTTAGTGTAAGAATAATAAAATCGAAATTGAACTATTATCAAGGGATTAATATAATCCAGAGTTTCTGATAATATTTCGTAATTGACTTTTGGGTCCAACATGCAGCTTATCAAGCTGTGAATGTATTACAGATATAGTACTTTTCGTTATTAAGTGAAACAGAGCATCCCCTAGGAGGTTAGGTCACATAATGAATATTGTAACGTTCTTTTTCAAATAATAATAAAAGTGCTGTTTAAATCGTCTATTAATAATTAATATTTATTTACAAACACTAATGAATACACTATAAATTAACGATATGATTATAAACCATTAAAACTATTATTTACAGACTGAATTTCTAATACAACATTTATCTTTACTATTTATTTCGTGATACACATTCTATTACTCGCTGTTGACTGACTCTTTTTATCCGCAAAGTCGGTTTTATACCACCATACAAATCTTCTAGAAATCGCTCGAACATACCGGTATATTGCTAGAATAACCGCGTCTATTTCACAGGCTTCGTGCGATGAGTAATGCTCTCGATCGCTGTAGAATTTTCCATTTGTTGTTCGAGAAGAAGTTCTTTCTTTTTCTCTCTTGTTACAATATGTTATATTACATCTAAGTAATCTTCATAAGCCCTAATATCATGAAACAAATTTCAATAGCATTTATTTATCAAAAGTACATTCTTAATATTGTAACAGAAGTGGAAATAAATAAAATGACTTGAAACGTACATTTGACGATTTGCTTACTATATCAATGCAAAAGCATTCTCGAATAAAGCAAAATGAAAATTCTTGAAGCAAATTGTGTACTATTGAGTGCGTAAATTGAGTAACTGTTGTATCCACATTACAATTTGAAATATTTTTGAAACGCCACTGGATTTGTCAACGACAACGTGAGATTTCTAACCTCAAAACATACGACGGAACAACGTGTTAAAATTATCCAAGCCTATTTTGAAAACGGCCGATCGAGGAAACGTGCATTTCGTGCCTTACGTGAAGTTTCTGGCGCACAAAATCGACCTTCTGAAAGGACAATTTGGAATTTGGTCCAAAAATACGAGCAAACTGGATCCGTAGCTAACATCAAAACTCTCGGCATGCTCGTAAAGGTCGTTCGGAACACATTATTGCCATTGTTCGAGAAAGTATGGTCAAAAATTCAAGAACATCGATTCGTCATCGATCGCAGCAAGTGGGCCTTACGTATTCCACTACACAGAGAATTTTAACAAAAGATTTGCAGTTACACCCACGCACACTCCAAACAACACAGGAATTGAAGCCTAGAGACCATCAACAGCGCCGTGTGTTTGCCCAATGGAAACGAGAACAAGGGGTAAATTTTTCAATGACAATCCAACTCGAAAATTTTTAACCAATCAAATTACAGAATTTTTGAAATTGGGACCAATGAAATTAGTTTTATAGTGAAAAAACTACTAGAGGTTTTTTCTTAGTGAAAAAATGTATGTCAAAATGAAATGTCAAATTTAATTAAATTAATATTAACTACACACGCTAAATAAAAATTTGCTCGATGGTTTGTCAAGCCGAATACAACTCGTGGTCTAATTTTTTCTTGCAAAATTTATCGTTTAAGACATTCGTAGCTTTTGCTTTTGGAAAATTACACTCGTCTCCTGCGTCGACTCGTGTAGTTTTCGTTGCGAAAGCTACTCATATCTGAAATGACAAATTTTGTCGGAAAAAATTAGACCACTTGTGATATTATATATGAAAATCATCTTTAGCCATAAGGCACATTTTCACGTTGGGGGCTTCGTAAACACGCACAATTGCCGTATTTGGGGAGTGGAAAATCCAAGACAGATTGTTGAAACGAAAATGCATCCTGAAAAGGTGACTGTTTGGTGTGCCTTTTGGTCCGGAGGCGTAATTGGCCCATTTTTTTCGATGATCATGCGGAGAACTCTGTTACGGTTAATGGCGTTCGCTATCGGAACATTATAACAGATTTTTTCTGGGAGCAGTTGGAAGATATGGACATCCAAGATCTCTGGTTTCAACAGGACGGTGCAACCTGCCACACAGTAGAAGAAACGATGCAATTACTGCGCTACAAGTTTCCAGGTCCCATTATTTCACGTAACGGCGGCATCAATTGGCCGCCGCGATCCTGGGACTTAACTCTCTTAGATTTTTTTTCTTTGGGGGTATCTGCATAGCGGAGTCTACAAGAATAACCCGAACACCGTTGCAGAGCTGAAACAGAAGATCAGACGCGAAATAACCGGCATAGAACCTGATTTTTGCCGCAGAGTAGTCGAAAATTTTTCCAAACGGATTACGACATGTCACATGAGCGGTGGCGGTCAAATGACCTCCGCGGCTAAATGTAAATACATGATACCATCTTTTATACGTAATTGTAATGAACTAACCTCAAAGGGCAAACAAATATTTTTTAGATTTTTCAATTTCTCCGTGTTCTTTTTAACACCTTTAATGGAAATCCAAATTGAATCGCCCTTTAGAAAGGAAAATGCAGTTCATGTTTCAATTTGAATTTTCTACATCCTCTGACAATTGTCTGAAAGGCTTTGTGATTTGTACATTTATCGATGCCCTTGATCACATTCCTGTCATCTAGAAGTAACTCTTTTAAAATTTTCTTGTTGAGCAAGTACGCAGTTTTGTTGGTGCACGCTACTAAATAAAAATAATTTGTTGAAATGGATACTATTCTAGAAGACCTAGAAGGGAGGGGATTAACCACACTCACACACGCACGTATTTACTCATTATGACCATCATATTTTCATATTTATGATTCACATCAAATAAATTAAATTGTTAGATTATTATACAATAATAACGATTTGCTTCAAAATTAAGGGAAATATTAATTAATTACATATTTTATCTAGCCTTAAGCTCAATTCAATTTATTTCTATAAAAAGTTTGTATTACTGTTAATTTAATTTATTTCATAAATGTCCAACAGTTAATAACCAGTTGTAGGACATAACAGATAAATATAACATTCTATAAACAGTTTACCTTTAAAGCTAAATGTATTATTATTATTATTATTATCATGTTATCCAATTATCACTTCTAGCAAACGATTTATTTAAAACTTATAAATCTTTTTGTCTTTGCTTCTTTAACTTTTTATGTTTTTAAAACTAAACAAACGCATAAAATGGCCTTAACTTGTTGTAATAAATAATGCCATAATATAGAAATTTTTTTTCGATATTGTTGCATACTTCTCTAACCTCAAACAACATCTCTTCTTTCCATTGCCACGCCATCTTCCAATTGATTGTTCTACCAACAACAAGCTCCAATTGTTGGTATTTATAAGTGAAGAAAAATATCTATAGGGATTAACTTAACTTGAACAACTTATTATGTGTTTTAACGCTTCATCTAGCCGGTTTATTTTTTTAGACTTTAGAAGAAAATATATTGTTTAACATCTCTTATAAAGAAAATAATTTTACCCCAGAGAAAGTAAAAACAAAAGCAAGAAAATACCACATTGTTGATTTATTTACTTAATATCAATATTACAACCACATTTCTCTCTTTTTCATGGCTAGTAGCATCGCTTAATTCAGTTGTACATATGCTCAAACTTATTTATATGCAATAGCTACGTTTATTTGCAATGTCGAAGTGAATGGTTGCACACTTGCAATAAATTTTAATACAAAATAAAAATAAGCTCTTTGTGATAGGAGTAGAAAATGAATTGTTAATGTATTTTACAGTTTTGGTGCATGCGTTTACATACTATTTCATCGACCTAAGCTAATGAAGAGGTAACGATATTTAAACGAAAACATAATATATCAATCAACGAAAGTGAAACTAAACCATAAATCCATAATACTTACGTTACAATACTTACTAAAGATTATAATGCTCCGACCGAGACATCTTATTTAATCAAATTATACTCAGGCGTCGTAGGTGTAATCGCAAACGCTTTTGATTGGATAATATATCCAGGGACAAATAAAAATAGGTAGAGGGCGCCACTCAAACTGAAAAATGTTACATTATTTAAAAAAGTCCACAGTTTGGGAAAAGACCTTTCTTTTAAGATTACTTTAAATTGATCTGAACAAATGTTTTTAATAATTAAAAATTTTGCTAAGATAATAAACATTAGCAGTTAATTGAGACGAACTACGTCAAAGATAATTAAATTTGAAATCTGTATATTGAAAAAAATAAAGATTGAAAGTATATTACACAAAAACCATACTACTTAAATTCATGATTCCTAAATCCAATAATAATTCCTACATATCACTTGATTTCGGGATCCCAAGCCAGGTAAATTTTTCACAAATAGACATAGACATTAAACTATTTAGAATTTCACAAAAAAACAAGACTTTAAAACTGAACGGTACCTAAAAACTATTAGTTTGAATGTTGCTTAAATTGTTATTGATAAGTCCTCATAAAAAAGTCAGTCATATTTTTATTCTTAACCACGCGCTTTAAAATAATATCAATGATTAATAGCTTTAACTAATTTTTTAAACAGCTACCAAGATCAAACCAATAACCAAAACACTCTATTCTTAATAAATTATACCGAAATACACGCATGGTAACATTATTAATCTACTTATAATTTTAATTAGACGAGACGGAAATGCACAGATTCACACAGATTGGTACTAAACGAGATTCACAATGTTAAATTTGTAACTCACTCCTCACCGAATTATTTTTCCACAGATGCTCTACAATAAGCTGCTGCTGTAGACCAATAAATTATTTTTATATGAGATCTGTACGTGCTTTTAAACTAAAAATAAGCTCAATATCTTTATTATTTTATTATCCATAATTTCGTCTGCAAAAACAATTTTACCGTGAGAATTGAAATGCAAGCTCTATCAACTTAAATTGTTTACAACTTTCAATGCAGCTGTCTGTAAATATCCTGAAACGAAAGCAAATTTAGCGTAGGAAATCTAATTTAAACCTAACCCGGACGAACTATTTCCTTACTATACAGGGCCGTACTAAGGTTATTTTTATAAATTGAGCTTTTTATATATTGAAGTAAACATTGACACACCCATAAATAATTAAATTAAAAAACTGAACCATATCACATGTCTATAAGCCACTATAATATGTACAAGTATAAATAAATGTAACTAACAAAAGTCGCCATGGCACTAACAACAAAAATTAAGTAACACCCTTCAGTTTAAGCAAACAATATAGTTTACAAATAACCATTTTAAGATGTATAAAATTTCACCTCCAGTATGATTTACAGTCAAAATTATTTTCAAATTGTAAGATTTAATTTATTTACTAATTAAATTGAAATGAATGGTGCTCCTGCAATTTAAACACATTGCCTTAAAACTTTGTTACCTTGAGTTCAAATAGAACTCCTTTCAAGAACCAGATCTTCCAATTAATCAAGAGACTTTTTATAGTCAGAACATAAGATTGCACAAGTCGGCGCCTTACCGAGCAATTGTACATGTTAAATGCACAAAAAATCGTAGACGGGTTTTCTATCTGAAACAAGAACAGAAAATAATTAGATATTTGCAAAGCTGGGAACTCTTATGGCCATAAACTTCTAAAAATAACCTATAAAAACTGTCTTACAAGATTTAAGTACAATACAATACAATACGTTGGTTAAATTACCTTAAGGTGAAAGATACTTTAATAAACCATAGGGTTGTTTTTGTCCAAGCTTGGATAAATTTTAATTAGTTGGTTTAATTCAAACCGAACTTTACTACTTAGTAACAGTTTCAACTTTCAATTTCATTATTATTTATTGGCGTCATTCCGTCAAGTTGTTAGCTCATAAGCTGATGAATAAGGAAGACCGTATAGGGATATATAATGCTAGACATCAGTTTTCTGGTCATGTTTTCTGTTTGATTTAGTCTTTCTCTACTCATTATGTATTTATTTTCCACAACTTTAGCTATCATTTTCTTGGGTATTTTATCTCCTTCTTTATTTTAGGATGCTGGGTTTTTCTATACAAGTTGAATAAATTTATTTAATGATAAGTTGAATAATAAGTTTCTTAATAGGGAAAAGCTAGGCTATAATCAGCGTTCTCGAAATGCTTCAAAGTGAGATTGATACAGCATACAGAGTATAGCCATCTCAATTCGCTAGTTTATTACAATTGCGAGAGTACGGCTTAACTAAATAACATAAACTATGTATAATATGAATAAGAGGCATACAGTGATATACAGGATATAAATTTGGTGCATTATTGTTCGATATCTTCTAAACTAATAATTATTGAATCAAATATTTACAATTATACAGAATGTTTCAGACTGGCGAAACAAATGTAGCTACATATTCTACTTGGAATTGATTCCCTTGTTAGTTGCTTATTCAACACGTTTTTGAATCCATAATCGGGTTATCAATTTATAATTTTTTTCTTACAGTTTTGAGTTTTATAAGGTCGTGATAAATAAGTCACAGTTTATTCATTTACTTGAATTTTAAAAGTATTTTTTCAGACAGTATGTAGTATCGGAATCCTGCAAATACAATTAAAATGTTTCCAAAATTTATTTATGTACAGGATACTCAAATTTTACTTTCAAATTTAAATAAGGTTAAATGGAATTTGT
Source organism: Agrypnus murinus (assembly GCA_929113105.1). Lineage (NCBI taxonomy): Eukaryota > Metazoa > Arthropoda > Insecta > Coleoptera > Elateridae > Agrypnus > Agrypnus murinus. Next base: position 87,413,243 of record OV816030.1, read on the forward strand.
TTTGATTTTCTACAAAGAACACCCTGTATGTTTTGCCAAAAAATTAAGATTTCTGCTAACTCCCTAAATATTTTCTTCATCAGGTGCGCTGAAAAAATAGAAACTTTTTTATATTAAATAATATTTTGAATGCAAATTCATATAGAAAAATTCTAGGTGGTATCTCTATCAACAGAGCTACCGGAATACGACTGTCAGCATAGCGACAAATCTTCTATATGAATTAGATATTTTAGCAAACATACAAAGTAACTAGATCATTTTTTGAATTTTATTTTTAGATCAGCATATCGCATGACAACAACATCAATATTCAAAGCATTTAGATTATGAATCATTCCAAAAGGAAATTAATTTTATAAATTTTAAATGAAGGTTAATTTTTATTAAGTTTAATTAATGATTTACATTAAATTATACTTTGAATGCAAATTTATATACAGAAATATATCGCTCCAGCTGGAAATCGAACCCAGGACCCTCCACTGTCGTGGTATAAAGAGATACCACCTAGGCAGTGGAGGGTTACTACTTAGTGGAGAGAGTAAGTTACTAAAAGTATCAAAAATTAATTTTCTACTAATTTGTGGAATCTGAATATTTGTTATTAAAATAAAGTATAACGAACAATTAAAAAAAAGCATGAAATACGACTGCAACTATGGCAAAGATATTTTGTAGAAAATATGAATTAATCAAAAACACATCTTTGTAGCAATGATATTTGAAACTCTATGGCTAAAATTATTTCCCACATTTACATTTCATTGTAATAAATATATTAGAACGAAATTTAAATTGTAAAACATTTTTTTGAAAGTACATACATACTTTAATCTCCTTCATCTTAAATTAAGCTTTCTTACTGTTTTAAATTAGTCTTTTTGTATGTAGATAGCTTGCTGTTAATTAATTGTATTCAAATTTATAAAAGTAACAAAGCAGCATTACTTTGAAGTAAGTCCTACATAGTTAAATACGTAACATTAGCTACAAAAATCAAAAATGCTCAAAGTGCCTAAGTCCATTTATTTTAAACACATTATATTTTGGTTTCGTTATGTTGATGACACTTTAGCTTGTTTTAACAGTTCTTTTGAGGTTGTCAGTGAATTTCTAATTCGTATTAATAGTCTCCATCAAACCATAAATTTTACATTAGAAACAACAAAACAGGGCTATTAACTTTTTAGACTTTAACTATCAAGATCAACGCACAAAATCTATTTGAATTCCATACATAGAAAACCAACACATACGGACATAAGCATAAAAAATGAATCCTATCACCACAAATCACATAAACTAACAGCTTACAGATCGTTGGTACACAGAGCTTTTAAGTATTCCACTCACACAGCCAGATTTAAACAAAGAGATTCCGACCATTAAACATCTAGCACATGTGGATCATTATAATCCAAACATGATTGACATTTTAGTTAAACAAACATATTATAGATTAGCTATCAAAAGAATATATCCCATTGACAATCAAACATATGACACAAATTACATATCTATAGCATATTTTGACAAAATATCAGAAAAAGTTGCACATATGTTACGGAAAACCAACAATGACATGTAATTGTCCTTAAAACCAACAAAAATACTCGTACTTTTTCATTCTTATTTAATGCTAAAGACGTAACACACGATATCAAGCAATCTAGCATTTACCGTTTGAATTGTTCTTTTTGTAGTACGGTATATATTAGACAAACACTTCAAAATTTTGAAATAAGACATAAACAACAAAAGCGTTGTTACAGAAATAAACATCCCAAAAAATCTAATTACGCCAAACATCTTTTATAACAAAATCACACAATGACTCCCCAAAATAATATGAAATTCCTACCTTTTTGTGATAACAAACGCAAATTAGACATTTTAGAAACTTTCGAGATATACAAACACAAACTCAGGGTATCTTTAATAAATGAACAAATTGAGCTCAGTAATTCTCCGTTGCTGGAAGTGTTGGGAATTCAGGAAATTTGTTCGACGGTAATTTTTTCGAACGGTAATTTGTTTGAACGTAAAACTATTCGATAGGAAATTAGTCCGAATGGAAAAATGTTCGAAAGGAAAAATATTCTAAAAGAAATACATCCGAATATTATCATTATACGTATTCAATATATTATATAAGCGCCAAATTACCTGCAATAGAAGCTATCAAACAAATTTTTAGGTTTATGAAATAAATAAATTTTATGGAATTCCACAAAGTAAGCCTAGAAACAATAAGCAAAATTCTCAAGTTAATTATGTGCAAGGAAAGTGATTAGTATTTCATTAGCGATTCCTGGTTTGGGGGATTAAATGATTACTGATATGGAGATTTAGTGCCCAAGGGCGGTAAAGTGGCTAGCTTTACGCACTGACCACTTATCATTACTCCAAGAAATGATTGGTATTCAAGTGCCATATCCACTTAGCTACCATGGTTTAAATGTAATAGTTTTATAAGTTTTAGAAGAGTTACATTCCAAGAAGCGTGTTAAAAGATTATTGTGGATCACTTTCCTTGCACATAACTAACATAAGAATTGTTTACGCCATGATAAACCTATTTTCTTTTGATAAATATTCAAAATTGTTAAAGTGAATATTTTTCGAACATCTACTTGGAAATTGGTGATTCGAACACATTTCTATTTGAATAACTTTTTTTCGAACAAATTTCCGTTGAACAAATTTCTTTCGAACAACTTTCCGTAGAGAAAGTGATATTTAATTCGTAATTAAATTTTTTATCTAGTTATCTATTTTTTTGTGTTTATCTTAGCGACGTGTTTGTTTATATTAATATTACCTTTGATAATGACAGCTTAGCTGTCGAAACAATTGTCAGGTTATATTTTAATGAATATTGAGAAACTTTTTATTAATTTTTATTTATTTATTTTCTATAAAGTTACGTAAGTAACTATTTAAATAAAGAAGACTAGGTGTAGAACAGTTTAAAGGTTATTAGTTGTTTTGTAATGTTTCGTATCCAGTCGTAAATTCATTTAAAAAAAAATTACATTAAGTTTCACCAAAACCACAATTGCTGGTATTATAAAAGACCAAATGCTTTTATTTTAGGATCATGTAGACAAAACAGACACGAAGAAGTTAACTAGGTGCAGTTATATTAAAGAGGCAGTAGAACTTTAAAGGCAATGAAGAAGTCCAAAGGAATTTAGGTGCTTCAATAGTTGCTGTTGCAAAAGGAGTAATAAAGGTTTAAGAAGAAGTTTTACGTTATTAAACTAGTGTCCTGTAAAATAAAATCTTACCTTTCCTTGATTGCAAAGATTTAATTGTAGAGAAAACGGAAACTTAAATTATTTTAAATATCAATTATCAAATTTAGTTTTATGAAATAACATGAGAAGCCAATGCGGTAGAATCTTGAAATTTTTATATCATTTTTGTGTTGATTGAGTCTGCACTGTAGTTCAGTGATCTGTCACTGAAACAAAGTCTTGAAAAAAGATCAGGATGGGTCGTTCTACCGAATGAAAAAACCCTAGCAAATACTAGAAAAGTTGTAAACAGAAATAAGTATGATTTACATAGAAATGGGGAAATTAGACAATTCAGAGGAAAGATAAGTAATCTTTCAAAAAGAATATTTAAATAAATACTATAAAGCATTTTATTAATTAAACAGAACACCTAATTAAATGAAAAATCTATTTAAGGTTAAGTGAATTTAGATAAAGTTTAGTAAAATAAACAAACACTAGGGAAACCTTCGCAAGACATGACGGTCAAAAGTATTGAAGGATTTCCCTATTTACAACATCCGATGTGAGATTGCAATCCTTTGGATTTTCGTGAGTGATTATTTAAATAAACGCAACCAAACATAACCAGTTGAAAATTCTAAGCCTAGCACTCCTCTCTCCCAGCTTAGCCTCCTCTCTTCCGATATATATATATTCCTCTCTGGCTTACCCCTCCCCGCCGGTTCTACATACATACATACGGAAATTCTACCTTACGAAATGATAAGAATAAAATCAAAAATCGATCTTGTTTAAAACATTCTTGAAAACGTCTATTAGTACATATTTCAAAACATGACATAACCGTAGTGTTGGAAAATTTCCTGGGTTTTATACAAACAATAATAATAATATATAATATATATATATATATATATATATATATATATATATATATATATATATATAATAATAATAAACAATAAAACTGCTCTGAATAAGCAATTACAACCAGCTATTATTTGTATAATAATTCGTCTGTTGTTCATAATTTTCAACTATGCTGGTTTTGTCTGCGCAACCTAACAATTCTTTAAACATTAACCGCGTGTTAACCGCTTATTAATAATGGAAGTGGATGGCTGCATCATCTTTTTATATTTATAAGCGGTAGTAGTTACGAAACTCACCAACGTAAAAAGCCAGAGGGCGCCCCAAGTGAATCTCCGATTCGTCCGTCTCAAATTTAACATTTTCGGGTTTTTCAAATTAAAAATATAAACATTGAAAAAAAAATAATAATTAAGTAGTGTTGACTAATCTACACATCGAAAGCTTTAATATAAAAAAAGAATTGCTTAGATCGGCCCGGTGGAACTCTCAAACGAAGTGGAACAAAAATAAGCCTTGTGTTTTGGCAAAAATCCATAAATTGGGCTACGAACTGCTACCCTATCCATCATATTCTCCAGATTTATCCCCCGTGACTATTTCCTGTTTCCAAACCTGAAGAAATGGCTGGGCCATAACAGATTTGGGTCGCTTGAAGAGGTCATCACTGAAACAAACGCCTATTTTGAGAGCCTTGAGAAAACCTATTATTTGGAAGGAATAAAAACAATTGGAAAAACGCTGGACTGAATGTATCGAGCTAAAAGGAGGCTATGTTGAGAAATAAAACGCTTATTTGCCGAAATAAATATCACTGACTTATCAAACCATCCTCGTATATAGATACGCACTTTAGCAACACCAATAATAAAAGAGTTAAATTATAAAATTCCTTGTAACAATTATGATCTTTATTACGTTGGCCAGACCTCTCAAAAGTTACAGTGCAGTCAATCAACACAAAAATTATACACGAAAAAGTCTTTCAAATAAATGACATAAATAAATTATATTGTTTTAAAAATTGTAAAACCCAGGATATTCTATATAAATCGAAATATATATTAAAAAGATTATCATTGGTGTCGTATATTCAATAAAAAGGAAAAATAATAGAATAATTTAAATTTTTGTGGATAATGTTTTTATACTCTATACACATCATTCTTGCAAAATCAATGATATCATGTTGTTGTTTATAGTTAGTTTGTTTACACATCTATTAATTTACACAAGATTTCTGTTTCTTCAGGTTTATCGTATAACGATACTACCAACTACGAGACTAAAACTGATCAATTATTATTAATCTGCAGCAGTTTTGTATATTTAAAATATATTACGGTAACTAAAAACGACTCAAAGAGCGCACTCATTCAATTTATCAAGAGTACCTCGGAATGCAGCTGATGACAATTAAGCTCGAATCAGCTGCTTTTAAGGCGTAGTGGTACAGTTTATTTATTTTTTTGCAGATTTTCAAACCATAAAGGAAGACGCACCTTTAAGTAAATTTTGAGGTCGTTTAATCGAGCTGTAATATGTGTTACATCAACGTGACAAACCTTTTAAACATTTATCTGCTCTTTCTGTCATTTTTTAATGCTTTTACCTATAGGTTCTTGTAAAGCCGTCTACTGCCTAATCTCTAAGTAAGGTTTCATCAAAATTTAAAACACAATTTTAACCCAAATACGTGATCAAGGTTAAACTAGGAATCAGTAAACTGTTGTATAATGCAGCACCAACAAAATAATAGGTATTGACTCGTGAGTTTCACGCTCCCCACTAAATTCCATTAGCGAAATGGACTTTTAAAACGATAGAATGGACGTTAACAGTTTAACATGAGGGAAACGTATTAGGAAATTTTTATTTTTACACACATTTATTTTTTCTCACTTGTTTTTCACCGTTTTATCCAGATGAGTCCGGTAATCAGGTCAATTAAGGCTGTATAAATATAGTGTATAAATTCTTTCAAGTAAATAAAAAAAAATGAAAGCAATTACAGAATCTGAGTTAATCCCAGAGTACGTACCATAAAGGGTAGCATTGAAAAAGTGAACTGATAGTAAATGGCGCTTTCTTGTAGTATTGACTCGGCTTTATTCAATTTTCTTTTAGTTAATTCAATTTACGGCAGGGGTGAAGTAATCAAGATGAGAAATGAGACGAATTTTGCTTCTAAAGCGAACATTATAAATTAAGGAGAATTACAGTGTTGGTTTCTTTTTAATCATTGTGTAGGGTAAAAAAAGAAAATTGCGAGTAAAATCGGTTTAGTTGCAATTAATTTAAAATCTCACATGTGGAGCAACATTGTAGCCAACAACGAAGATTAATATGCCATAAATACAGAAACGTTATCTTAATCGTTTCAGTGCATAAAATTCAATTTTAAGTGATATCAGCACTGCGACACTCGCCCCCATAAAATTTTATTGAGTTATTTTTACTAATATTTTATCGCGAAAGTCTCTTTTTCTACCGGAATTACAACACGCTTTTATTGCATTAAAAATTACTTTCATGTACCTGAAATTTATTATTTTGTGTAATACAAAGTTTTCCATATTTTACAGAAAGATCGAGGTACACTAAATAAATTTCAGACGTAGATGACATTTGGGAAAAGTTAAGGGAGCTGTATGAAAATTGATTAAAAATATCCTTCATGCACACACTATATTCATATTTACAGTCACATTTTCATGATTGGTTAATAGATGGCTTGTTTTCCTATTTAATAAAAATAAATTTAATATCTAGTTCATTTGGATAAAATTTCAGGATAAATAGACGTCCTAATTCAAATGCCGTCATAAAATCTTTTAACACACTTTGTCTCAGAATATGTTTAGGAGTGGGATATGGTTTACTAAACACCGTCAGCGAAGCAGTCTCTAGAATTGTTTCCTTGTCGAGAAAATCTTAACTAGCTCTTAGGAGCTGCGGCCGCCGACATGCGCTGTGGCTATTTTTAGCACAGAAACGATGATCTAATGCTAGGAGGTTAGGTCACATGATGAATAGATTACATCTAAGTAATCTTCATAAGTTTTAATATCATGAAACAAATTTCAATAGTATTTATTTATCAAAAGTGCCACCACTGATCTAATGAAACCTATAATCGATCTTTTTTGAAAACTTCCACGTCTAGTTTGCTTACCAAAATTGTTTAATTACAATAAATATTAATAAATATATTGTTTATAATAAAATTAATAAATTTTGTTTGCAAATACTTTTTATAGATACGTTTATTTTAGTTTTTATAATAGTTTTCGTGCACTAACCTAAAAATTAAATACTATTTTAAATTTTCTATTGCTTCACAATTTAAAACAAAGTAATTTTTTTTCATTCATGTGATAATGTTATTATCATTTTATATTATATCCATATTCGTGATAAAAATACAAACTTTAGTGCCTTAGTACAAAAATTGTGAAATAACTATTTTTCCAATTTTGGTCTGACTTTTGCCTGCTAGTTTAAAATTTTTATATTTTTTGAGTATTAGAACCACTGAAATCTAAAATCGTAACTGTTAGAAATATACCTAGCTCATGTCTGTGGCGACAGATGATAAAAGGGTGTCTTCCATAATGCCATAGATAATAAAATTTAAATCTTTAATGAATATCTATTAAATAAATATTAGAATTTTATATGCATGTTCGAATTGTTTGTATAAAATAATAGTAAATCTAAAAACGTCAATCGTATTAATGCTTTTTATTTACGATGTCCGAGAATTATATTACTGTAATAATAATTTTATAGGTAGCAGTTTTAGTGGTAGTATAACATGAGTTTTATACTTTTAAGTTATACTTTCCGTTAAAATATCTATTATCTATGCTTATATTATTTAATATATGTATAATAGATAATTATTTCTGATATTTATCATGGAAAGAATATCTTTTGGCAGACATGATTTAAATATTTGCGTATGTAGAATTCTTTATCACTGCCTAACAGTTCCCTTTGACTTTGTAACATATTAACCGAAACATTTTAGCAATGGATTTTTGAGCCTGTACTTCGTACCATTATTTTAAGGGCATTTCAGAACTATTTACTCGTTTATATGAGGGGAAATAATGTATAGAATTAATTTTACATTGAGTCTTGTGGAACTACTACTGCATACGGTTGAGATTATAGACTATTTAAAAAAATCTAAGATCACAATTGTGTATATTTCTCTACTAAGAAACTGCATAAATATAATGATTCTCTAAAGGCTCCACGCCACTGCAGCCAGACATTATAGGTACATGCCAATTAATCCAAAAATAACCTGGCATCAACTTACCGTTACCCCTGCAATAATTTTCATAAAAAAGGCAACAATATATACACAGATGATTAAATAGTAACTGGATAAAAATGGATAAATAGATGTCAGAAACAAACAAATAAATCAAGAAATAAACATTACTGAACAGTTAAAATGTTTAATAAACACTTAAATTACTATTCAATACAAGTTAAACTGTTAGCAGCTACCGCTTTTATTTTTAAATAATTCAGACTAGAGAATTTCAATACTGCAGCAGATTCTTAGAACTGTTTACTTTTTATTAACGATGACATAATGACGCAATAATGTATGCAAGAACGACAATAAACATACATATTGCTACGATATGGAATTTTATAATTTTTTAAATTAATTATTTATTATATAAATATATAATAAAAAAGTAGATACAAGACCAATAAATTGTATTCAAATGAAGAAGATACAAATTCTTACCTTGTCATTTATTTTGCTCCAACCTATCTTTATTTTAGTGAATATAATCTTTATATTCACAAAATTGAGACTCTTTAAGGTTGAGTCACTTTGAAGATCTCTAAGTTCCTATTTTGCGGACAAATAATAAAATACCAATGCACAAATAAATGATCATATAATAATTACAACAAAATTGATACGAATCGGAAATATTTTTCTTTAGATTAAAAAAGACTTATCTTTCGCATAAATAAAATTGATTTATTAATTTGTGAAATGTCTTTAATCACATAAATCTGTCTTTATTGCTTCTTATTTAAAACAATCAAAATTTCTTAAAAATTCTCTATTCGGGGATTTATATGATAAATAACTTTATAATTTTTTTTAACTATAAAGCGTTATTTCAATTATAATTTGTTTATAATTAGTCTTTTATATTGGTATCTTGCTCTTAATAAAATAATAGTTAATATTTGTAAAAAAAACTCACAGTTTATTATTTACATAGTTTTACGGTAACAGCTGAACAAATACCACACTTCTTAGGTCTACTGTTAATCAGTGACTATCACAGTCTTCCGAAAGAAAATGATTATTAGTCCAGAGCGGCAGACATGAACACGCCAATTTCCTTAAAAACAATTAGTAGAGAAACAATATGATTGCAAATATGAATTAAAAGAGAACACTCCATATTCCATTGTTTTACATATAATTTCCCAAAAAGGGAACATGGTTTTTACAAAAACTAGGACAAAAATGGTATTTTCAAGTGTTCAGTTAATTAATGGCATTTAACAAAACGTCATGTCATTTCTAAGAATTTCAAAACGAAAAATTAATTTTTTCACATATCAGTCACTAAAAGGTTAATAGCCCCGGAACTAGTCTGGTGATTTAGTAGATGGTGGATAGACAAACTCGCTTTTACCAAGGAGAACTGGTAGCTCTTACATAAGTAAGTGACGCGTTAATTGAACGTATCTCAATTCGTTAACCCTTAGAGAACCGTGGCCATACAGCTTAACGCAGGTGAGTCACGTAAAACAAATCGTGACATAGATGAAAGCAACACACTTCTGTCTTGCTCGTACTAGGACGGAGTCTCCATTTTTTTGAAATAATTATTGAGTTTAGCTAAGTTTTCGTTTAGGGCTTGTTCTGTTGCCAACATGTGTTTATGCTGGAAGGAGATAGCTAGATCATCTGCGTATGTGAATTTATTGGATTTCGTTTCAGGTAGGTCAGCAGTATAAATGTTGAACAGGAGGGGGGTGAGCACCGATCCTTGTGGAAGGCAGTTATTGAGTTTCCTGGTCCTGCTGCCATCATCATTTACAAATACTTTAAACAGTCTATTGACTAAGAGGTTGTTTTTTAGATGGCATGTCCTAAGGCATGGTATGACATTCAGCAGTTTGTACATTAAGCCCTCTCTCCATACGGTATCGTATGCTGCGGTTAGGTCGACAAAGGCAACAGATGTTTTCTGTCCCTTTTTGAATCCAGCTTCTATAATAGTGGTTAAAGACAGAACTTGGTCAGTGCAGCTACGTCCGCTCCGGAATCCAGCTTGCTCAATTGGGATTGCTGCATCCACGGGATGGACAATTCTATTATATAATAGTCTTTCTAATACCCTATAACAGCAGCTAAGCAGGGCTATAGGTCAATAGTTTTCGGGTAGTTCTTTTGCCTTACCCGGTTTTAGGATCGCAATAATTTTTGTCTTTTTGAATTCTGGTGGAAGTTCTACAGTCCTGACTAGGTCACTGAAAAATTCCGCAAGCTATTTGCGCATTTTTATGACACAATTTATGAGAAACTCTTGATAGATTCCGGCAAAGCTAGCCGCTTTGCCTGATTTGGTGTTCTTGGGAGCATTTTCTACCTCTGCGGTGACGAGATCGCGTGAGAACTATGATGTTGTAGGTGTAAAGAGTTTGAGCTGCCGTAGAGGCTTTTTAATTTATCTCGTATGATTTCTGTCCGAGGGAGCACGAGAGACATCGACGATGCGGTTAGCTATTTGGTTGGGATCTATTGGTGTTCTTTCAGTAGCGTTTCGATTGCATCCTCCAAGTTTGCGCAGTAGACTCCAGGCTTTTCGACTGGAATGGGCGAAGTCTAGGCTTTCGACAGTTGACGTCAGTCTAGTTGTATCCAGAGACCTTAATAGGTTATCAGCGATTTCTGGGTCTCCAGATTCCTTGAATTCGTCATATAGGCGTTGGCCTTCCTTTGTCCATCCTGGAATGTATTCCTTACAATACCCCCGGGGGATGTGTTTCTTAGCTATTACTAGCATTAGACTTACAAATCTGTGGTAGTTTTTGGCTTTTGGTTTGATGAATCGGATACACATATCGAGTTCTTCCGCATACTCTGTCCATCTCGCTTTGTTAAAATTCCATCGCAGTCTGGGAATCGATTCTACCACTGGAATTTGAATACCCACTTCGATAACGACGGGACGGTGTGGGCTGTGGGGGGCAGTCTACTCGGCGGCAGAGTATTGCGGTCCTGTGTGGACTAATAGTGCACACACAAAAAGTATCAATACACAACTCAATCAGACGATGAGACTAATAACTGGAACCATCCGTCCGACTCCAACCCGCTGGCTGCCAGTGCTACGCCGAACGGCAGCTCTTGTCAGAGAATACAAAAAAATTATGACTAACGAAACTTTGCCAATACACTAGACATGCCATGCCTCACAAAGAAACAGAACCGACTAAAGTCCAGACATCCTCCTATTAGACAGGCAAAAGAGCTACTTCAGAACTTTACTGTAACAGGCAGGTGGTCGGATGCATGGGCAGAAACTGGTCAGGGAAATGTGCAGACTCCCTATATACCTGGGGAAGAGCAGATTCCCCAGAGTGTGACTGTGGAATCGAAAGGCAAACTGTTTTAGAATGCCCAAATCGTGCCTACCCTGGAGATCCCGCAGACTTCGTGCAGTGCCACCCGGATGCAATTGAATGGCTAAGAAACCTAGATATTGATATATAGTTTTCTTGTATTTATGTGTCCTAAATAATTTGTAATTGTGATACTACCCATAGGTTAAATAAATAAAATAAATCGTGACATTTCACACTCAAAATGATCTTGGCTTTACAGGTCATAAAGAATCACTTGGACTTGAGGAAAATTCAGGAAATTCTTTCAATATCTCCAAGTTACTCTCAATGTATGATCTAATTTTAAAGAAGTTAGGATGGGAATGAGAATGAATATTAGGGAACTTGGATTGTAGTTGAGGACCCGCGAATGTATACTGCACACAGGCCCAACCTCTTTTAAGTTACGCCACTGTTTTAAGTATGAGATCTATAATTTATTCTAGAATGATTTCAGATAATAAATATTGCTAACTGACTCAAAAATATAGCACAACTTTAAGATATGTAAGTCATAATAAAAAAACGTGCACTTACAAATTGTATTATTTGTACTAAGACATCACGAGAGTAGTACGGCAATACTTAGGTTGTTGAAGGAATCATCAGCAAACACATTGTAACCGTTGCAATAAAAAGTAATCACTCCTTTAAAAAGAAGACAAACCATCGTCTCGTGAGTTATTTCAAGTTATTGTCTTCCGGTCTGTACAGTGGAGAAATGTTACAGTGGTTTCCTAGATTTTATACGTTTCTTTACAATACTAAAACATATCGGACAGTTTCTAAACCAAGGCGAAGAGCAGATTAATTCGTGTGGTTTTAGTTGTATTATTCCCTTACCGAAATAAATTCCAGTTTGAAAGTGTTAGGCGGTTGAAATTCTTCGGATTATTGCCAAAGAACGCTAGCCCTATGGGTAATCCTCAAATAATTGCTCTCTCTTGTGTGCTCTTGCTGGTCCTGCACAAGGAAAGCTTTGCTGAGATGAGAGACGCTAAGCTTCCTACTTTTTCCTTTTATGCTTTTTTCTACTTGAGCATTATTTGTGTCGTCGTCGGCCGAAGTCGAAGGCTTTACCATGCTGAATAATGTAGAAAGCTATCTTACAACTCACAGTTGTTCATTCTGTAGAACAAGACATAATTAGAGAATAAAATAGGTAGAAAATTTACGTTTATTTTCGTTATAAGGGTTTCTAACTAAACGTTTATGTTTGTATAATGCGGGTATTAACAAACTTGCCTACATTCATTTTAACGTAGGCATACATTTGCATGCTTTATGTTGAAAATGATTTAACCGCGCTTTAGAGAACAAGTTAGAGCTAATTATAAAATACGGGTTTATAATGATTGTCATTTTGTACAACAACCTTTTTAGTGGTACTCTGTTAACGAAATTACGACTTGTTGGAGAAAAATAAACATAACTACTTGTATTTTACAAAGAACCTCAATTCCATTTTTCACATTTTTGAAGTTATTAATAAAAAAACTACCTCGTTTAGATTTTCCATTATATTAGATATAACTAAAGTTTATTGCTAATAGTATCCAAGGTGTTACGTATTACTCCCGGGATGGTATTTGAACAACGTACGTTTGTTCGTGTGTTCCATTCTTTAATAATTTATGTGCACTAGCCATCCATTAAATTCCTTGCTGATTTATTTTTGTGTGAATCACGCTGTCGATTGATGTTGCAAGTTTCGCATTTTGCTGAAGGTACTTTCATTTCACTACAAATCTTTTCTCTATACTTAATATTTATGTTTGACATTATACATTCCATTATATGATATTCTTTGAAATGATTCAATATTTCAAAATACGGTTTTCGAATTGTAGTGTAACAGTAATTTATCGTGTTTATAGAAAAAAATTGCCTAATGATTAGACAAACCCTTGGTTATACGCTACTGCTAATCTTTTCTTTGGTCGGTAGATGAGGCTAAAGGATATTTTCATCTTTTTAAAGGCAAAACGAATTTTGCACATGATTACCTTTTTGGTGTGCGTGATTGCAAAATTCGAAGGTTTGTTACCTTAGTTTGTTAAAGGGATAATTTTAATTAAAGAAACCTTTTTGAGTTTCAAATCAACAACATTTTGTTAGATGATTTAAAACACGTTTTTTGTACTCTACCGTTTTGTAATAAATACAATTGAAGTTAAATACCATCTCAAGCTTTTTTGTTCCGGGCTTGTTTACTCTCTCCGGAAGGTTGCAATTGTGAAATCTCCTTTCATGTATGTGAACGACAGTAGGGCTGTCGTGTTGTTATTGTTTTTAAGTTTAACCACAACGTACGTTTTAGGAAGAGAAAAGACAAGCATTTTTAAAATAACATTTTTTTGTTTTTTTATAAATAACGGCACATAGAAACTAAACTGGTAATAATTAACAATACATATATACTTACATAAAAACATAACAATATATTAACCAATAATTACAAGGTATAAGTTTACCACACTACTCTCCCTTAAAAAAGCAAGAACGTAATTACTGTTTAATTGATTGCTTATTTTTACTAGCATGGTTTAACTTAATCAGTGCTAATGGGAACATTAGCAGTTTGCGATTTTTTTAATATAAATTACTACTTTTTTAGTATACTTTAACTTAACTTTAACTTAACTCCATCATAAGGAGGAGTTAGACTTGTTCGTCTATTAGGGTAAATATAACAAATACGTAATCGCATGTCTTAAGAACGAGAGGTACAAGTTATTTCTATTTACGATGCCTGACATTCTCCGTAGTGATTAAAATACGTTAAAATACTTCACGAATTTGATCTAAAGGAGTAGAAACATCAATCAGAGTATCACAATTTTATATGAATAATTCGGCCGAAAGACGCAATGGCTGGCCATAGACTAATTCGACAGAACATCTTCTTTGACAGCGTTCTAAGGAACTAATAAAACTATAGAATTATTTTTTGGACCCAGCTGTTGGTGTTGCCTTTAGCCAGCAATGTTTCTTTCAAACTTCAATGAAAATGTTCCACCATACCATTACCTTGTGAATGGTAAGGTGTATGTATTGATGTGAACCTTTACTCTGTTTTGTCGTTTTAACTTGCCCTGCTCCCAAACTGCCCTCCTTGATCTGTAGTCACTGTCAGCTGATCTCCAAAACGAGGAATATAATGCCAACCTATGCAAATGTTTTCTCATTGAGACACATCAGTGTTTATATACGACCAGAAATATTTGCTACCAATTAACTTACGTGAGGTTCGTAAACCTGGATAGAAAATTCCATGTTATTTCTTCTTAAGTTCTTAAGGTACGTTGTAACAGTCAGTTTTCTCTGATTACCTTGGCTTTAATATCACCTCGATATTGATAAACATGTTATTGTTAAAAATCAAATTATTAATGGTCTTGTCGTCCGCAATGTTCTGAGTACATACCCGTGACAATTGGAAGCCTTCTCCAATGGGTTCCCAACAAACTGGTGATCATCTACATGATTCAATATGTGAAAGCGTTACTTAATTATTGTTACTTATTAAAATTTAAGAGTGAATTACTAAAATTATGTGTTAGAATCTTTATAAAGTTCTTAGTTATTAAGGAAGATCCATGATGCGATAAGAAATCAATTTTCATAAGATTCCAAATTCAATTTTTCAAGTAACCAATAATATACTTATAATTAATATTTTTTTAATTTAGTTGTAACATTATTATTATTAACTATAATAATACATTATTTAAATAACAACTGAAGGACTTCTAGTTCACTATTAACTCAATGCTTGGCTAAATATTTTTATGTGTAAATAAATAAATGATATTATTGGAGTTATTTATTTCCTTTTTTATGTAGCTTTGTTGTTTGATATTCTGATGTTATAACGGAGTGAAGAAATTCGGTCCTTGCACGATTAAGACTGATTCACGTTAAGACCTAGAACTCCGTTATTGTGGAGCATTACTGCTAATATGAATCTCCTGACATTCCAAATCACCTATAACCTGCTTGGATTTAAAAAGAGACGAGCCAAGGCTTAATTAAGGATAACGTAAGTATTATTGTCTATTAGAATGTTAATGCTACAAATGACGGTCCATGGCTGGGATTTTATTTTTTTAAATAGGAGAGTAGTTGTATATGCTACAAATTTTAAATGGTATCATTATATTTTTATACAAGATATTGCAAGAAATTTGTTGTAAGAAATATTATCGACGAAAACGGGCTTAACACGAGTTAGCACCAAAACCATCTGATTCTACTTACGGACATTACTATATAAATATTGTACATATTCTCACAATAAACCATTTAAAAACATAAAAATGAAATAAATTTTCAGAAATTCTCACACTTCAACACACCTTTTACTTTACATTCGATAAACAAAGATGAGCGATGTAATGTATTTCTGTGGATTCCAATGTCAAAGTTTTGAAATTTCTAAAATTCTTATTTATAAATGTTAGCTTTGGAATAAATAATCAACATCTCTTGTTAAAAATGAACGTAACATAATTCAATTTGTATGTCATGTATTACACAATGCATATGTACTTTTATAAAGGTTAAATAAGCCATTTTTTCTAGTCGTTATTAAACAGATTAGTCACTAAGTGTTTAAGAATGCGTAATATGCAGTTGTATGAATGTTAATTTATGATAAATTCTGATTGAATAATGTCGATGAACAATGAATGATACTCCACAGGTTTTTTGTTAAATTAAATAAATCGTTATTGTTGCATAACGTTATGAAAAGTAACGTATATAAAGTGTAAATGTAATACATACGAGGATGAATTGATAAATCTCCGGCCTAACCCATATGGGATACAAATTTTTGCAATGTTTTTACGGCATTTTATTTTTTCATAATTTATCAGTATGGCTGTGAAATAACAAAAATTTCTGTCAAACAATAATTGTTTGGCAAGTTGTCAAAGTCGATAAAGTTTTGTGTGGTGTTAAAATGGAAAAAGCTGAAATTCGTGCGGTTATTAAATATTTTCACATTAAGGGTTTATCCCCAAAAGAAATCAAAGCTGAGATAGACGGGACATTAGGCGAATCTTCTCCTTCCTATAGCACAGTTAAAACCTGGGTTGCGGACTTTAAACGGGGTCGCAAAAGCACAGATGACGCACCGCGTTCAGGAAGACCGAAAACTGCCACCACAACGGAAATTGTCGAAAAAGTCCATAGAGTTGTGTTGAATGATCGGCGATTGAAGTTGGCTGAAATAGCAGATACCCTGGGCATTTCAACGGAACGAACATATCATATCCTAACCGAAATTTTGGGAATGAGAAAGTTATCGGCACGTTGGGTGCCGCGGCTGCTCACAGTGGAACAAAAGCTGACTCGCAAAACAGTTTCAAGTGAGTGTTTAGACTTGTTTAATCGAAATTCAGTGGACTTTCTGCGACGGTTTGTAACAATGGATGAGACGTGGATTCATCACTACACACCCGAAACAAAGCAGCAATCAAAACAGTGGACTGCCAAAGGAGAACCTGCTCCGAAGAAAGCCAAAACAGTTCCGTCAGCCGGAAAAGTTTTGGCTTCAGTCTTTTGGGACGCCAAGGGAGTACTTTTCGTTGATTATCTTCAAAAAGGTAAAACAATCAACGGAGTATACTATGCTACCTTACTGGATGAATTAAAAAAAAATATTGAAGAAAAACGACCTGGATTAGCAAAGAAAAAAATTCTGTTTCACCAGGACAATGCACCTTGTCACAAGTCGGCAATTGCCATGGCAAAAATCAATGAATTGCAATTTGAATTGTTACCCCATGCCCCTTATTCACCAGACTTAGCCCCATCGGATTTTTATTTATTTCCAAACCTAAAAAAATTTCACGCTAGAAAGAAATACGAGTCCGATGAAGAAGTGATTGCTGCCACAAACGCCTATTTTGACGAGTTAGAAGAAAAGGCTTATAGGGACGGTATAAGAGCACTTGAACAAAGGTGGACCAAGTGCATTGAACTCGATGGGGACTACGTAGAAAAATAAAATTTTTGTTAACCTGATATTCTTTTGTTTTATTGCCTAGGCCGGAGACTTTTTAATTTATCCTCGTATGTGTCAACTATTACAAACTATGTTATAATTAGTATTCTGTGTTGCTAATAGGTGGGAGTCATATCTGAATTAGAATATGCAGCAATATGATGTAATTATTATGTAAGATTATGATGTAATTTTTTTTAAATTCATTTGATAAAAAAAAAATTAACTTGCTAGTCAACGTGTGGCAAATTTAATTCTATTTTCTTTTCGCATATTTCTTTTCGCATATTTATTTGCGCCCAACGTGGGGCTTATTTAACATTTAACAAATATTTACTACTTTATCAAAATTTCATGTATTTTTGTCGTATTTTTTATCTTTATGACATTAATGGTAACATTAAACTACAAAAATTAACAATATGAGGCCTAAAAGAACGTTTCTGGAAAATAAATAACAAAATAATAATTGCAAATAAGCCGAAGCTATGGTAGGTAACTAGTTTCGGTTCACCTAGTAAAATAATTTAATAATTACTGTCTTAAATTAAAGTTTCTTTAACAGCAATGAGATGTCGCTGCTTGTGAACACAAGAGTGCGAATATTTGCGCAGAGTTATAAAATGTAATCATTGGATAATCGAAAATTAAAGGAGTAGGTTACTATTCTAAAGTGACCTCGTTTGTTTTTTAAGAAATTGTCTTTTAAAATACAGCATGTCTCAAAAATAACGGACAATACGTGAATGCGAGATAGTTGATGATGTGTAGAGAAAGTTTTTCCTATAACTTTTTTTTCTAAAATATTTACTTTCAGAGTTATTTAAGGTTCAAATTTTGAGTCCGGTCCTGCACGTTCTGCTCCACAATCTCCTGGTGTCGCATAATGCAGAGGACTGTAGTTTGTTGAACTTTACAGCATTTGTCAATACAGCACAATTTTGTCAATGCCGCAAAATACCCGAATGAATTGAACTTGAAGAAACTCGTTAATAAGACACGTTCCGTTTCGCTCATGATGCAGTTTGTTTATTTTAAAATAAATTCAAGGTCTAATAACAGCTTAAAACATCTCATTTTTAAAGAGAGCATCTGATATCATATTTCAATAAGTTAAAGGGAATTCTTTATGTGTGGCGGCGTTGAACGTAATTTAAAAAACATAAAAAGTGTTGGGCTTTAATAAGAAAATTACATTACTACTTCTTCTAATCTGCGATGCTAATACATTTTACTAGAATCTGAAGCATTAATATTTAAAACTAATAGTAAACCTTTTCATTCAAACTGAAATAAAATTTTACAAAAATGATCTTGGGCTCGAAATTTCTCAATGAACGTAAGTCAATAATCAAAAACTCTCTTTGTTATAAACATCCCCTTTCGCAGACTTTCCTTATTTATAGCAATTCTTTCTTTCGTATTCTGTGCTTGTAAATAAAATTTTGGACTAAACATTCCGCAAAAATACACATAGTGAAATTTGATCTATGTAAAATAAACAAAACGCAATTTAAAAAAAGGATACAAAACATAAATATATTTTTACGTTCTGTAATAACATTCGAAAATAAACAGAAGATAAATTAAACTTTTAAAAAGAACATTTTCATAATTAGGGCGCCGCCAGGTGAATTTGCGGCCCGATTGTGGTTTACTAAGAGCAATTTTTACCATTAATCTATTTTATTTAAAACGGAAAACACCTTCAAATAAATTCTTGATAATAAAAATTATTAGTTTGATGAACTATCATCAAACATTTGGGACTTTTTTGCAACTATGCAGTTTATAACAAAAACGCTTATTACGGTGATATGTCATGGTGTTTATAAAGACGCGACCTTGACCAATATACGTGTTTTTAAATCGACTTCTCCGAATTTTTGCTTAACTCTACACATATCGCTTTACAATGTTTTGACTATCCCAATGCTGGATGACTTATTATTTATTATCAAATTGATGCAAAATATAACAGGACCGTATTAGCAAAAAGTATTGCAAACAATTTTTAACAAATTTACAAAAAAAATTTTTTGAAGGTGGAGTTTTTTTCTTTAGTTTTAGATTCTACCTCGGACGCTTTTTAACCCTCTGCGTTATTGTTCGTTATTTTTGAGACACCCTGTATAATATGAAATTTTCACAGCAAAGAAACTTCAAATCTTTGTTGTAAATAAATTTTACTGTTAAATAAGTGCAACAATTTTTCTAAACAAATCGAAAACTTTCATGCCATATATTTTCAGTTCAATAAGAGCGTCTGATAAAATTCTTGAAATATTTGTTTAATCTTACAAACCATATAATACCAAAAAGGTCATATTTCACTGTCTATCTTTGTGGTGAACGGAAAAAAAACATGAAAAGGTAACAAAAAACATTAATAAAACATAAATCACCCAATTCTAGACTGTAGAGTACACACGCGCGCACAATCAAGAATGATTTCAAATTTATCTGGGTATGGGCAACCAATTTATCAGTATTTATCTGAGCTTATAAAGGACGGTACTTTATTCCCTTAATATTTGACCATTTTATTTAATATCCCTGTCTCGTATCTCATTTATCAGGCTCGCTTTTCTTATTGCCACACTCGGCCTCAATTTATCAACCCGTTTATATTATTTATCACGAGTTTTAAATTCAGACCATTTGTGGATTTTTCTGACAAAAAGGTATTCATTTTTTTACAGTTTCTATGGGTACCTTTTTCTCTTATTCTCTTTCTCGACTCTCTTGGCGAGGAGGATGTTATATTTTTCACGGTTTCTATAAAGGCGTTTTTGCCAGACCGTTTCGCGATTGCAACTGGCAGAAACGTCCAACGGTTGAGCACTGTTCCAATGTATTATAAATGAAAATACTTTTTTAAGACATCTTGGTATTTCCTTTTCCGTCAGTTGCTGACTACTATTATAGCCTTCGTTTGTCACTTTGCATTCTCTAAGAAGTATGAAGCAATACTTGTAGGAGTCAGAAACCTTTTTTTGTTTCGAAACTCAATCTAATAGTTGAACGAATTAGGAAGAGATGTTTCTTAAATTGATTTATATCAACTTTCAACTTTCCATTGCAATATTCTTGAGGATTCGTAAGTAATGCATTTTTCAACAATTTTAAATCCCAGACGTAACCGCTTGTCGTAATGATAAGACGCTGCAATAAAAATACGAAGATTTTAGATGGAAAATGCTGTCTAGCTGTGAAATATCTTCAATTCCAGATGATTCTTATCAACGTTTTTTAAAAAAAGCCACTTTATTACCCAACTTCACCACAACAAACAATTTCTAATTTTCTTTTTCTTTATTGTTTTGCAGAAAATATAAAGATGTTCAAGATAAAAATTCTTATCTTTAGTCTTTATCGTAAAATATAACTTGAGAATTTAAACGTAGAGAATGGTTGTTCTCATGAAGTCTTCCACTTGTAAGAATAAAGAAAATTTATACAAACCACTCGTTCTTTAATAACTAGAACACGTTTTCAACGACTGCTATAAGATTTCCCAAGCGCAAATTTTACCTTGTTGGAACTAAATTCTCCTGTAGTAATAAAAATGTATTCAGGTGTAATATGGTTTTCAAATTTCATATAAAACGGATATAGCTTTAAAGAAACTGACATTTTTTATTACTTCATTGTCTTTAAAAAGAAAAACCAATTTGCCTGCTTTTAAATATTTAAGTTGAACATTGATATGTTTTCTGCCAAGTAGAACATTTCCTAAAGAAGGTAAGATAAGACCCAACAAACCGAAATTTACCACATTTTCATTTCATAATCATAAATAATAATGCAGCGCGAAAAAACTTTGATACTTATTAATAATGTCGAGACTGAACGTACATTGCGAAGAAAAAGTTTTGAAAGTCGATATACATAAGGCACCTATAACTTCTATAAACCTTGCAAGTTGTTGGAAGGGAAGGAGATGCGATTACGTTACGCAAATTTGACTTGAGGATGATTTATGGTCGAACTGAAAGCGTCGTGACTCTTAGGCCATCAATGTGATATTCAAAACGTCGCTATTATAATGTTTTATAAGTATTTGAGGTTCTTCTTCAATATTTTTGTATCAATTTCGTTTTAGTGGATCGTTCTCGAATAGAAAAAGAAATCAATTCCTTTACAAGAAGCTTTTTACAACAATATTGTTATCAAATGAAATTTTTTGTTCATAAACGGTTGTTCAAAAAACAGCTGATAAAGGAGGTTCTCGAGATGAACCAAAAAAATTGGACAACGTGGTTTAGAAAAAAGCTTTCCTTCTAAATATTGAGTTTAGAAAATGTATTATTGATTCATCATTATTTCTGAAAACTTTTCTTGCACCTGAATAATTAATAAGTACCAACTTATTTAAGTTGTAGAGATTCTAGTAGTATTTATATCGTAGCAGTAATTGAAATATTTACAAAGCAGCAGCGTGCCGTGCATACGAGACAGTGGAAGCAGTCCCGATATGACGTATGCGCTATCACGCTCATACACATGGCGTACGAGCATAATAGCGCATACGTCGCATTAGGACTGCTTCCACTGTTTCGTATGCACTGCACGCTGCTGTTACAAAGCATTGGTAACAACAAATTAAGCTACAAGCGCGTTACATTTAGACCACCATGCTGAAGGGATTTATTTTCCCGAGTTCATGAACCGAACTCAGTATCCTATAGTTTCTCGGTGTATAAACTGTAACGATGTTTTCACATATTATTTTATTAATGCTGTTACGTGCTAATTTCGTAGCACCCTGTATAGCTATGCTTTTCTGTTAGTTTGTATAGCGTTTAGGGATTTTTGCATTCTCTCTCCTTTTGGTTGCCTTTGGATGTTGATAAGAGACTTCTCTTAGTTTTCGTTCGATTGTGGAGCTACTTCTTCAAAAAGAATGTTTTAGTGGCATCACCGTTAAATTAGTTTTTCCTTTATGTTGTGATGTGGGAATTGCATTTGTGCAGATCGATAATTAATTTTTGATGATGATTTTCAAGTTTATTGGTAACCGTTAGCGATTTTCTACTAGTTCTTTTTTGAAGGTTAGGAGCATGATCTCGTAAGTTTATAGATTAACTTTTCTTCACATTCAGTCTCTTATACTATAATTCTTTGACAGGATTCGATATATAATCAACGTTAGCCGCATTTGGGAGCGGTATAACTCTTTCACAAGGACATCTTTTATATAAGATAATATTTTTTGTTTCAGATTCAATGTTTTCTTGGTGCATTCTGGTAACTTGGTTTTGTTTGTTACAGATTTTGTTTTCTTTCCGGTTTATATTATTCATTTTATTTTTATCTCAATACACTTCGTTGCATATTTGGGTTGTTAAAACACCACTATGAGCTTGCTGACGTACAGTTACTTGGTTGTTGTTGTCTCGTTGGATCACGCTACGTTCGATATAGTTGGTGACGTTTCTCTTTAATTCGAAGAATACACACCTGTATCGTGAGTCGTTATATTGTAGCAACTATTTACAACAACAATTATGTTTGACAACCCTTATTGTATATAAAACATTTCTGTATATTTGTATATTATAATTTAAACGGTGTTAAACGGTTCTTCCCCAGTGTGCGTGTAGCACTTATATTTAGGTATATATTGCATGTATATAATTTTATCGCATATTATTTATTTTATTATATTGTTAGGAATATTTTCGAGTGAATACGTATGACTTTGCTCCGTAATGAATTGATTAAACAATTAAAATCTGAGGTTAACAATTGCGCAATCTACATCACAGGTATTCGCGTTAATTTACCGTGCTAGTTACATTTTAGAGACTTGAAGTTAAGTCAGATTTAGAGTAAATAGTCTCGCTCGCATTAATCCTCTTTTCGCTCAAATATGTATATATAAACCAATAACCTACATTTAATTTTTGCCAAGGCTATTTGTCCTTGATTAAAATATAACCATACTTGATTGATTTATGTTAATTGATCTGCCGGATAATTTGTCTAGTTGTTAATAAAGCACTGTACATCCCTTACTTGACGACTTATTATTTATATGTTTGGTATTTGGGGTTTATATTGTCAGCTACCGAGGAGCCAATATTGGGAAAAGTCGACCACAATGTTAATAGTCACAAAAGTGTTGTTATTTTCAGATTTTGTCGGTCAAGGCGGTTCTTGGCACCCAATACAGAAGATCTTTAGTGAGACCTACGACCTCAAACTAGTTAGTTGGCAACCTACAGATTGAACTGCGGTTAAAGGTTGTTACCATTTCCCAATAAGCAGTCCCCATTTTGTTGGTAACAATGCATACTCACTATAAAATACAAAGGATGCATTAAAGCTATTTGTTAATTTATTACATTGGGTTCATTCTTAAAAAAAGAATTATCAAAATAATTTAATTGCTGACTACTTTGAGCTTGTTCATATTGGTAAAACCCTTATCAATGTCTTAGTATTAATGTAATTTTAAGTGTTCATATTATGTAATCAAAAATGTGCATGATAATTTAATTTAGGTATTATACATTTCATTCCAGTGTCACAATAATAATAAGATTTCATTTAAACTAAGCTCAAAGAATATAATTTTAAACAAGCTGAAAATGTTACGGGCAAACTAGTCCTTTTTTTTGTATGTGTGCCAATGCAGGTCAAAATTCCCAAATTCTAACGCTCGAACATGTGTTAGTAATAATCAATCACCCTTAGTCTTTGTAAAATACCGTCATTTCTTTTCGTTGTATATTAAGTATATTAGTCAGTAGATTTCGAGCTTCAGTGTAACACACACGGAGTTATACAAATTTAGCTAGTGCTACTCAAGTCATAATTTAATTCATGTATTCAAATTGTATATAGAAGTTTTCAATAGTGCAATTAATATAATATAAACACAGTTAAAATACAGTCCACTAGTTTTATTTACATTCGGACCAGCATTGATTACAAGGGAATCAAGGAGTACCTTGTAAGACCACAACGACCGTACAACATTCTGGTCCATACGAGCCGGATATCAAAGGAAAAACGCATCAAGGAAACAAGAATAATTAACGGGCACTCATAGGCCACAGTGAAACAATTCTATTGAAATTTTACGGACGCATTCTAGTATATTCCTTTGTACACATGGTAAACAAGGGAAGTCGATTGGCGAATTTACAGTAAGTCCGTTCCTTTATTCATATAACATCCACTGTATCATCTTCATATTTACCATATTATCTGCGCAGTTCATTGAGATATTAATTTTTATCAAAATTATCAATTAATTAACTTTAAATTTAAAATTATTTAAATAAATTCTCATAAATCAAAAACTATTTCTTTACATTGATATTTTAAGTAAATAATTACTATAATGGCTCCCAACGATGAAAGATTAAAAAATCTCAAAACTCAGCGTGGGCAAATAAAGTCTCAAGTGATACGTTTTAGTACATATTTAGATACCACGTTCCCAATTTCTAAAAACATAACACAGTTCGCAAAACGTTTAGAAAAAATCGAACTTTTGTGGGATGAGTTTGGAAATTGTCAGTTAGACATAGAAAGATTAGATGATAGTTCTCAGGAACAAAGGGATCGCGAGTCATTTGAAAACGCATATTTTGAAATTGTTACACGGGCACAAGAAATGATTGACGAACACAAACAAAACCGATCCATTGTCAGCGACAGTAGCGTAGTTGCTGCGGGGGGTTCTGGTAGCTCTAATAACAAATCGGAGCAAGTTAAATTACCATTACTAAACTTACCCGAATTTTCAGGTTCTTCTAGCGAATATATGCACTTTCGTGATACATTTGAATCGTTGATTAATAAAAATGATACGTTGTCAAAGGTCCAGAAATTTCACTATTTAATATCATGTTTACAAGGTGATGCACTCAAGGTTGTTCAATCATTGGACATCACTGATAATAATTATGCAATCGCGTGGAATTTACTTAAAGAAACGTACGATAATAAAAGAGCTATCATTAACAGTCATTTGGAATCATTGTGCGGACTACCTACGTTGCACAAAGAAAGTTCAGCCCAATTAAGAAACTTTCTGAATTCGTATTTGAAGGATATTCGTTCATTAAAAAATTTAGGTGAACCAGTTGACACCTGGGACTCTATATTACTTTTTCTACTTACCTCAAAGATAGATTTTGCAACTAAACTAGAATGGGAAAGCTCCATTCGCACGGAAAAGCTTCCGATACAAGAAGATTTTTCTAAGTTTTTAAATTTCAGATGCCAATTATTAGAAAATTTATATAGGCGTTCGGCAATTTCATCAAATGACTCATGTCATTCAAAAAAGGGTTCAAGTCATATCCAGAGAGGTCTTGCAATAAAATCCTTTAATCATGTGTCAATGGAAAAAATGTTAAAATGTTACTTTTGTCAAGGCGGTCATTGCATGTATTATTGCACTGATTTTCTAAAATTAACCGGTCAAGAGAGGTTTAATGCTGTCAAGAGACTTAATCTGTGTAAAAATTGTTTAAAGCCCAAATCAGAAGGCCACAAATGTACAGGGTTTCGCAAAATATGCAAGGGCAAGGGTCATAACACTTTGTTGCATATTGATAATAGTTCAAACAATAGTACGTCTAATTTTCCAATACAAGGTCAGAATTCACAAAGGAATTCACGGGGAAATTCACTGCATGGTTCAGAATCACAGAATATTGTTGGAAATACAAATAACGTTAGTGTAAGTACTCATTGTAGTAATTCTGAAAATTTATTGATTATTTTATCAACGGCAAATATTTTTATTGAGGATAATGATAAAAACCTTATTCAGTGTAGGTGCTTACTAGATGGAGGTTCACAAAGCAACTTCATAACAAGGGATTTAGCCAAAAGGCTTAATTTGAAGATTGACAATATTAATCTTCCAATCATGGGTATAGGTGAATCTATGACCAGTATTTCTCATAGAGTTCATACAAATATAAAATCAATGCATAATAGTTATTCAAGGAAACAATCATTTTTAATATTAGAAAATATCACAGGCAACATACCTTATCAATCCTTCGATACAACATTATTAAGCATTCCAGAAGGTATTGTTCTTGCAGACAAGGATTTCAATGAATCAAAGAGAATAGATGTTTTGCTAGGTGCATCTATATTTTATGAATTATTAACAATAGGTCAAATAAATTTAGGTAAAAATCTACCTTTATTACAAAATTCGAAATTAGGTTGGTTAGTCGCAGGTCCATTACAATTAAATGTAATTCGAAATAGTTCTCAAACCTGTTTACTATCAATTCACACTAGTCAAATTCAATCACAGCTTGAGAAATTTTGGGTTATTGAGGACGTTCAGCATTCTGCGTCCATTAAATATTCAAAGGATCAACAATTTTGTGAAGATCATTTTATACAAAATTATAAGCGGGATACTACCGGACGTTTTACAGTGTCATTACCATTAAAGGAAAATTACAAAGACATCGGGAACACCTTTGAATTAGCAATGAAACGTTTTATCAGTTTAGAACGAAAATTAAAGGGAAATCAAACTTTTGCAGATCTTTATACCAACTTCATTCGCGAATATGAGAGTCTCGGGCACATGACAAAGTTAACAGATGAAGAAATAAAAACAAACGACACAACTTATTATTTACCACATCATGGCGTGTTAAAGGAAAGTAGTGTCACAACAAAGTTGCGAGTAGTCTTTGATGGTAGTGCTAAGAGCTCCACGGGTATATCTTTGAATGATGTTTCATATGTAGGACCGACTATACAAGATGATATCTTTTCGATTTTATTAAGGTTTCGAAAACACAATTACGTAATCCAAGGTGATATCACCAAGATGTATAGGCAAGTTAACGTCAATCCGGAACAAAGAAATTTACAGAGAATTTTATGGCGCGATAGCCCGGATCAGGAACTGTCGCATTATGCATTAATTACCGTTACTTACGGCACAGCACCGGCAGCATTTTTATCAATTAGATCTTTACACCAGGTAGCGATAGATAACAAAAATAATTTCCCAAAGGCAAGCAACACAATTTTATCAGATTTCTATGTTGATGATCTAATCACGGGAGATAATTCAATCATAGGTTTAGGAATGTTAAAATCAGAAATATCTGAAATACTACAATCGGCGGGTTTTATTCTGACTCAATGGATGTCAAACAGTACTGAGATACTAGATTCCGATGAACAGCAAACCAAATTTCACTTTTCTGATGACAAAACAGTAAAGACGCTCGGTATAGCGTGGAATCCGAATTCAGATAAATTTCAGTTCAGTGTTAATATAAGAATCAATTCTCAAAATTTAACTAAGCGCATTATTTTGTCCATAATAAGTCAAGTATTTGATCCACTTGGCATTATTGGTCCAGTAATAACCAAAGCGAAAGTTATTTTACAACATTTATGGAAACTAAAGGTTGGATGGGATGAACCTATTCCTCCAGTTTATAATTCGGAGTTGTTGCAATTTTTCCAAGATTTAAAATACATAGATAGAATAACGGTTCCTAGGCATGTATTACTATCAACGTACATTCGAATACAATTACACGGTTTTACAGATGCTTCACAAGTTGCCTATGGGGTATGCATATACTTGCGAAGTACGGATTCTTTTAATAAACATAGCACTCAATTACTGTGTTCAAAATCGCGAGTTGCTCCTCTAAAGGTGATTTCAATACCTAGATTAGAATTGTGCGGGGCATTACTTTTATCTAGATTAGTTGACAAATGTTTAAGGGTAATAAAGTTAAATGTCGTCGAAACTTTTCTATGGACTGATTCTACGATAGTCTTAGCGTGGTTAGCACAAGAATCAGTACGATGGAAAACTTTTGTTTCTAACAGGGTGTCAGAGATACAAGATTTAACTAACAATGCTCGATGGTGTCACGTATGCACTTCTGACAACCCTGCAGACTTGATTTCACGGGGATGTAATCCAAATCAGTTATTAGAATCAGATATTTGGTGGACAAGCCCGGACTGGCTACAAAGAGACATTCAGTTTTGGCCAAAGCCAGTAAATCAAAGTGATATAATAATTCAAGACATTCCAGAACAACGAATAGTTCAAAATATAGTTTTATTATCAACTGATGGTAGTTTTGACTTATTTAACAAATTTTCGAGGTTTCAAAGGTTAAGAAATGTTACAGCTTGGTGCATAAGATTCTTAAACAATCTGAAATTATCAAAGCAAGGTAAACAAAGGTTCAGTGGTAATTTAACGACAGGAGAAACTGAGCAAGCCGTGAATGTTTTAGTCAAATTAGTACAAAAATCAGAGTTTTCAAAGGAATTAGTTTGTCTTAGAAATTCAAAGGTCGTTCCCAGAAAAAGTAAAATCCTAAGTTTGAATCCATTCTTGGATAACAATGCAATCATACGAGTAGGAGGCAGATTAGTAATGTCAAATTTGAACTATAACCAAAAATTCCCTATACTTTTACCTAGTAAGCACATCTTCACGAAATTAATTATTAATTATGAACATGAAAGAACTTTACATGGTGGGGTTCAAACAATCTTATCAACAGTACGTGCGAATTTTTGGCCTATTAACGCCAAAAATGTAATAAAGGGAGTAATAAGGGAGTGCATGGTTTGTTTCAAGGTAAAACCTGTAGGTGTAACTCCCATCATGGGACAATTACCAGCATCACGAGTTAATCCAGCGCGTCCATTCCTAACATGTGGAATAGATTTAGCAGGACCTTTTACAATCAAAGAGGGTACGTTAAGAAACCGTAAATTAGTAAAGGTCTATGTTTGCGTCTTTATTTGCTTTGCAGTTAAAGCGATACACTTAGAGCTAGCAGGTGACCTTTCTGCTCCGGTTTTCTTAAATGCATTGAAAAGATTCTTTGCACGTCGCGGTATAAGCAGAGAGATCTGGACTGACAATGGATTAAATTTTGTGGGTGCTTCCAATACAATTCAAAATTCATATGATACTTTATTCAAAATCAATCAAGATCCAAGTGTTAAAAATTATTTGTTAGATAATAAGGTTACGTGGCACTATATTCCGCCCAGGGCACCACATTTTGGTGGACTGTGGGAATCAGCCGTTAAGCTCACTAAGCATCATTTGACCAGAACAATTGGTATTGCTTACTTTACATATGAGAATTTTCACACTATTTTAACGCAGATAGAGTCCATATTAAATTCCAGACCTTTATGTCCAATCTCCAATGACCCTAATGACCTAGCTCCGCTTACACAAGGACATTTTTTAATTGGTTCAGCGTTAAATGCCTTACCTGAAGAAAACGTAGAAGATATTTCCTTAAACAGATTAAGTAAATATCAACAGGTACAACATGTAGTCCAGTCATTTTGGCGCAGGTGGACAAACGAGTACCTGCACAATTTGCAGCAAAGAAACAAATGGATGACAAACGATCCAAACATTCTGAAGTCAGGACTTATGGTTGTTCTACGGGAAGACAACGTACATCCATTAAATTGGAAAATGGGACGTATTATCGAAGTGTACCGTGGTAAGGACGATATTGCGCGAGTGGCTAGTGTTAAAACCTCTAGTGGCGTAGCGAAACGCAGTTTTTCAAAACTTTGTATATTACCAATTGACACTTAAAATTGTGGACATTTTTAATTTTTTTTATTTTTGTGTTGAAAGTTGGTGCTTTCAAGAGGGGCGGTATGGTAAAACCCTTATCAATGTCTTAGTATTAATGTAATTTTAAGTGTTCATATTATGTAATCAAAAATGTGCATGATAATTTAATTTAGGTATTATACATTTCATTCCAGTGTCACACTAATAATAAGATTTCATTTAAACTAAGCTCAAAGAATATAATTTTAAACAAGCTGAAAATGTTACGGGCAAACTAGTCCTTTTTTTTGTATGTGTGCCAATGCAGGTCAAAATTCCCAAATTCTAACGCTCCAACATGTGTTAGTAATAATCAATCACCCTTAGTCTTTGTAAAATACCGTCATTTCTTTTCGTTGTATATTAAGTATATTAGTCAGTAGATTTCGAGCTTCAGTGTAACACACACGGAGTTATACAAATTTAGCTAGTGCTACTCAAGTCATAATTTAATTCATGTATTCAAATTGTATATAGAAGTTTTCAATAGTGCAATTAATATAATATAAACACAGTTAAAATACAGTCCACTAGTTTTATTTACATTCGGACCAGCATTGATTACAAGGGAATCAAGGAGTACCTTGTAAGACCACAACGACCGTACAACACATATGAAGTTTTGTTCTTTATTAAAAAAGTCTTCTTCATTTATATTTTGGTACATCCAGGTTTTAGCAACTTTATTAAAAGAAAAATAAATTGTAAATTTGTGTTACATTGTTTATACATATTTTGACATAAAGTCAATTATTTTTAAATATAAGGTTAAGAATAATTTTGGTTATCATGGAGCTTTGATCTCATGTCAATAAACATTTTAATAATAATAAACACCTTGTTCTGATAAGAAAAACCAACTATATTTCAAGACGATTAATTGATTTTAAGGATAAGTCTTGCGAAGTAAGTTGGACAACAAATAAGTTAGGTCTCTTGTGGATAGTTAAAAACAAAATAAATTGAGAAACAATTCTAAGAGAAAGAAAATAAGTATACTTTTGGTAACGAGAAAACGTTCATAAAGTATTCAATTTAATTATTAATATAATACTAATTGCTACAATCCAAGCTATGAAGTTCGTGCGGGTGGGAGGGGACGTGCGTGAGGGAGGAGACATGCGGTTGCAGCCGACTTACATATAGAACAGAAAATCCCACATTTGTCACACAACTAAAGAAATTTATAAAGTGTATAATAACATTATATCATTCTAAGCAACTGTAAGTTTGTAGAAAATGTATTGAATATAAGTATTTATCATAAAAAGTGTACAAGTTGATTCTTCGGATTGAACTGTAAATAACAAAAAAAAAGAGGTTTGAACTCATAGTTCTTATATATGGTTTTTTATACAGTGTGTGAATAAAGTAAGGAATAAAATTCATATTTTTGTATTATCGCTGTTTGGAAGAAAAACTCGGACACGTCGATTTAATTTTTTTCCTGTTGATTTTATCGATGTTAATTTTAATTTTTTATTTACTGCTCTGAAACCTATGACGTCATCGACTTTTTTTTAAATAGAACTCCCTTACTTTTTGAACAAAAATAAAAAGTAGATATTTTCTGAGCAATACCCCATATGTGGTATTCAAAATTAGTAGTTTTAGAGATATGGAGGATCAAAGGTATAACTTTGATGAAAATAATTAAACTTGAAATTCTCAAAAGCGAAAAATAATAATTTATTTTATGAACGATTAAAACAATAAAAATTATAATAAATGTTCAAATTGTCACCCATTTGTTTCCTGGCAATGATAAAGTCGGAGTTGAAATTCTAAATAAATCTCCATAAACCATCGAAAAAATAATCCTAATAATAAAAAATCCTCATAATGAACCATCGAAAAAATAAGGACCCAAAATATGACCCCTGGTAAAACCTTCCCAAACATTCAACTTTTGTGGATTTTGTGTATGGCTTGCTTGTATCCAGTGGGGATTTTCAGTAACCCACTATCTACAGTTTTGTCTGTGCACTTGTCCATTTAAACAAACCGTAACTTCATTACTAAAGATCAGGTAGTTAAGAAGATCTGGTTGATTGCTGAGTTCGTCATTCATCACTTCACAAAATTCAAGTTGACGATCACAATCACCTTCGTTTACTTACACAATAATTACCTTATGAAGTGAGGTTATACTTTTATTGACAGCTTCATAACTTTTTTATGATAAGTTAGTTTAATAGAAGACGCTCTTTTTGGTGACGTAAATTATTTAATTTTTTTATGATTAGAAGAACTGAGTATTTAAAAAGGGAACAGAACCCCGTCCTTAATTATCCCCCAAATTATTCTATTTTTTTAACTACAAGTGCACTTTAGTATCATAGAACATTACGCCCTTTACAAATATTAATACTTCTTATAACACTTTAAATTTTATTATAAATGTTAATTGTCTCGAGGAATTGCACTAGTTTTTAAACTTTTTCTGGGTCATCATCCATAATGTCTTAAACCAAAGAATCTATTGTTAAAGTTTGTCTATGTGTCATATTTTACGCAATCTATAAGGATGTGTTCAATGCTTAAGACTACACCACAAACTTCACAAAGCGACACTGGTTGTTTCTCCAGAATATGGGCGTGTGATAGATTTGTATGACCAATTCTTACTCTTGGCAGTACTACATCATCATTTCTAAAAACTTGGTTTTCCATGTTTGAAATCTTGGTTTTATCTTCCGGAGCTTATTACATAGTGATGTTGCATTGCCGATCGCATTCATTTTTAATTATATTTTTATAGTGGTTTTGTATATCCTAATAATCAATCAGATCCAGTCTCTTTTCTGTGTTAAGTACTTCTTTTGCGTCCAAGTCTGCTTTTTCATTACCTTTTATTTGACTAAGTCCAAGTATCCATATGCAGTGTATTTCTATATTTTTTTCTCAAACATTTAAATCGACTGCAATTATTTTCTTAATTGTAGGACTCTTGAGCCACTCTGCATGGCGTCTAATATACCAGTAGAGTCTGAGGTTACGATATTGTATCTTTTATATTTCATGTAAAGTAATTAGTATTTAACAACAAACAAAGAAAACCCATTTAATTATTTTATTGATATTTAATATTAAAAGTGCGTAAAGTTGGTGCTGTTTTTAAAGTTAAGTAAAGTTAAAGTTAAAGTAAAGTTAGTGATCAACTAAAATGATAGAGTCTATTATTTAGAATTGATATAAGAAAAGGAGAGTTAATACTACTTACTTTTATATTGTTGGAAGCTCTTTGCGTAGTTAATTAATAGCAGGTCTTCGTAAAGTAAGTTGCAAATTTGACTAATAAGTAGATATTACCTTAAATTAAAATTAGAACTTATTTATTCAGTAACAAGATCAATTATTAAAAAATTAAATATTGACCTGATGAAGTGAGGTTATTCTTTTGTTGACAGCTTGATAATTCTTTTAATATTAACTCAAAAAAAGCGCTTTTTTATGACGAAATTCATTTACAATATTAATTATGGTTTATTGAAAGAATTGAATTTTTTAAAAGGGAACAGAACCCCGTTTTTTTAAATCATTAGGTACTATATTTTTTATATTTCACTCAATTTAATGAGAATTTAACAATAAAAAAGGGTAAATATTTAAATATTAAAGTTATTATAAAGGAGCTGTATGTGGCACTATACACATTAAAAAATTCCAACGTGTAGTATAACATATCTCTCATTCACAGCAAAAAATAATCTGGCTTGTCTCAATGTATAAAAGCATTCAACACATTACTTACTGCGCGTACCACGTTTTAAACAACTTTTAACTAGTTATCAAGATTAGAAAACTTTTTATGCCTCAAAAATTAAATACACAAAGTTTTGTGCTAAAGTTTCAGGATATTTTGAAATTTTAAAGACTTCGAATTCTCATATTTCAATATTTTCATATAACTACTGGTCTTTGTGAGGTACTTTTCTAATGCTTCACTCCAAATGCTTTAAATGTCCAAATAGTTGAAGTCTTTAAAACTTTAAAGTTTTAAAGTTGCGCAAATTAGGCTCTTATATTGAGCAATATAATAAGCAAGATAATAACAGTTTATTTAAATTTGGCTACATAAACTTTCTAATAACTTTATTTATCAAATGTTGTTTAACCGTCTTTTTCCAGTTATATCTCCAAAATACTTTTTTTTAATCTGTAGTTGCTTACAACTTATTCCATTTGTGTATCTCTTGAAGCGAAATAGGAACAAAAACTTATAAGAAAAATACAGATGATAAATTACAGTCCTCTTGTTTCAGTTGTCGCTTCACCAATTTAGTAATGATGAGTCGACGCTAATAGTTTTCAACAAGTTGGAAATCCTGTTACTTCATAATCTGCACCATTCTCTTAGAATTATATCATGGAATTTAATCATTTCAGTAGTTGTACTCCATCACTATAACATGAAATTGTCTTTCCGGTTTATAATTAGGTTTATAATTACTTGGCCTATTTCTAAAGAAAAATAATGGATAATGAAGATATAGTAAATAACTTCGCTGTTAGAAGTAAATTAATTACGGTCAAGTTTGAATAACTTGCGAAACGACCAAACTTTCCCATTATGCTAGGATGACATACTCAAGTGCAGACATTGTTAAGGTGTATTTCTATTACGAAGTTTCTGATGTTCGTTCCACAACGTATACCATAACTATGAAAAAAATAAAAAATAAATAAAACAGTGCAAACGTTTCCAGGAGAATTATTTGTAAGACTCGGATAAAGCTACAACAACACTTCAACTTTCCTTTTAAAAACCCTAGGACCATAACAATAATTTTAAATTACTCTTCACGATACTGTATGTTCATTCCGTAAAAGAGAAGAACAAATAAAATCCTCAACTACTCAGGACAGAGGGCGAATTATATAGAACAAAGCGAGGCCCCTTAAGTCCAATTAAAGCCTAATTAGAGTGGAGGAAAGTTCGGTAGGGTTTCCAAAACACGTGGAACAACCCCACAAATCTGTGAGATGTTGACAGTACTAGAACGCTTCGCCATTCTTCCAACAAAAGAAGAAGCGGTTTAAGAAAAAAGGGGAAGTAATTCGTTTGTATTATTGTGTGTGATACTGTTGAAATGAGAATCCTTAAAAAAATGCTTAAATGGCTAAATTGGTATTAAGGAAGTAAGCAAATAAATGAATATGGTTTTTATTTGGCAATTCATTCTATAACAGTGAAGCCTGGGTTTAATGGAATAAATATTTTTTACACGAAACTTGGCTTGTTTAATCTTTTAAGATTTTTAATGTTATTTCTAGGTTAATTTATTATATAATACTATGTTCTTAAGTATTGGAAACTTACAGATCCGCCCCAACTGTCGTGAAGTCAAGAGATTTATAGTTTTCAAAATTTAAGTTTTAAAACTGTCTACTAATTTCAAGATTTCAATGAATCAAGGTATTTTTACATCTTACTCGCCTAGAACCTCTCCTGGATAGGTATTGTAATAGTATATTACATTTACCATAAATTACAGAAATTGAAATCATTGAAATTGTATCAAGTGGTTAAATAAACTTTAAATGAAAGTCTAATATTAACTACCTACTTTAAACTTGCTTTAATATAGTTATTAAATCGGGGTTACAAGAACACGGAATATTAAAGTATCTACGGGTTCACCTAGATTGTAAGACAGTAGGCGAAGTAGACAGTAATTAGTTAAATACTCTTCACAAATCAATTATACAGGCGCACTCGCAGGAATAAATTATAACAAAGTTTATATGTATGTGAGAAGAGGACAAATAATTCCGGCTTTGGATGTGCAATACGAGGCACTCACCTTGATTTACGTAATTATTAACAACTGGATACCTGTGTTGCTTTTGTAATCAGTTTTATGTAACAATTACTCATATGTTGTTTTATTGATATTTTTGTAAAATATATTATGATTTATTATTAAGTTAGTTGGCGAAGAGTAAGGTTTATACTTATTTATTGTAATTAAAAATAGACGGGGTTTATTTAGAATCTCTTTTTTTTATTAATAATTAACCGTATAACCCACATCAGGAGTGGGATCAATCTACTAAAAGTACCACAAAGTGTAGTGTTGTGAAATTTTGGCATTATGGAGCAATTAACGCAGGTCCTGACTGAAACCTTACAACAATTGAAAGATAACAACTCCGGGCAGAATGTGGTGGATGCGAGTAGTTCATCAATTGAAATTCCAATATTCGACCCTTCTACAGATGATATGGGGGCCGCAAAGTGGTGTGAAGAAATTGAAAAATTAAGTCACACCTTCAATTGGAGTGAATTCAAGCGAATGTTCAGGGGTGCCAGTGGACTAGCAGGAGATGCGAAAGAGTGGTTTTCTTCGTGGCAACCAACAGAGAAAAACTGGACGAATTTTAAGGCAGAGATCACCGATTTGTATCCAGTGAAACGAAACCTTAGTGAGCGATTCCGTAAGGCAAGCTTGTATACCAGTAGTAGTGCGACCGGGTACTGTGAGTATGCTAGAAAAAAATATCTTTAATAAAGGCATTGAATTTCAATCTCTCAGATGCACAAATATTAGAGCTTGTAATTGGTGATAGAAGAGATGCTAATGTTAAAACAGCTGCATTTAATAGTAATGTTACGACCGTAGCCGGTTTGCTAACGTTACTAAATAATTATAAGATGAATAAAAATGACGCTAATCCTTTGTTTATTAAAAAATTAAAGCGTTCATACCCATTCAAAAACAAAGATGAATTGAAATTATGCTACCATTGCAAGAAACCGGGTCATTATAGCCGAAATTGTTGGGAAGTTCAAAAAATAAATTCGCTTAAATCCGGAAAACCCTTGACTGATAAAATTGTTTGTACTTTCTGTGCCAAAACTGGCCATCGTATTGATAATTGTTTTTACAAAATTAAACGGTAGAGACAACCTAACGTATCAAACGTTCATTATTTTTGTGTGAATTTGGACAATGATTTCTGCACTTCATTTAAAATACAAAATTTAGCAATCAATGGTTTAGTTGACACAGGAGCAGAATGCAGTCTGCTTTCCGATAAAATTGTAAGACGGTTACATTGTCATTTAGAACCAAGTTTTACCATGTTGAAGGGCATTGGAAATAATTTAATCCCGACCAGTTCCAAAACAACATTGATTATCGAAAGGGAGGGTACTGCTTTTAAAATTGATTTTTATGTTGTTGATAGCTCCTATATGACACCGGATGCTATCTTAGGTAGGTAGATTTACTAAATCATAGAGGAATAAAAATTTGCACTGCTTGCATTACAAAGCTTACTAAGAAAGACGAAAAATTTGTCTGGGGAAATGACCAACAGATTGCAAAAAACTATGTTTGTGCCTACCTAAGTAAACGGCCACTCTTGGTAATTTTTGATCCGAATTTAGAAACCGAGGTACACACGGACGCAAGTTCTATAGGTTTCGGAGCAATCTTATTCCAGCGCCACGACAAACAATTTAAAATCGTTTCCTATTTCTCTAAGCGTACTACAGCAGACGAAAGTAAATATCACTCTTATGAGTTGGAGACCTTAGCCGTGTTTTATGGTATTAAACATTTGCGCGTTTACCTTTTAGGAATTACCTTTAAAGTTGTTACGGATTGCAATTCTTTAAAATTAGCTCAGGCTAAAAGGGTTTTAACACCAAGGGTTGCTCGATGGTGGATGTACTTACAGTCATTTAATTTTAGTATTGAGTATCGGAAAGGAAAATATATTCCGCATGTCGATTATTTTAGTAGGAATCCGAAAAATACACCAATTATTGCCCCAGTAAACGTAATAACTACAGATAATTGGCTCAAGATAAATCAGCGAAATGACCCGGAAACGCAGGAAATAAAATTGCAATTGTCGGAAGGTCGCATGACACACGATTATTTTTGTCAAAATGATATTTTGTTTAGAAAGATTAACCCTGGAGAAAACCCACCAATATATCGCGCTTTTGTACCTAAAGGTAGTCGTATTGGTTTGTTGAGAATGTTTCATGACGAGCAATGCCACATTGGTCCTCATAAAACATTTGCAAAAATTAATCATTATTTTTGGTTTCCTAGAATGGCAAGGTTCGTCAAGAAATATTGCGATCATAGCTTAAAATGTATCTCAGGCAAAAAATACACGGGTCCCAAGCAAGGACTTCTACACCCGATTGACAAGATACCAGTCCCTTTTCACACATTACATGCTGATTGTGTGGGACCGTTTGCTCCATCTCCGGAAGGATTTAAGCACATCCTTCTTTTGATTGACGCATTCACCAAGTATCTCTTGTTGGTTCCGTTAAAAACACTTTCTGGTCCAGAAACATGTGCAAACTTGAATATTTATTTAAACATATTTGGAACAACAAAAAGATTGATTTGTGACAGAGGCACTAATTTTACCGATCGAGTTGTCCGGGAATTATTGTCTAAGTTGGGTATTGAGCAACATCTGATTGCTAAGAGCGCACCGCGAGGCAATGGCCAAGTAGAGAGGTATGTCTCGACCGTGTTAGACTTATTAAGGGTTGAAATTGATAAAAAGTCAGAATGGGCGAGCGCCGTACCGAAAGTACAAATGACACTTAACACTACGGTACAAAAAACTACCGGGTTTTCACCCATTTATCTCTTAACGGGACAGCTTGTTGATGATCCAAACATACAAGCTCTAATGAGTAATATTTTAGTACCAATGAACAATAACTTAGAGCGCGATCGAAAGCTAGCATATGATCGTACCCTTCAACAATCTGACTATTCGAGGCACTATTTCAATAAGACTCGAAGGGTAAACAAGAAGGTGAAGGTCGGAGACGTTGTCTTCCACCCATCTGGCAACTCTCATTTATCCAAGTTAGACCCAAGATATGAGGGACCATTTGAAGTCCAGCAGGTGTTGCCAAATGATCGTGTCGAACTAAAAAATATGGTGACGAATCGAAAAAGAGTTGTTGCCCTAGACATGCTGAAGACTTGGCCTGGTGAATTTGATGGAAATTTTAACTGATTATGATTGTAAGGATTAGTGCGTAGTTAATGGCATGCCTTTGTGAATAATCTTTAAAAAAAATCAAAAACAAAAAAAATATAGTTTATTTGATATGTAGAGCCATCACGCAGTGTCTGTGTAAGCTCTTAATTTTTGAAGTTTAGCTATCACGCAGCGTCTGTGAAAGCTTTTAATTTTTGAAGTAGAGCCATCACCATGAGTCTGTGTAAGATCTTAATTTGTTTTAAAACCTGGTTATCACGCAGTGTCTGTGAAGCTTATAGTATTTGAAGCCGGGCCGTCACGCAGTGTCTGTGTAAGCCCCGGTTTCCGACAATAGTTTTGATTTTTGCAAAGAAGAAGAATTGATGACAGATTAAGCTATTCTTAGCTTAAGATTAAGAAATCCAACATCTTAATTCGAGAGCGAATTAATTGTCATGCTGGCCGTGTGAGAAGAGGACAAATAATTCCGGATTTGGATTGCAATAGGGGGCACCAACCTTGATTTACGTAATTATTAACAACTGGATACCTGTGTTGCTTTTGTAATCAGTTTTATGTAACAATTACTCATATGTTGTTTTATTGATATTTTTGTAAAATATATTATGATTTATTATTAAGTTAGTTGGCGAAGAGTAAGGTTTATACTTTATACTTATTTATTGTAATTAAAAATAGACTGGGTTTATTTAGAATCTCTTTTTTTATTAATAATTAACTGTATAACCCACATGTACAAGAATAAATTCTAACATAGTTTATATTCAGGGTGTTCTGTTTAACAGTCTATACTCAATCATTTAATAAGCTTTTGGCTATAGCAATTGAATTAAAAGAAGTTTGTATATTTTATTCTATAGCTTGCAAAATAGGTATTAAAACCCATTTTAGAACAGGTGCTAGTACCCCACATGTTAAGATTTTGATTTCTACGGAATTTATGCTGAGATTTTGAAGATTCATCGCTGAATCTTTACAATTTCGGAAGTTCCAAAATTTCCAAATCTCATGAACTAAGGATTTGAAACTATAAGTTTTGGATATAACATACTTTTGAAGTTGTCTAATTTTAGTATCGAAGTCTTGTGAGACTATTAAACTTTGTTCTGGCTATGTTAAATGCTTGCATTTCTGGAATTTCTCAGTTCTGAAATTCCAGAATTTAAAACTTTAAAAATATGGAACATAGATGTCTCAACTGCAATATTCTGCAACCTACTGTGGCTTCAAAGCTCTGGAGCTTCTCAGAAGAATTATAAGAAAATAGATACTGTAACACTTTAAACGTTTAAGAAAATTTAAAAAGTTTTAAGCTCCGGAAAAAACAATTAAAAATATATTCTGAGACACTTAATTGCAATTATAATTATATCAACTATCAACCACTGTATGGATGAAATTAATTAATTTAATATAGTTTTTGATTTAAATGGTTTTTCCCCAGTACGCTACCTATTAGAAATTTTATACAGGATGTCTTGTTTAACAGTCTGCACCCAGTTATTTAGACAATCTTTTGGCCTTAGCAGTAGAACTAAAAGAACATTGTATATTTAGACCTATACATTACGAAATCAGTTTAGAACCTATCTTAGAACGTGCTGGTACCGGTTATGACGTCATCGTGATTGCTTTAAATGAAACTATTACGTTTTAAATGTGAAAATCGATAGCAAGTGTGACTCTGAAATAATACGTTTTTATTTAGAATTACATAGCTATCGATTTTCATACTTAATACTTAAGTATTTAGGTTTCGTTTAAAAAATCACGATGACGTCATATCCGGTACCAGTACATGTTCTAAAATAAGTTTTTAGTTTCACAACCAGAGCCAGAAGATTGTCTAAATGATTGAGTGTAGAACGGGACAGAACCTGTTAATTTTAGACCTGTGGTGCCTTAATACTTTTTTATTCAGACTCACTATTGTCATACTTAGAACCTAAATTAATTAATTTATAAAAATCACGATGATGTCATATCCGGTACCAGCACATGTTCTAATATAGGTTCTAATACTGACTACATAAACTAGAGGCCGAAATATACAGATTTCTTTTAGTCATACTGCCAAGGCCAGAAGAGAGTCCAAATTTTTGAGTGTAGACTGTTAAACGGGTCACAACCCGTTAATTGCTAGCAGCTCTGTTATTATGTATTTTAGACCTGTAGTAACTCAATAATTTTCTATTCAAATTCATGCTTGCTATCGATTTTTATACTTAAAATACAATGGTTTCATTTGAAAAAAAATCGATGACGTCGTGTACGGTACCACTACATGCTTTAAGACGCGTTGTTATTCTGATTTTGTAAACTAGAGGTCAAATTAACTATACAAAGTTCTTTTAATTCAATTACTATAGCCAGAAGCTTCTCCGAATGATTGAGTGTAGTAATATTACTTCAAAATTAGAGTTGTTACCAACAAAATGAGGATCACTAATTGGGAATCGGTAACAATCTTTAACTACTGTTAAATCTGTCGGCTGCCAGCTAACTAGTGTGAGGGCGTGGGTCTCACAAGAGGTCTTATGTAATGGCCGCCAAGAAT
This sequence comes from Agrypnus murinus, assembly GCA_929113105.1. Lineage (NCBI taxonomy): Eukaryota > Metazoa > Arthropoda > Insecta > Coleoptera > Elateridae > Agrypnus > Agrypnus murinus. The sequence goes on from OV816030.1 coordinate 87,455,230, forward strand.
CGCCTAAAATAGATCTAGTATTTGCCGACAAAATCTGAAAAGAACAACACATTTGCGACTACTACCAATGTGGTCGACTTTTCCCAATATTGAATCCTCCATGGCTGCAAATATAAACCCCAAATACCGCACATATAAATAATAAGTATTCAAGTGAGATATACAGTGCTTTATTAAAAAATAATAGAATAATTATCAAGTAAGTCAATTAAAACAAATTAATGTTGTAATTAATTCATTATTATTTTCTTTCACTATTCTGTTTGGTCAAACTTCCTGTTTGCTATTTGGTTAAATAGCCTTACATAGATTGTACGATAGTCTCTCTTTTTAGGCCTTTTTTTTATGGTTATTTCTTTCATCGACCATATATGTAATTAGTATCTACATTCTTCGGGAGTGACGACATAAAAGCCGGATCCAGGACACGCAGTTATCTTCTCCTATTATTGGGGAGTCGAACATCACCTATCTACACACTAAAGATAAGTTTATCTTCAACAAACGTAAGAAATATTACTTTTACCATTAATAGAATTGTATAAGAACTAGGATACCTCTTGTAACTTAAAGAAATAGATAGCTTTTTCTTATCTTTTATATTAATATTAATTTAGTTCAGGTTATGATTACTATGATTAGAGCCTAGCTAACTTGATGAACAAGATTTTTTTTATAAATATAATTATTCAAAAATTTCAGGGATATCTTTATATATTTATACATATATATATTTTTTTCCTCTTCTTTAATGGTACTTTTATTATCATTGGTGCTGGCATTTGTTTATTATTATAATTATGAAATAATATACTGATTTATCTTTTATATTTAGTTTATGTGTTTCATTGTAACTCGATCAAGAGTAAGCAACCTTTTCTTTTGGTTTGTTAAAATCTCATGCAAACATTGTTTTTTTTCTTTATTACCAAGCAAGCAAAACCCTGAGATTGTAAATAAAGATGCCTTTCTTTGATAACTAGCTTTTGGTATTAATACCTTAGCTGGAATGTGACCTTATGAAATAGTTATACCGCTTCCAAATGCGGCTAACGTCGATTAAATATTGAATCCTGTCAAAAGAACACAGTATAAGAGACTGAATGTAAAGAAAAGTTAAACTACAAACTTACGAGAACGTGCTTCTAACCTTCAAAAAGAATTAATGGAAAATCCCTTACGGTTCCAATAAAATTGGAAATCTTAACCAAAAATTAATTATAGATCTGTACAAATGCAATACCCACTTTACAACATAAGGCAGAATTAATTTAAAGGCGATGCCACTAAAATATTCTTTAAAGTATTTTTTTCACACGAACGATCAAAACGAAGTAAAGTCTCTTATCAACAAGGAAGTTAGTTCCAAACAAAATGGCAACTAAAAGGAGAGAGAATGCGAAAATCCCTAAACGCTATACAATATAATACAAAAGCATAGCTATACAGGGTGCTACGAAATTAGCACGTAACAACCTATACAATGACTGTTATTACAAGCTTTGGTCATTTAGTAATTGCACAATTTTAGATTTGAATGTTTGGAAACGAATAAAGCTCAAAATTGAATTAAATTTTGAATTTTGGTAGTTTGAAAACATCCAATCCTATGATTGGGCAAACAATTCGACGTTTTCGGGTTATGCGCCCATTATGGTAGGCCGAGTGTACAGCGACGGTTAAGTAATCTGACAATAAGTAAATAATACATTGAGAATACTAATATAAGTAAATAAATATGAATATTGATTTGATACCTAATATTATTTTTCCGGATTCCCCATTATTTTCTTAAAAATTCAACCAATTGTGCAAAACTACATAGTCAATAAACCCTAATTTAGTTATTTTCTATTTACTGTTATCTGGAACTACTTAGTAGGTTTTAATTTCTTTCTAATTATTATAGAATATGTAAATACATCACGCAAATAAAGCTAAATTGTTTAAAATTAATTAAATTAGTGTAATATTTTGGCTTCGATATACCAGGGCATAAATTGATGAATGTTTGGTTTTCTTGATAGGCTCTGATTGTGGAATGCTATGGTAAATTTAAATATGTTTTGTAGATTATGTACTAAAAGCCCAGTCCAATTCACAATAGATAGGTATTCTATCTATTGTAGAGTATCAAAATTTTATCAAACTAGATAACAAATTACTCTATTTCATAAATTTCGAATAAAGAGCAAACATCTTAAAAAGCTATTTCGGAACCAGTTAATTTTAGGAATAGTTGATTTTTTTTTATAAAAAACGCTCAATAATAATAATAATAACTACTACAGCCCATATCCTAAACCAAGGCCCCAGAAGCTATAAGCTTGTGCTGGAGGGAGGGGGCGATTATTATTATGTAGGCCCAATGTGCGGCTGCAGCCGACTTACAGATGGAACAGCGCAAATCCCACATTTGTGTCACAGCTAAGGAAAACTGCCGAAAACCTTAACCAGACCTGCCGACGCCGGGAGTCGATCGCGGGCCGCTTGGGTGAAAGTCCGGCACGCCAGGCATTACACTACCAAGGCTGTTAATAACTATAGTGTATAATAATAGGCAATAATAACTAAGTGTTCTATTTACGCATTTATTTCATTTCGTATTTCAAACAATCGTTTATATACCACAATTAGTAATATAAAGTAACATATATCTTGATCTCCGTTGTCAATGACACCGGAGTTCAAGACGTTCTTGATCTCCGTTGTTGTTGGCAACGTAAATAATTTGATGTTGCATTATAGCCACATACATGCATGCATGCTGCTTTTTATCTCCTTAGTTACGCGTATGATGACACAGACAAGGCAACTTGCTTCTTTATGCAATAAATTCGGATGGATTTTAAAAGGGAGAAATTAGGAATGAAATACGAAATAAAATAAAACAACTTATGCAATACGGAGATCAAGCTTCTTTAAATCCTCGAAGATGTTATAACGCCTCGGCTGGCGCCTCGGCGTTATACATCTTCTTGGATTTAAAGTATCGCTTGATCTCCTAATTACATAATATATATTGTAACGTTCTTTTTAAAATAATAACAAAAGTGCGGTTTAAATCGTCTATTAATAATTAATATTTATTTACAAACACTAATGAATACACTATAAATTAACGCTATGATTATAAACCACTAAAACTATTATGAATTTCTAATACAACATTTATCTTTACATTTACTATTTATTTCGTGATACCCATTTAACTACTCGCTGTTGACTGCCTCTTTTTATCGGCGAAGTCGATTTTATACCCTCCTATAATCGTACTAGAAGCCGCTAGAAACTACTATATATTTCTAGAATAACCGCGTCTGTTTCACAGGCTTCGTGCGATGAGTAATCCTCTCGATTGCTGTAGAATATTCCATTTGTTGTTCGAGAAGAGGTTCTTTCTTTTTCTCTCTTGTTACACTGCCCCCTTCTTCAAGTCTGTTCTGTCCCAGAACAGGTTTTATGATCTGGTTCCTGTAGAACGGGTCATGACGATATCGACAGTCTTCACCTTGACTACACGTTCCATTACGGTAGAAGTAACAGTCTACACTCTTCGTTGGCCTTAATGCGGGCTGTGTGTCAAAACTACAGACGAAGATCTTGACATCCGTACCTCTAAAGACAACTTCCAGCATGTTTCTAACGATTCTCCAATCCAGCTGGTCCCGCCCACAGCCGAGTTTGGGAACTGCCAATTTGTTAATACCCCTGGTAAGCAACTCGATCCTCAAATTCCATAGTGCCCTCCACAAGTCGGCGTAACTCGGTTTCTGGTAGTAAAACTGCTTGGTTACCAAGTAGTAAATGGATCGGTCATGATCAGACAAGCGTAAGGATTTACCAAGAGAGGGATTTTGTTCTCGAAGTGCATTCAGCCGTCCAAATTTATTTCTAAACACTACTGCGATCCTCCTGGACATACGGAGATCCTCGGAGACACAGTGGGCAATGGAATAATCACCAGGGACCCGGAAGAGATCTTGTTGCATCTCAGTCGTGACTCCGAATCGCGCTTTTCTAGTTCCAGAAAACGCAGCCATAAATTCTCTAAAGGTTGGCTGATCATCTTCAGGCCTTACGGTATTGATAGCCACCCCAGCCTCGTCCGCCCGATCCGGTACTGCGTCATTATTTCCCTCATAGTGCGCCAGACGATTGTAGTGTACCACCTTTGGTTGGTACGACCTTGGCCAAATATTTGCCCATTGTGCGATTCATGCGTTCTACCATTCCATCGGGCTGCGGATGTAACGGTGTGGTCCGAGTTTTGCGAATGCCCAACAATCGACAGACTTCTCCAAAGAGTACAGACTCAAAATTGCGGCCTTGATCCGAATGCAGCTCCATTGGCACTCCGAAGCGACTGAAGAACTCTTTGACTAGTACGTCAGCAACAGTCGCGGCTTCCTGATTTGGTAGGGCATATGCTTCTGGCCATTTGGTAAAATAGTCCTTTGCTACTAAGATGTATTTATTCCCATCGTCAGTTTCGGGAAATGGTCCGGCAATATCTATAGCTATTTTTTCCAGGGGACTACCCACATTGTACTGCCTCATAGGTGCTCTTTGTTTCCCCAAGTGTCCGTTACCAGTGGCACATAGTTCGCATTTACGGCACCACTCTTTCACGTCTTCTTTACAATTGACCCAATAAAAACGCTCTCTAACTTTCTCCAAAGTCTTCTTCACACCGAAGTGTCCTCCTGAGGCACCGTCATGGAGATGTCGCAATACTATAGCCACTCGGCTTCTTGGAACCACGAACTGAGACCTAATGGTGGTGCCATCTTCACTCTCCAGTACTCGCTTCAGGAGATCGTCTTCCACCTTTAAGGACTCCCATTGGGCCCAATATGCTTTGAGCGTCCTGTTGAAAGGGCTGACGGCCTCCCAGGCAGGCCTTTCTCCCACGTGCTTCCATTCCAGTACCATTTTTAGTTCGGGATCAGCGTCCTGCTGTCGTTGCAATTCTTCCGACAATCAATTGTCGTTGACGATGGTAGTCCTTAATACTTGGCAAACCCTCTCTTCCAAACGAGAGCAATGATGGCAATCCGTTGGACAGGGTCTTCTTGAAAGAGCATCGGCATTTCGATGACTAGTGCCCGCTCGATGCTCTGTGTCAAAGTCGTATCCTTGTAATCGTTCGATCCACCTTGCGACCTGGCCTTCAGGACTACGGAATTGTAAAAGCCATTTCAACGCTGCATGGTCCGTCTTCAACAAAAACTTCCGTCCGTACAAGTATTTGTAGAAGTGCTCAACGGACTTCACGACAGCCAATAATTCTTTTCTGGTCACACAATAATTCCTTTCGGCTTTCGACAAAACCATACTAAAATAGCCGATGACCTTTTCTTGTCCATCTTGTATCTGAGAAAGTACACCCCCAATGGCCAGATTACTTGCATCTGTGTCAAGTATGAATTTCCCTTCTGTCCGTGGATAGCTCAATATTGGTGCGGTTGTCAGGACACGCTTCAATTGTTGGAAAGCTGTTTCGCACTCTCCGCTCCAAACATACTCGCGCCCATCTTCAGTTAACCTTATCAGGGGCTTCGCTATATTGGCAAACCCAGGAACGAAACGCCTGTAGTAGGTACATAACCCAAGAAAACTACGAACTTGGTGTTTATCTCTCGGTGTTGGCCACTCTTGGACTGCATGAATCTTATCGGGGTCGGCTGCCACTCCATTTTGTGATACGACGTGCCCGAGATATTTCACTTCCTTGCTGAATATGTGGCACTTTTTCGGACTCAGTTTCAGGTTGGCTCCACGTAGTCTTCGGAACACTTCCTCTAGATTTTTCAAATGTTCGTTGAATGATTTTCCGACTACAATCACATCATCTAGCTATACCAGGCAGGTCTTCCACGACAGCCCTCTCAGAATGGTCTCCATTAGACGCTCAAAGGTGACCGGAGCGTTACATAGACCGAAAGGCATAACTGTAAACTGCCATAGTTCGGAACCAATAGTGAACGCGGTCTTCTCCCGGTCTTCAGGTTCCATTTCAACTTGCCAATAACCACTCTTCAAGTCCAAAGTCGAAAACCATCATGAACCAGACAGGGTATCTAACGTGTCGTCGATGCGTGGTAAGGGATAGCTGTCTTTCTTGGTCACGTCATTGAGCTGCCGATAGTCCACACAAAATCTCGTTGACCCGTCCTTCTTACAGACCAGGACCACCGGTGATGCCCATGGACTGCTGGATGGCTCGATGACCCCATGTTCTTCCATATCGGTAATAATCTTTTCGGCTTCTGCTCGCCTTGCTAGAGGTAGACGCCTCGGCTGCTGACGGACAGGCATAGAGTTGCCTGTATTGATTTTATGTTTTACTATATTTGTTCGTCCCTTCTGACTATCGTCAAGAGCGAAGATATCTTGGTATCGGTGAACCAAACCCTGTACCTCTTTCACTTCCGTTCTGTTAAGGTCTTCGCACGAACTAGTGACCATACCCACTAATTTTCCACCATGGTCTTTGGGCGCTGGTTTTGGAACATCGGACATACACCTGGCTACTCGGAATACTGGCACACACTGTCCCACAAGGGTACTCTTCTTCAATGTCACCGGATCCACATTAACGTTCATAAGCCTCACCGGTACTGTCTTTCCAACCTTAATCAGCGCTTTTCCCACCAGTATGCCACTATGGATCTTCTTATCACAAACAGGCTCCATCATTCGCTCACATCCTACCCGAAGATCTCCATCCAAACCTGCCTCGACAACCATCTCGCTTTGACCCGGCAATATCACATCTTCTGTCAGCAAAACCCTTACGACAGGATCTTCTCGTGGGTGCAACGGAAGTTCTTCGTTACCAACCTTCAAAACACCCTCCTTCAAGTCTAATGTAAAACCAAATTTTCTCAGGAGGTCCATTCCTAAGATGAATTCGTCAATGATGTCGGCTACCAGCACCTCATGATCACGTTCTTCACTTCCAATGCCAATCTTCATCTTCACCACTCCGCGTGTTGGTATCACTTCACCTGTTGCTGTACGGAGTTGAGTAGTTGTCTGTAACAGCTTCATACTTGTTCGTAGAACATTAGGACGTATGATGGATTTTGTCGCCCCCGTATCAATAAGTAGTGGAACAGTTCGATTAGCAATTTTTCCATCTACGAACAAACTACTGGTACTATTCTTTGATGTTACGGCATGAATGGTGATCTTCGGAGCATCTCTACTCAAGGTCAACGTTCGCCCCCTCTCGTCGACCTTCTTTAGTTTTCCGACTGCTGAACCTGTTTTGGTTTAGGGCAACGACGTCGTATGTGACCTTGTTCGCCGCAATTCCAACAACGAGGCTCTCGAACTTCTTGATTCTTCTTACGGTTCTCTTCCTTCTGAAGAACTCTCATTAATAATTCTTCTAGGCGATCTTTGGAACTGGAACCTTCCTCTTCTTCCGCAACGGTTCGACCTCGGGACGCTTGTTTTGCAGCTTAAAATTCTAAGGCGTGAGCAAGCGCATCATCAGTTGTTCTTGGTCGTGACAGCCTCATTGATTGTTGTGTTTCCCCGTCTCTTAACCCATCAATGAAGGTCTGCACAGCGAGCTGTCCCAGAAATGAATCGGGTGCCGTAGGGTACGCCAATCGGAAAAGCCGCGCAACATCGGCTTCAAACTCCTGCAGGCTTTCTCCATTCTTCTGGATACGATTCTTCACTTGCGCGTGATACATTTGTTGAAGATGCGCGTCTCCATATCTCATCTCCAATTTAGACACTAACAATTGATAATCATTTTTCTGTCCTGCTGGGATTGTTTGCAGGACGTTCAACGCGTCTCCACGCAAAGCCACAGTTAAAGAAACGGCCTTTTCCTTGCCTGTCTATCCGTTGGCCCCAGCGGCCGCCTCAAATTGTTTGTAGTAGGTGGACCAAGGTATCTTTCCATCGAACGTGGTTGGTTTTACTTTTATCCCTACGGCAGGACCCTTTTCTTCTTTAATTTGCTTCTTTACTTCATTAAACTCAAAAGTTGAGGGAAACCGTAGTTGCCTCATTCTATCTTCCAACATATCGGTTATGTCGTCACTCTTAGCTGTTGATGGTAATTGCATTTGGGCTATTTTCTCTTCTACCATCTTTATTACCCTATCTTGTTCCGCCAATCTACCTTCCAATAGTCCTAACGCGCTGGCATTCCAAAAATTCTTCGAAAACTTTATCTTCCAACGCTTTGACATTTTCCAACAATTCTCCTTTAAGCCTTCTAGAACTGTCTTCGGATTTCCTGGAATTCTCCAGTATTTCTTCCTTTAGCATTCTAACATTTTCTTCGGCCTTTTCTAGTAATTCTGCAAACCTTCTAGAATTCTCTTCGGACTTTTCCAGTAATTCTTCTTTAAGCATTCTAACATTTTCTTCGGACTTTCTAGAATTCTCTTCCATTTTACTTAATAACAAATTAGTATCAATTGCGGGTCCAGGTATTTCGAAGAGGAAACTTTCAGGGTCTTCTTGCTGTTCCAAAAGCCATTCTCTTAGCCAATTTATTAACACGTTTTTAAGGCCCGTTGTGTCTAAATCTCGTTCTTCAAGTTCGTGTTTTAAGTCTATTACTTTGAGATCTTTTAACAATTTCATCACCATTTTAAATGTTTGTTGAAATTATTTTTGACACTAAAAATTTATTCTCACAGCACTTTATTTAATTATTACGCGATTTTATTTATTTTAAAACTCCACACCTGACAACACTGTAACGTTCTTTTTAAAATAATAACAAAAGTGCTGTTTAAATCGTCTATTAATAATTAATATTTATTTACAAACACTAATGAATACACTATAAATTAACGCTATGATTATAAACCACTAAAACTATTATGAATTTCTAATACAACATTTATCTTTACATTTACTGTTTATTTCGTGATACCCATTTAACTACTCGCTGTTGACTGCCTCTTTTTATCGGCGAAGTCGATTTTATACCCTCCTATAATCGTACTAGAAGCCGCTGGAAACTACTATATATTTCTAGAATAACCGCGTCTGTTTCACAGGCTTTGTGCGATGAGTAATCCTCTCGATTGCTGTAGAATATTCCATTTGTTGTTCGAGAAGAGGTTCTTTCTTTTTCTCTCTTGTTACAATATTATTTACATAAAAGACAAACTAAACATATTGTAAAACTGCTATTGTAAAGCAAGAATTTGATTTTTAACTTTAATAATAAAGTAGGATTCAAGAAGACATTTATTATGAGAAGATCACAATCGAGAAGACATTATTAATCAATAGTTAAATGATTAATGTATATACAAAGTCATTTCATTTAAATTGACGTTTTACACTTGTGATAGCTTTTGCCACGCCTATTTCAAAACAGGGATAATGCATATAAAATTAATATTTCATTTAATTCTTCTTATTCCATTATGTACAGTAGTAATGGTACTACTCGTCTCGATAGAAAAGAAAAGCAATAGCCATGCTTAATGCTTTGTCAGCGCTGTTCCTGTATAGAAACAGACATACTTCTACTGCTTATTTCTTCTCCCAGACTTACCTCCTCTGTCATTTACTCCCTGGCTTACCACCACTTTCCATCTTATCTAGCCACATTCCTCAACTTATTTTCCTCTCCGACTTACGCCTCCTGCGGCTTATTATTCCCGCAGACTCCCCATCCGATTTACCCACTCACTTCCCCAGACTTATCCTCCCATTCCTTGACTTGGGCTTTTTACTGCTTATTCCCCTTCGCGACTTATCTCTCCCTCTGACTTACCACCCCTGTGACTTACTCCTCTCTCTCGGTTTACCACCTCTTCCCGCCTTATCTAGCCATATTTCCCAACTTATTTTCCTCTCCGACTTATGCCTCTTGCGGCTTACTATTGTCTCAGACTCTCCATCCGATTTACCCACTCACCTCCCCAGACCTACCCTCTCATTTCGCTTTCTACTATTTATTCCCCTCCCCCCCGGCTTATCAACCCTCTGAGTTACCACACACCTGTGACTTGCTCCTCTCTTCCGGCTTAGGAACTCCGTCCTATCTTAACTAGCCACATTCCCTAATTAATCTTCCTCTCCGACTTACCCCTCTAGCGTCTTACTATCCCCTCAGACTCCCCATCCGATTTACCCGCTCACCTCTGAATAAAATTATACACTGAAATTATATACCTATCATATCAACTTTCTAAACTTTGTCGGTCATTTTTATTCATGTTCCTTAATAGAATTAGAAAGAGATTAAGAGAAGAGACATAAGTTTTTCAGACATTACTGTTCTATTTTTTTATTAAATATCGGATAAAAATTCAAATATTTTGAAAAACGAGCACACAGATACGCATATCAAATTTAATGAAAATGCTCCCTGTAAATACTATGAAACTCCGCTGAGAATTGTTTGTGATAAAATTTGTGAGCAAAATATGCAGTTGTTGGCGTAGTAAGCAGGTAGAGGAGGGTGTTTTGTTCTGAAACGTGAAGAAGCGTCCGCTGTAAGTGGACAATGGTTCTCCAGCGTATTCAAATGCATCGATTACAAATAATGCGTTTAAAAATGTAAATAATTAAAACACGGCAAAATTAAAGAAAGCTGGCAAATCTACAACGTAAACTTTTATTCACGTCAACAGATCTAAAATAATATAAAGTCAAAACTTTAATATAAAAGGGAACCATCTAGATCGGTCTTGTAGAACTCGTAAAGGCGAACTATGACGGAATGTAAAGTTTATGTGTACATCCAAATGATTCGAACATTAAACATCATCTTATCTATAAGCATGAGTAGTTTCAAAATTTAACATGATGTGAGCTAGGGGGGCACTTCAGTGGACAGGCTTTCTCGAGCGTACGCAAATAAATATTTAAAATGTAATTTTCAAAAATATAAAAATTACAGAATAAAAGGTAAGTTGTGTCGACTAACTTAGAGAGTTAAAGCTTCAATATAAAAGAAGAATAATGCAAATTGGTCTTGTAGAGCTCGTAAACGAAGTGGAACAAGAATTATTCTTGCGTTTTACATATACATATTGTCGTGATATTTGACATGCAATAGAGTATGCACCCCCATTCAAAAATATGTTATATGGGTTGCATAACCTCAAGGATACAAATATTTAATTAGAATTCTTTTAATAAAGTCAAAGAGAAGGTTTTAATTTAATAAATATACATTCTAGAACACACTAAGCAGAAAAAAGATAAATCTTAAAGTTGATTTTTTTACAATCTTGGTAAATTTTCATTGTTTATCTAACGATGTGGTATCGTTACCTATTTATGCAAATAAAGTAAATAAAGTAGAGGCCAGATTAATGCAAGTTTTGACCTAAAACAGACAAGGTGCAGGTAGTGATGATGTATGTAAATATTTGCTACCTTACTTGCGTTATTAATGTAAAGAGATTATGTTTCAAGTTAACGAGATAGTAAAATCGTTAAATCTTCTTCTTTAGTTAGATTATATAGCTTCTGGCTAAAATGTTTCATTGCTGTTTTGTCAAGCATGAGCACAATTCTGAACCAACTGTGAATGTTGGGGTTGTTTTTTGTAGGAGATATCTTTGAAATAAAATGCAAATTTCTGTGTTTTGCCATAGCAAGTTTAGCTATTATTTTCATAGTTTTCTTTGTGACGTAAAGTGCATCTGTGTTGTTGAGATAACAGCTTTACTATGCACAACATACGATGGGTGCCGTTAGCATCAGTCCTGTTGGTGAGCTGAGTCGTGGGTAAGGATAAAATCTTGGGTGCCAGCCAGGCTTATCACCTGACAAAATTTCGTAACTCAAAGAGTAGTATTGCTTCAGGTTATAGTTAAAACAAATAGAATATTAGATTTGAATGAAAAACAAGAATTGAGACAAACGAACATTTAATGTAACAAAATATAGGATGCCTTTTAATATATATACAAATATTTACATAAGGAAGAAAATACGTCGGGCATTAAGCACGTTAAAAAAACTACTTAGCAAATCACTAAACTTATTAATTCCGCGAAACCGAGTATAATTCTGGATTGGTTCCGTTTCAAAGTAGACAAGGCCTTATCTTCAGCAACTTAACCGGAGCATGAAAAATATAAGTAAATAATTCAAATAAAAATTCGTATTGAGTACGATGCTTTAGACCCTGTACATAAATTAATGTAATCTCAAAATTATTCATACATATAATAATAAATCAAGATTAATAATAAAACCAATACAAAAAATATTTGCAAGTAAATAAAATGCTGAAATTGAAAATATGTTTCTAGCATGAGACACCCAGTATATGCGTAAATTTCAATATTAAATACAACAAACTATTATCTTAACATTATCAAGTATTAAATGATATTTATTTATCAAACAATATAATTTCCAAATAATAAGTAAACGTTTAAAGAATAATTAATAAAAATTCAAAATGAAAATTATTAACTTATCTCGTCTACAAGACTGCAGGATGACCATCTGCCTCCATAAATTCCGCGATAATGTGCGATCTTGAAAAACGTGCAGTTAAAACAGGTGTCCAGAATCCAAGCGCGTAGCGTGAGCTTGGATTGGAGCTTTGACAACCAAGAATATGCAGCAATCAATTGATTTCCATGGATAAGAGTGGCTTGTATAACACTAAACCATTCCATATAAGATTTTCCATAAAAAGAAGGAAAGCAGAAAAAAAAACCTGTATAAAAATACATTGTAATAGAAATGGATTCGAAAGAGAAAAATTTGTACAATAATAAATTTAAAATAAAATGAGTTATAGAAAGATAACTCACCCGGTGGATGTTAAAGAAGATATCACAAGAAAATTAATTATGGAGAAAATTAATATAATATACAACACCGAGGTTTAATAAATAATCAATTAAATAAATCTCAAATTATTCAAAAGAATAATAAAAGGTAATCTGCACTATCAAAATGCACACAAAAGAGCGTTCGTATTGAGAACTCATATCAAAGTGACACTTTTAGAAATTTTCACATCTAGAAACCCAGAAATTCTATTAAACGAAGACAGAAAATAAGTTAAGTTAGTTGCATACCAAAAAGGCGTTAGGAAAATGAATATTTCAATTAAATAAAAAAAACAATCTTGGGACGGAGTAAAATGAACGTCACATCTTATCTAAAAATGTCTAAATAATGTAAGGTGGTAAGGATGTAAGGTTAGATTTTGTCAAGATAGGAAGTTGTAACTAGGCAAATTTATGTAATTAAGTTAAATTTCGTTATTTAATAGTTGAGTAAGAAATGTAATTTGGTCGACTTTCTATAGTAACCTTATTTTTTATCTCAATACAAGTGTCGTATATCATTGAAGAGGGATTTTTGGCTATCTATTGTCGCGTGGGGTTTTCGTGACTGGAGGACGTAGTCAGAGGTAGAGTGAAATTAAACACAAGTCGTAGAAAACAACTATATACTAATAACAATAAGAGAGTACAAAGGTTCACATACATACAAAGAATAAATCGTGAGGACGTACATGTCCTCCTAAACTAATACAATCAAGAGGGAGGTCGGAACCAACCCGTTCTAGCACTAGGTCTACTAACTAAGCGTAGGAGATAACCTCCTAGTGATTTACAATTAAGCTTGGGTAGCCTGGTCACAACTTTCCATAAAAACGCACAGAGTGGGCGTTAGGCGAAGCCCACTCAACTAAGCAACTAAGCATTACATAATTTAAAGAGTACTCACCAGCTTGCTTGTAGATGTAGTGTTGGAGTCAACTTACTGACTGGTTTGAATAGCTCAAGCATGCTGGTTATATACTGCTGAACGAGGAAATAATTAGCATCGTAGTGGGAATCAGTAGGCTGGAGTTCTTAGTAAGAAACTAAGGAAGTTTGTGCTTCCTGGTTGCAGGCTTGTGGGTAGTTTGCATTCGTGCTGCTGGTGCCTGGCACGAATCTGCAGCTGTGCGGAAGTGTGGTCGATTCTCCTTAAGGAATGTGCACCTGCTTGCAAATCGTGTAGGTTGCCTCGCATATACGGAGTAAGTAGGCTGATAAGTTGCATGCCAACTAATGCAGTTGTGGGCGAACGAGCGCGCTTCTTCGAAGACCTCGCAGCTGGCCGCGCACCTGGTTCCAAGTTGTTGGCGGTGAGACCGCAGCTGCTTAACTAGCGTGGGCAGCTGAGTGTGGCCTTGCACGCTATATTGTACGAACGGAAGAGAAGTTGAGTTTTGTATATAATATTGAATTGTAAATATTTCCGTTCGTGACACTATTTATTGAATTTGTTTAAACAATAATTAATAGTTATAAACAATTATGTGGTTATGTAGTATTTAATTCTAAATGTTCTTTTGTTTGTAACCAACAAAATAATCTTCCATCCATAGTCTTTTTTTGTTTTGAAAAGGATATACAAAGCGCGACCAATTTAGTGACAAACTCTCTATTTAGGATCTTTCAAGCAGTGCACATACGTTTAGAGCAAGATTCTAAAATTTTAAAGTTGTAAACAAAACAAACGTCAAAATGTTAGGTTATATTTTATTGAAATGTTAAAGTGTCTAATAATCATCAAAGATCTTTGAATTTGATTATTTGTTTTAATAATAATTACTTTAAATTGAAATAATAATCAGTGTTATGAATTTATTAGTGGATTATTATTTATTTACAAGAAGAAAATTTATATGGATAATGGAAGCCTTAACCTTCATTATAATTTGAATGTTGGAAGGGAGTTTATAAATTTAATCATTAAATGGACTTACCATATTTCAAGCAAGCAGCTGGATATTAATAATTTTATTAATACCATTTATTTGGACATTATTTGAAATAAAGATGAATTTCTGTTTTTCAACCATTTTAGTTGTAAACCATATAGAAAAAAAAGATTACTGTGTTGTTACTATATCAGTTTGGTATATGTTTGACACCATATTTTGATTAGATTTCAAAAATTTTAAGGTTTTTATTTAATTATAATTTAGTAATTAAGATTATGAGGATGCCAGAAATATTCTCCTGGGATAAAAAGCATTTCGCTATCTTAGGATTGATTTTTCATTTATTCAGAGTAGCTAAAATTTATTTTTTTTAAATATTTTGTTGTTTGTTGTTGTTTGTAATTTTCGGAATCATTAGTTTATGTTTTTCGTAAACAATCGCCTTTGTGAGATTTGGACGTACATTCTTTTTCTGTCGAGCCAGTTTTTAGCAAGAAACCTTCAACAACTGTAGTAAGTATAGCTTTATTCTTATTTCAGAATAAACTCGAAAGAAAATGCAAAAAGGTCACTTAAAGATTTAGAATAAGTAACTACTTATCAAGCATTAAAAACTCTTTAATTTCCTGAAACTTTAATATAGATGTGTTATTAATAGAAATTAATAGTCTCCTTATTAAAAAAAGATAGGCAAATTCAGAACAAAATTTATTATCTTCAACCAAGCCAAAATTACCTGAACATTATACAAGTTCTCCGTAATTTATCAATAGTAGCAATTTCCTTTTAAATAAAACTCAACATTCGGGTCAAACTCTGCAAACACATCTTATTTAGTTGACCTATAGTCCTTTAACCCTATTCACTAATTCCTTTCTAGGATTGAGTACACATTCCGACAGTTCTGATTACTTAGGACATTTCAGGTTTTATTGTTAGAAGGAAGTTTTTGCTAAGAAATTCCCTTAGATAATAATGGTGTTAATGAAAAGTTTCCTTAGGATTTAATGAACAATTTTCTCGAGTTACGTCATGTTATCATATATTCATAAGTTTAGTTTCAAATATTTTGGTTCAAACAAAACGGTTCACGAGAACAGAGTGGTATATAATGTATCAGGCAGTACATAGAATGGATTTGAAATGTTTTATAATTTTTGAATATTTATGAGCTCGTTTAAACATACACAAAAGACAATGCAATTTTCCGCATCGTAATTTCTACTCCAAGAATATCTTAAACTTTAATATAATACCGTCTCAAAATAACTTGTTTTAATTGTGTGCCTGAACAATGAATTAAAATGTAAATTTGTTTTAAGAGACAATACAGATTAATTTCAGGAATCATATTAAGTTGTCGGGGAGTAACAAAAGTCGTTTTCTTTTTATGTGGTATTATGTGCTGCAACTCTGTAAATGCATTTCCTCTTAATAACTTCAAAGCATAAACGATTTTTGATTTTTCTGCTTTAAACAAATGAATGTCCTTGTATTTAGTAAGGATATTCGGATATGCAATATGTTTTAACGTAATTTTAATATAATATTTAATTTCGTTTAGCTTTTACAACTTCACTGTCTTCTTCCTCCTTTACAAATTCTTCGTTTGGTCATTCACTTCATGGGCGGTAAAGAAAAGCCGAACCGATTCTTCTCCAGATTAGTTGGGGTTGTAATTTTGATTCCATCATCGGCTACGTATGTATGTTGCCTGTTAATAAGAAGCCATATCCATACGGAAAAGTGAAGATACATGTGTTTTTCTAACCACAAAATTTCAGCAGGTCATCAAGTTGACCGACGAATTACTTCCACTTTCCAAACAGGCACTCCGAAAATTAATCGACCCAGTTGATCCCCATCCTCTAAATATCCCGAAGCAGGTTCTTGACACAAACGACTGTCAGATAATTAGCAAATCCTAGTGCGTCAAAAATACACATTGCAATCTTCAGGGCATCTTCCCTCGAGGAAGTTAAATTCATTCACACAGTGGCAAGATGAGTACCCACCGCAAATCCAAATGTTTGGCAAAGAATCCTCCGCATTCTTATTCTTCATCAACTGCATTTGATATGGAGAACTGACGTAGCCAAATAATAAAGCAATCATTTCGTAGGTGTCAGACGGCTTGTTTCTCTCTTTCCCCACCCAGAGAAAGCGGAATCCAACTCCATCTTAGTTCTTTATTTTCACCATATAAAGTGTCTCGGATGTATCTACTAAATCTATTTTCCACTGGCGGAATTTTGGCAGCACAGAGACAAGTGTAGTAATCAAGACCGGTACCTGGAAAAAGACCACCAATCGGGAACATTCCATTGGATTTAACAGTACAGTATGCGATGTATTACTGCTTTCTTGCTTTCTGGAAGTTTCAAATCATCCCCTTGTTAGAGTTGCTAGAGTAGTCAGTTTCACATCGATTTGTAAACTGCTATATGCACGGCTGTGCTAAAGGACTTGTCTACTAGTTTGTAGTAGGCTTAAGATTAGTGTAAGGGAAGTGGGTAGGTCTTTTATTATTTAACGTATTTAACTTTAGGCTTGGCAGACAATGACAAATGATTAAATTACACATACACCTTAAATAAAAGACAATTAAATGTAAATTGCAGCATGATATATACTGAAAACGCAAACATCAAGTATTTACATGTAACACATATGAATACCATAGCAATGCAAACATACACCATCTAAATGCAAGTAAAAAATGAGGTTCTGATGAGATAACAAAAAATTCCAATCTCGACTTTCTCATCAGCAGTTTGAACAGGTTCTATTGTATGAGTCAGGATCCCTTTGTATGGAAAGTCTTGATCACTTCGCCAGTCATCCAAATATTCCTAGGCAGGTTACCATCTACAACGAGAACTTGATCACCAACATGAATTTTCCGTCGCATTACGGCATTAACAAAACTTTTCGATCAATGTACAATATGTATCGTCTCTGCGTGATCTTGATGAATTTCTCGCGTATTAATGCACCAAGAAATCCACATCGACAATGGAAAACGGGCGATTCGTCATTACGAATAACGAACTGAGGTTGGGTAGACTGAAACTGATGCCGGTGTAACCAGAGTTGTCTTCGTTATATTCTAGTCTCAGCCAGGAATGTTTTCTTCATATTCATCTCCTGATAAACCGGTTTCTTTCATCACTCGACTCCTTTCTGCTTCTTGATCCATCTTGATTACTCCTTCTCCATTTCTAGAATATGAAGTTGTGCTTCAGTTTTCAACTGCAAGTGTTCCATCTTATCTTCAATTTGAAGTTTGGCTTGCTGCATTTTTAACTAAATTTCCTTTCTCCCAGATTTCTTATCCGCTTCATCAAACTCACACAAACATAGTAGATAACATAAAATTAATAAACATAATACGTAGATACTTTAAAGAGCTTCCTTATTCTAACCGTAAGTAATTACTAAGGTACTTGTAAGTAATACTGCGATACCCTCTAATCCTAGATTTTATTCTGACTATTCAACTCACATGTCATTTATTAAAAATTGACCAATTAAAATGCAGCATTTGATATTTTTAATCCAATGAAAATGAATTGTATCGACAATTCTCACTAGTGAAAATTGTCGACAATTTTCACTAGTAATAACAATCGACAATTTTAATAAAACACAAATATTTAACAACATTTATTTTTGAGTATTGAACGTACAATTATTAAATGTAACATTGCTACATTTATGAAAAACAATTTGATTTTTTAAAGCGTGTTCGTTGAATAGTCTCTCGAATACCATAAGTAGTCAAAGTTAAGTAGACTATTTTTGTGGTGCTTAACACTCATGTCTATCATGCTTGCGAATACCACTCGTGCTGCGCACTCGTGGTATTTAAATGCAAGCATGATAGACATTCGTGAAACCACCACAAAAATAGTCGACATAACTTTGATTACTAATGGTATTATAAGTGACAAATGTATCTATTACTTTTTCAAACATCTGTCTCTAGAATGTTTAATTCTTATTAATGCCAAACTCTTTAAGCGACATTCCACTAATTTATTTGGTAAATATTATTTCATTATCTTTAGCTTTCCGATAAACAATTCGTATTCGTACAACTATCGAATCCTAAAAACTATCTTGAAAAGTTCTAATCCCCAATTCCTTATTGCAAAAAATATTTTGAAAAACTCACTATAATCATTAGTTCCTAATCATGAAATAAATAAAGATTATTAAAAGTTTCACAGTTTTATTAAAATATACCTGACAATATTGTTTCGACAGCTATGCTGTCATTATCAAAGGTAATATAATTATAAACAAACACGTCGCTAAGGTAGATACAAAATAGGTAACTAGATAAAATAATAATAATAATAAAAATTAATAATAAAAATCATAATTAAACATCTAATACTTCCAGTAACGGAGAATTACTGAGCTCAAGTTGTTCATTCATTAAAGGTACCCTGAGTTTGTGTTTGTATATCTCAAAGGCTTCTAAAATGTCTAATTTGCGTTTGTTATTACAAAAATGTAGGAATTTAATATTATTTTGAGGAGTCATTGTGTGATTTTGTTCTAAAAGGTGTTTGGCGTAATTCGATTTTTCAGGATGTTTATTTTTGTAATGACGTACGTGTTCTTTATATCTTATGTCAAAATTTCGAAGTGTTTGTCCAATATATACCGAACTACAAAAATTTAGTTTAAATTTTTCTTTGCATTTACCGTTTAAATTGTTCTTTTTGTAGTTCGGTATATATTGGACAAACACTTCGAAATTTTGACATAAGATATAAAGAACACGTACGTCATTACAAAAATAAACATCCTGAAAAATCGAATTACGCCAAACACCTTTTAGAACAAAATCACACAATGACTCCTCAAAATAATATTAAATTCCTACATTTTTGTAATAACAAACGCAAATTAGACATTTTAGAAGCCTTTGAGATATACAAACACAAACTCAGGGTACCTTTAATGAATGAACAACTTGAGCTCAGTAATTCTCCGTTACTGGAAGTATTAGATGTTTAATTATGATTTTTATTATTAATTTTTATTATTATTATTATTTTATCTAGTTACCTATTTTGTATCTACCTTAGCGACGTGTTTGTTTATAATTATATTACCTTTGATAATGACAGCATAGCTGTCGAAACAATATTGTCAGGTATATTTTAATAAAACTGTGAAACTTTTAATAATCTTTATTTATTTCATGATTATGGAGTTCCACAAAATAAGGCTGGAAACAATAAACAAGATTAGTTCCTAACCCTAAAAAATATTTTCAAAAATTCCATCTCTAATCTCAAAAAATATATTGAAAAGTTCAGTCCTTTATCTACGAGTATAATCCCAAAATATAATTTTACAAATTTAATCCCTAACCGTAAAAAATACTTTAGAAAATGTAACCCTTTACATTGAACACAAAAATTTTTTTTTATTGAATCGCTAATCAAAAGTTTTTTGGGAAATCTATTCGCAATCCCTAATTCCAAAATATGTTTTTTTAAAGTTTAATCTTCAATCGCTAATTTAAAAAAATATTTTTAAAAATTCCATGTTCAATCCTTAATTCCAAAAACTATTTAAAAAAATCTCAATCCCCAATTCTTGTCTTTTTTTAATTTAATCTCCAATTCGTAAGCTTAAAAAATATATTTTTTAAGTTCAATCGCAAAAAACTTTTTTAAAAATTCAATCTCTAGTAATCAAAAATATTTTGAAAAAGCCATTCCCAATCCCTAACTCAAAAAAATATTTTTAAAAACTATAATCTTTAATCCCTAATCCCAAAAAAATTAAAAAAATTCAATCCCAAATTCTTTTAAATTCAATTTCCAATTCCGAACTCCGAAACTATTTTTTTTTAAATTCAAAAGCTAACCCTAAAAAATAAATTTAGAAACTTCAATCTTTAATCCCTAATCCCAAAAATATTTAAAAAATTCAATTTCCAAATGTTTTTTAAATTCAATCTCCAATTTCTAATCCTAAAAAAATATTTTTAAAAACTTCCGCCATCCACTCCTGGATGTAGGCCTCACCCATCTCTCTGCATCTATGTCGGTCCCAGGCTTTTTGCGCCCAGTTCTTACCCGCTATCTTCCGGATGTTATCTACCCATCGTTTCTAAGGTCGACCTCTGCTTCCCATAGTTTTGAGTGGATGCCATAAAAGTGACTTCATTGTACATCTTTCATCGACTTGCCTCACAATATGTCTTGCTCATTTCCATTTGAGGCTTGCTATGCGTTCCATGATGTCAGTTATTTTTGTTCTGTGTCGAATCTCTTCATTGCGGATTGTATCTCTTATCCCAACTTTTAATGTATCTGCGTCCAGTGCTGTAAGGACCACTGTTTCCATACCATAAGTGGCCACTGGTAGGATACAAGTATCGTAAACTTTACGCTTAAGATTGATCGGAACATCTGGATTTCTTAAGATTTACGACAATTAGCCAAATGCGGCCCATTCCAGTGATATTCTTCTTGTGACTTCGGTAACTTGGTTTTAAATATTTAAATATCGGCTTTAAATATCGAAGAATATTTCTGGATTTTTAAAAACGTTAATATTTAATCCCTAATCCCAATAAGTATTTTAAAAGAATTCAATTCAATGTTTAATCCCAATTTTTTTAAGTTCAATCTCCAATTCCTAATGCTAAAAAATATTTTTTTAAATTCAATCGTTAATAGCCAAACATATTTTTAAAACTTCAATCTTTAATCGCAAAAATATTTTGAGAAACCCAATCTCATCCCTAATCCCAAAAATATGTTTAAAAACGTTAATCTTCAATCCCTAATCCCAGAAAATAGTTTTAAAAATTCAATGCTCAATCTCTAATCCCAAAAAGTATTTTAAAAAACCCAATTGCCAATCCTTAATTCCATTTCTTTTAAATGCAATCTCCTATTCCTAATCCCAAAATATTTTGAAAAACTTAATATTGTAATTACTAACTTTTGTCAAAAATTGGGGAATTACCTACCAAACAGTATGTAACATTTGATGGATTAACCTAAGCTACCGAAAAAAGCTTAATGAGACTTTTTTACATAATATACGGAAATTAATATTTATATTATTAAATTACATATGTTCTCAGTGAGCATCTTCAAAGTGATAATTAAATCGTTTACAACCAATTAATACTGACCTATATATTAGAACTATCGAGAATTGTTTGTAAGAAATTGTAAAATAAATTAATTATCAAAAGTTATTAAGCAAACTAAAATCTAATATTGAATAAGCTTCAATAATACATTTAATAAATTCCTTTTTTATATAAAAATATAATATATATATTTTAAGTATTTTCATGATGCAGTGACACATTTACCAATTCCATGATTGACAAGTTAAAGATAAATTAAGAGGATTTTGATTAAAAAGGGTCATTTTCTTAAGATCCTCTTAACTGTCCTTTAACTATTTAGCAGGAGTTGTGACACTGATTCGCCAAGGTACTATATTGAAATAAATGAACACAGAAAGAAAAAATTGAATTGAATGATTTTTTTCAATAAATAAGTAAAATGCTAAATGCGTTTGAAGTGTTTTAAGCTTAGGAAAAATAAAACATTTAAAATGGTGATTTAGAATATCCATAACGAATATAATAAATATAATATAGTGTGATATAATTTTTTCTGTGAATTTGCATTCTAAACATAATTTAATGTTGAAACGTTAGTGTTTTACCTACACAAAATTATTCTGAATACACAAAAAATTCAGGTTACTCAATACTTACTATAAAGCTCATAAAAACGATGCTTCTAATGCTCCGGCTGAGAACATCTAGATTTCAAATTATAATTATGGCGTAGGTGTGGTTTCCACAGCTTACGTATTATAAAGAGGAACAAGTGTACTATAGTCATAATAAAATAAAAGTTGAGCGCCATTTGGTAATTGTAAATTGTAACTCCAGCATTAGCAATCAAAAAGAACTGCTGAATCTATTGATGGAATTCAATAACTAATCATTATTAGGAAAAATAACTTATTTCATTAACTTTTGCAAATAAATGGTCCCACCTCATCATGGTGTGGTTTACTTTAAATATAAGTTTATTTTCAATAAAATAGTCTTTTGTCTCGAAAGACAATAATAATGGTGTTGTTAAAAAAATACCTTAATAAGAATTCTTATTGAAGGAGAAAATAGATACATACATTTACAGATAACAGACATTAAAAAAATGGTACAAGTAGTTTTATGCAAACTTACTCTAATCAAACAAGACATCCTTTAGTCCTTGATACACTGTTCAAATGTTATAATTCTTAGAACCTTCAAAGGCAATCGCTCACATAACGAAGCCCTGATTTCACTTCATCACAAAATACAAAACCCTACACATGATCATAACTGTAAAACAGATAGAACTCTGGATTGTAGTAAAGATGCTGCAACAACAAACTGAACGTTGTTAATGGATATCACGAAAATTATTTCGGTATTGATTCGGCACTAATCCAACATAATAAAATTCTTAAAGTGCAATAATTCCAGTGATCGATTTAATAGTTACAAATATTATTATTTAACCAAATTTCGTTATTTAAAGGTTGTATCATTTCGACGTAATTTTTGTAGAACTAACACAAATTCTAGTTTAAAACGGAAAACCCTCAAAAGTAGGGATTATTAACGTTAAAATTTCGAATGCTGTAACCTATCTTCTTAAATGTGTAACTAATATCACTCTTAAGTAAATAGAAGTTCGTTAATCAAAATGAGAAGTTTTAAAATTCAATTCCAGATCAAATTTTCCTTACTACTTTCTTTAAAATCCGTTAAACCGAATTATTTGTGTTGATTTATTAACACCGACAATCAAACGGTAGCTTGAAGCAAGTAAGCTTCCTGTACTGTACGATAATACACAAAACGGCATTAACGCCGTCTATCATAATAATTTTGCCGGGGGGTCTCCCAAAACATAAAACCCCCGTTACTGGACTCTCTAAGTAAAGCTTCGATCTACACTGTATGAAGTTTTAATTAAGACTGTCTGAAGGGTTGTATGCAGAATATGGTCGCACCACAATCTTTTAATAAAAGAATTTAAAACTGGCCTATTAAAAGATAGTCTAACCTTTATAAACAAATGGGGAACTGATACGAAAAAGCTTCTAGAACCTTCCATGAAACGTCACTGTGAATCCCGCATTTGAAATCTGCATAGAGGAGAATAAATCGCTATTTTTGCAAGTAACCTTCTATGGGTTTCACCAAACTACAACACGTGGCTGCAATATTTTTTCATACGTCTGGATTTTAAGAAATTGTTCGAACAACTTGAAGATAACACGTACGGGAAGTAATAAATATTGACTAGATGTCATTTTGTTCCTTTATTAGGAGCAAGGCAATACGGCCAAATATACTAAAATAATGTCTGCAAGTCCTTTCTAGAAGGAAAATGCATCTTATAAAGATATTTCGAAGTAACCCTTGACATTAAACAAACTATTTGGTTTAAAGCAGAATTTGCAGTATTAAGCCAACTAAAAAATATATTATTTGCACAGGACCGCACTGAGGATTCTTTACGATATATTTTTTTCCTCCTAATTAGACACCTGTGTGGTGCTTTGCATTAAAACTGATCAAAGCTGATCAACCATTAATTTTTATCTAATAAATCTTAAACTAAATACTTATAAGCTAGAGTTCATCCATTAATGTCCAGTAGTTTGTTCTGGTTGAAACTATACTAAACATTCTCACTCGCGCACAATGCTCTGATTTTACCCAAAATACTACACAAGCTCAAATGGTTTTGTTCTCTTCAATCTTCGGACGAGATCTTGATTGTCCAGCAGCTGAAGAGCTTCTGCATTGATATGATTATGTAGCCTGGCTTCATGCCTGCTAGCCAACCTTTTAATGTCGTCCTGAACAGTTGGAATGCCAAGGTCCCGATGAAGGTCACTATTGCGGACGTACCATGGAGCCTTGATCATGTTACGCAGAACCTTGTTTTGGAAGGTCTGAATGGGCTTAATGTTACTAGCTTTGGTACAACTCCAGAGCTGTATACCATTTAACCATATCGGCTTCAAGATCTGGTTATACATTAGGATTTTGTTATTTAGTGCCAACTTTTTTCCAAGGAGCCAATAATATTGTTTATATTTTAGACCAAGTTCGGTTCCTTTCTTCTTTACATGTTCTTTTCATCGGAGCTTAGCGTCTAGCGTCATGCCAAGGTACTTGGCATTGTTCGAGTATGGTACTAAAGTACCATTTATATCTAGTGGCTGTATATCAACTAGTCTTTTGTTCGTAAAGATTACATGGATAGACTTGAGCACGTTCAGCTTGATCTTCCATTGTTTTGTCCACTCTAGTACTGTATTACTAGCTGTTTGTAGTTTACTGGTGGACACATCCTGTTCCTGACCTATTGCGAGTAGTGCCGTATCATCGGCAAAAGTTGCAATTTTAACATCGCCCAAGTGCGGAATATCACTGGTGTATAGCAGGTAGAGAATAGGCCCTAGGACACTAACTTGAGCTACACCTGCGTTAATTTTTTTTAGTTCCGGGTATTCATCTTCTTGTTTAATTCTGAAGTTTCTATCCGATATGTATGAGGAGAGAACTAACTTCCACATATTGTTTTGGAAGCATTTTGTTCAGTTTGTGAATAAGCCCTTCATGCCAGACTTTATCAAAAGCCTGGGCCACATCAAGGAAGACTGCTGAGCAGACTTGCTTTTCTTCGAGAGCTTTTTCGATGACATCTGAGATTCTATGGGCTTGATCTATGGTGGAATGTTTCTGTCTGAAGCCAAACTGGTAATCTGGAATCAGCCTATTGTTCTCTATTAAAGGTCTCAGTCTTTTAAGAAGTAATTTTTCGAAGAGCTTTGAAATAATAGGAAGCAGAGAAATAGGCCTGCAAGACTTCACATAGTTGGGTGACTTACCCGGTTTAGGCAGCATAATCATTTCTGCGACTTTCCAAATTGTAGGCACGTGCTTTAGTCGGAATGATGCGTTGAAGAGGTACGTAAGCATCACAATACCTCTTCTAGGCAGTTGTTTCATAACTTGGCCAGTGATGAGATCAAATCCTGGTGCTTTTCTAGCGTTTAGATTAGTCTTAATCTCATTAGCTACTTCCTTCGGAGTAACAGGAGGGATTTCTTCGTACAGTAGATTATTAACCTCTTCCAAGGCAGTGTCAGCTTCAATTTGATTGGGTTTGAAGATTTCAGTTAAATGATCAGCAAATAATTCTGCTTTTTGCTTATTATCTCTTGCCCAACGCCCAGCATCCTTCCTTATAGGGGGAATTGATGTTACAGACCTCTTAATCTTATTGGTTGCTTTCCATAGAGAGTACTCTGTTTCCTCGCCCGCAGTTAAATTTTGTAGATAGGAGCTGATTGAATTTTCTTTGGGTTTTTGAATTTCTCTCTTGAGTTTTTGTGATTTGTTATTCAAGATGGTTTTGTCCGACGGATCCCTTGACTGCTGCCATCTTCTTCTAGCTTTTCTTTTTTCTGTTACCAGTATTCTGATTTCGATTGGATAATTAACCCCTTTAGATATATGGGTAATTTCCTTGGTATTGTTAAAAGCAGCTGACTGAATTATTTTAAAAAAAATTTCAGCATCTTGTTCCAGTTCCTGAATTGTTTTCAAACTAATGTTAAGGTGAATATTTTCTTGAAGGTCATTTCTGAACCTCTCCCAGTCAGTGGTTTTATTTACGAGCATGGGGCGAGCTTCTTTTTTAATTATCCTTTCATTCAGTGTTAATATAACTGCTGAATGGTCGGAATCTAAGTCCAGATTTTCTTCAATATCTATGAAATTGGGTGAAACTTTCTTGGTTATAAAGAAATCTAGCAAATCAGGGATTTTGTTGGGATCCGTAGGCCAGTACGTGGGCTTACCTGAGGAGTGAAGGTTGCATTCAAGTTTCCTCATGGCTTTTCTTAGTTCACTGCCTTTTGTTGTGGTCAATCTCGATCCCCATTCCACATGTTTGGCGTTGTAATAACCATCCAAAATGAAACGTTCGCCAAGATGTTGTAGGATCGTTTTATAGTCATCATTTTTTAAATTGTGCCTTGGAGGACAGTAAATTGCACCTATTTTTAAATTTTGTTTCGAGGACTTAATACATAACATAGTAAGCTGGAATTCTATCCTTTGTAGATGACATTCTTCGTAGTGGTTAATTGATTCTTTGACTAATACAGCACTACCGCCTTTAGCTTGATTGTTGGAGTGAATAGTGTGGTATAATCTATATCCTCTTATTTTTAGGTAGGATTGAGCAGTCAAATGCGTTTCTGAAATAAGACACACATATATGTACTGGGTATGAAGGAAGACTTCAAGTTCCTGTTTTCTCTTTAGGATGCCATTGGCATTCCATGTAGCTATTCTTAAGTCTTGTTGGTCCATGGATTACTTCTTTTTGGGAATAGCACCAGTACTTCTGGCTTCTAACCTGTCGAGTCTCTCATTGACTCTGTCCAGCATCTTCATCATATTCTGCATCATTTGCATCATAGATGGTTCGGTTTTAAGATTGGTAGAGTTAGGTTCTTCCTGCTTCGACTTACTTGCTTGTGCATATGAGACATCTGCTTTCAATTTAGCAGGCACGAATGTCCTTGCTATAGGAGTTGGTTTTCTAGTTTTAGTAACGTTATCTCTCCGCTTTTGCTCTTATGCGATTATACACCCCCTATAGTTGGCGGGATGTGCCGCAGTGCAGTTAGAACACTTAGCAGGAGCATTCCCAGTCTTGGTACATTCTGCTGTTAGATGATTCCCTGCACATTTAACGCAGATGGGGGTACGTTGGCAGTATTTTTGCGTGTGCCCATATCTCTGGCATCTTTTGCACTGCGGTATTAATTTACTAGTTCTTAGTGCTCCAATTTTAACTTTCATGTGGCACAAATGCTGAATTTCGAAGATATTCTTGATATCCTCCGTTTTATCGAATGTTAGCACGAAAAGAGGGAGCTTGATATAGCCATCTTTCGTTTTCTTTAATTTATTTGCTGCATTTTTTATCTTGAAACCGTTCTGCTGCAGTTCATTAACGATTTCTTTTAAATAAGTAGGGTGCAGGTGCCTAACCATAACTCTGATCGGTCTCTCCTGCTTGTTCTCGTAAGAATGTCATTCATGATCAGAATTATTTAGATATTGAGTTAAACCTCTATAATCTGTTGATGTGTCAACATTGATTTTTAGTTGATTATTATTCATCAGGGTTGCATTAAACTTCAGATTACTTGTCTGAAGTTTCTGTTTAATCTCTATATAATTTTCTAAATTACTTACCACAACTGGAGGAGGTTTTTGTTCTTTAGCCAGCGTTGGCTTACTCTGGGTGGAGCTAAGGTTCTTCTCCGGTGACTCAGCTGCTTTCCTTTTCTTGTTCTTATTTTTTGGAAGCAGCCATTCTGTTTCCCGGGAAACTAATTCTTCTTCCTCATCGGAATTGGTCGGACTATAACGTTTTCCTCACCTTGCAACGATGCAACTTGGTGTTTAAGTGCTTTAATCTCATCCAAGGCCTGATTGTGTTCAAGACGCAGTTGTTCTATTAATGCGGTCTCTGCTACTGCGGCATGGTTCCCTTTCCTTGGTTCATTTCCCTTTGTTTTTGTTGGGTCACTAATGGTGATCCTGCTTCATTATATAGAGATGTAATAGATATCGATCTCTGTTTTAAAAGAGATCTTTAAATTTTTTGACTTCCTTTAAAAGGATTTTTATTCGAATCACTTTCTTTTGTTCTAATTTTAAGTGGAGATTTATTTATTTTAAACATTTTATGTTAAAATAACACAATTATTGCACATTAATACACTTGGTATGCAGGTCATGTTTTGACCTACTTTATAATAATTATTACAATGTTTTATTTCCGTTTACACTGTTGTTATTTGATACGGAACACGACGACACGTCTTTACTCAGCGAAATTCAAATACCAACTTTTCTACGATATATGCATATAAAATTGCATTTCATAAATTTGAAAATTTTGGCATGCTACAATGTAAAACATTTTGTATAATAAATATACTAACTACAATAAATACACTAAATATAATAAATTCAGGGTATAAGTAATATAACTAGAAACCTAGAAATGGGGGAGAGCTGTAATGGTTTAGAACATATATATTTTCCGTAAAAAAAATTTAAAAAAATGCTTGTTTGGTGTTTTTTAATGTAACGTGAGAATTAACTTTTCTTGACGTGGAAAAGCGTTTTTAAAAACAATTCTTTATTTTAAAAACGCAAAAGACGGAGTCCAAGTTACAAAAATATACACAATTTACTGGTGAGTACAATAAGTATTTATTCGTTGTTACTATATAATATGCACTTGCATAATAACTTAACACTATACAGTTTCAATTTAAATCAGTAATGTTCATAATGGCCGAGGTAAACGGTACGCCTGGGTACTAGTTTCTACGGCTTTCTGATGGTAAGTCCTGACTTAGGTAAACGGCACCCCTGGGTGCTAGTTTCTAAAGCCAGAACGTCGTCGTAACCTGAACTGATCTGTCCCACAAAGCTCTGGTCTTTTTATACTCTTTATGTGGGCGTAAAATCCTTCAGTTGAGCACACGTGGCCGTGGGTTGTGCATACGTGACGATAGCGTTTTGCTTCTTCTAGCATTTCATAGAATGCATTAGATAAAGTTTTGAATACTGCAGCTGCTTCCGCCCTAGCATATGTGGGCGCACCCCTGTGCGCACACGTGGCCGTGGGTTGTGCATAGCGTTTTGCTTCCTCTAGCATTTCATAGAATGCATGAGATAAAGTTCTGAATACTGCAGCTGCTTCCGCTCTAACATTAGGTAGGCGCACCGCTGCGAGACGTTATCTTGCACGTGTTTATAATGAGGTCACACTTCTCTTTAATAATGAATAAATGTTAACGTGAGTGCAATGGAAGTACTTAAAATTAAATTGCGATTTTCTCGAAAACTAGAAGGAAGCGACCACATGCTAATAAGGGAAATATGTTCTAAATGATTACAGCTACCACACATTAAGAGGTTTCTAATTATATTAGCCACACTTGTATAGTAAATATAAATACAATAAATATAATAAATATATTAAAGGTAATAAATATAATGAATGCAATAAATATAATTAATATAATACAATAAATTGTAAATATTGCAAATTTCAGATTATGCGTATTATCAGAATGTCAAGTGCCAGACCAAATATCAAGATTGACATGCAAAAGTGAGGAATTATTTTATCAACAGATTACAAACGAACTCAAAGTTAGATCAAAACCTATGTAGTAGCTAATAGCTCAACAACGATATAATATAAAATCCTAATTATATGCAAATAAGAAAATTATAAACATGAAAGATTTCTGGTCCAATTTTGCTTTTTGCTTTTTATTAGGATTAGCACACGATACTCCATTTTCACGAGACTCCCTCATCCTCAAAATTGTCATAGTTATATTTTGCATACAAAAGATGAAATTCATTTTGCAAATTATAAAAATAAAGATTTTAATACCTTGTTCATAATTCGCATAATAATAATAAAATAAGTATAAGTAGAATAAGCAAGCACTTCTAATACCAGCTCAATTGGTACCTTTTGTCAGTCCTATTGCAATTGACCTTATGGGAATCATATTTTCAAATTAGTTAAATCCGGAATTGTTAGAGCTACTTGTTAATGAATGAATCACATTTGGAACAATAGAATTATAATTTAATTGAATTAGGTACGAATCGATACGGAAAAGTAACGGTATTTGATTTTTACGTACTCAGGATTTTCCTGAAATCGAATATTTGGATTACCTCATTCAATCATTCTATATGCGTATGCTACAATATAAAATTTAAAAAATCTCCTTAAAAAAAAGCTAAAACAAATTTACATATTTTGCCATTATTATAAAACTCGTTGGATCTCCGACCACAACACAAATTTAATTTAAAATGAAGCTGCGACTAAAACCGATATAACCGCAAATATCTGCTCTAGTACAGTTCGTTTTGGATTAATCAAATTATTGCAATTCTACTAACTTCATTTTAAGCTATATACTAGATAATTCTGTTAGGACGCAGAAAAAAGCACAAATAGGCATTCACTGTGTTTTATTCGGTTGCAAATACGAGTAGAATCTTGTCTTTGATG
The DNA here is from genome assembly GCA_929113105.1 of Agrypnus murinus. Classification (NCBI taxonomy): domain Eukaryota; kingdom Metazoa; phylum Arthropoda; class Insecta; order Coleoptera; family Elateridae; genus Agrypnus; species Agrypnus murinus. The sequence goes on from OV816030.1 coordinate 87,486,142, forward strand.
TAGATGTGAATAATTTTGTATTACAATAATTTTATTGACTCAAAATTAAACTTGTAAATGTGATATTAATGAATCTATGAAAATGTTGGGAGACACCCCCTGGAGGTGAGCTATCGAGCCTTTTAAATTCCGTCCTAAAGTGTTCCTATCTCCTTAATAGTATCTGAAGGTTTAATGGGTGTACAGATCAAGTTTAACACAAAGACAAGGTACTGTTAATTTTATAGAAAATACCTCAAATAAATGAACATTGCATTACGGGATTTATTCATACATTATACATCCGATTTCGTAGTGTTAATTGTAGGAGTTTATCTTTACAACAGCTACGCCCTTATTCCTTTACATTTGGGCCGAAACTAAGAGGGTGGAAAAGCAGCTCAGATGCTACTAAATTGTAGATGGTAAGACGCAATTATGTTAGTAAAACGAGTATATGGAAATATGCAAAGTAATTAACGTGTTATGCAAATTTTGTGGGAACTTAAATTGTTGTTTCCTTGTATTAATGCAGTTTTACTGAGTTTTTAATGCATTAAAATGTGTTCAATTAGCGGTAAATGTAACTTCTGGTTTTATTTGTTTATATCTAGCATTTTCATCTTATTGGATTCCTTTTATCTAGATTTTGCAAGCATTCGTGTTTGCTAATCCATTGCTACACCCAGATAGTGAAAACAATACGAATTCTAGTGAAGCTGTATGCTACAGGTTCGTACGCAATTAGAAATTCTAGATAGGCAATGATAATACTTACACGGCAAGGGACAAACCCATGTTAATCCGCAGGTTTACATACATATACTATGCAAAGATCTTACAGCACTCAAATTTACTTCAGGCTGTAATGATTAATACCTACAAGATGTATTTTTAAAATATATTAATTAAACTTAAGATTCGTCGATTGAAGTATTTTATTGTTCTGCATGATAATCGTAAATCAACCAATAATATATCAGTGTTATTGCGAATATTGAAACTTTGAAATATTTAAAAACACAAACACTTACGTTATATTTACTTCAAAAGCAGAAACTCTTAAATACTCTTTGAACAAATTACTAATTAATATTCAAGCCACAGGTGTTAATTGGAAAGCCTACTAATTTAAGATTTAAACAGAAATGATAATATTTGATATTTGCAAAAACATGTACCTACAATTCGGAAAAGATACTACGTCGTAATTCTGAAATTATATCAATACGAAGAATAAATCAAAAAAAGTGTTTTTGAGGGTTGATAAAATTTGATGGCCTTTATACATGGGTTTATTTATTATTATAAAAAACTTTATTCAATTTTGCCTTATAAAGTCATGTTTATTTGCTTGATACACACCATTAAAGCAGTTGTTTAATAAACGTCAGAATAACAATTTTATTCCTCTAGGGGTTTAAAATTTTTATTTAGTAGGTACTTTCTGAACAAATTTTTTGAAAACGTTTATTAAACTTTTTCGAATTTTTCGTATTATTTGTAAACATTCCCTCGTTGCTATGATTCAACAATTATGACGATACGATAATTCTAATTGTTTAAAAAACGCGTGAGATCTCTAACTTCTCTTGTAATTTAACTATTAATGGTAGGTAGTATATTAATCTAGTATATTAAGCTCGAGGGATTAGACTATACGATCACTATACTTTTATTTTAAGCGCTTGTATAATAAAAAACTATTATTTGAACTTAATCGTTGTCACACAACACAAAATAAATGAATCGTGAACATCAGAAGACAAAATAATCATTATTAACGAAATAATTATTATCAAAAATTATTTTTGATGTTATGTATTTGTCAAATAAACTAAACTTACATAATAATTTAATTTTAATGTACCCATTATGCAAGTTATTTGACTAAATTAAATAAAATACAATATTCTTAATTTCTCACAATTTTTTATTTACAGGATACCGCTTTCGGACAGAAGCCTTAACCTGTTAATATAAATACTAATATGTTTCACAGATGTCTCACGATTTATTACGTGTCCATTCAACCATTATTTAGATGAGAATCGCCCTCATATGTCACATGATTTAAACTGACGAATCATAACCCCGAATTTTTTGATAGCAACCAATCACAATTTAATTAAGCGGAAATTATCCCAAGGGAAAATTTCAGAAATAATCTCCCTAGGGCTATGGAGAAATTTCAGGAGATGCGATACGAAAGTAAATTAACAAAATTAAAAATTCATTTATTTAGTAATTATTAATATGAAATGTACAATTATTATATATATTTTTGTTTGATTGTTGTTCACTAATTTCTTGGGTATCTTCAAAAGTTATGTTGCAGCGATTTTCCACACATCGAAGATTTTCTACGATTTTCTTGTGGTGTTCTGAATCAAGTTTCAAATACGGTTTAACCGAGCACGTACTTGAATGACCAGTCATTTTGATTAATACCTGATCCTGGATTCCTGACTTTGCTAGGTGTGATACAGTTGTAGATCTGTGGCTGTGGTTAGTAATTTTAGTTTTCTTTATGTCAATACAAATTTGTTCAGCAGCTGTTTTGGTCCATTTTGACATTGTATTCTTTCCTATGGGACAATTGATAAACCAAGGTAAATTGATGCCTGGCTTCCAATTCTTATTTGTGGTAAGGAAAAACCTCTCAGTAGAAATGTTTTTTCCTCTTTGTTGAAGGAGTTTCTTGTACAATCTGTAAAAAAATACATTACTTTATGTACAATAAATGAAATTTCGTACGCTCACCTAACTAGACACAAAGATTTATTTCCTTTATTAGTAACTATCCATTTTGAGTCGGTGAGTTTTGCAGATCCTCCTTGTGCTGTTTTTGAAATGATGGGATTATACTGGATTCTTCCAGTCGGTTGACCTGTATCGTCAAATTCTTCTTTAAAGTATGTGGTCAAACAAGCCGCTCCTTCGCCACCACGCCAGGCCATCTCGTGTGCTGCAATATGGTAAAAGAGTTTCTGCAATCCATCAGGAGTATTTTCGTCATATAAGCTCAAAATTCTTCAGACTTCCTCTTCCGTAAATGCGGCAGAACTTGAAGTTCTATAATCCAGATTCATTTGTAACGATTTTCTTTTACAATCTCTACTATCTCTGGCACTTTTAAACAGAATGTCAGAAAATGGATCTACCTTTAACTGGAATTTCTCAAAATAAATTTCTTGTATTTGTTTTGCAACTGAATTCCACATAACCTTAACAACTGCTTCTTTATATTCTCCTCCATCTTTTTTCCGCATATTTTGCCCCCAGTCTTTTAGTACAGTACTTAGGACTTCAGGTGAAGCTGGTTCTTCTATTATATCATAGCCCCTTTCCTTACAAAATGCTTGAAACTGACACCATACTGAATTCTTCGATCGCACGGTGTTAATCGGAACATTTTTCTTAATTCTACGATCGATTTCTTTAGTATTAACTGCCCCAAATCTTGAATTCATTGCACAATATTTGCAAAAATCGGTTTATTGAATTTTTTTGTAAAATTTTATTCTACACAACAACATAGTCATAGCAACGATAGCAACCATAATGACGTGGTCCGACACATACTAGATTTTTAGTCTTAAATTCATGTCAATTTGTTAGAGCTTTTTTTGGGCGATTCTCTGCCGAATATTCCTCGGGACAGTTATATTGCCAGAAATTTTCACTCCCAGTCTAACCCTCGTGTTTGCCGCTCAAAATTACCCTCGGGCTAACGCCCTCGTGTAATTTTTTCGCTACAAACACTCGTGTCAAGACTGCTCGAAAAAATTTCGGGCAATATAACTGTCCCTTGGTATATTATATTTGAGAATTTTATCAAATTTTATTAAATATTTGTTAATTTTAAGGAATTATTTTGTAAGAGATAATACTTGTACTTTTTTTTTATTTCACACCTACACTACGGGGGAACCAACAGCTAACGTCATCTGTCCCCCATCTAACATGCAACACGAATACACACACCCATTGTTGAGGTGGCGGAATTTTCCAATTAGAAAAATCCCGTCGCCCCAAGTGGGATTCGAACCGACGACCCTTGGAACACGAGTGATGCACTGACACCACTTGTCCAACGCCGGCCCTAATACTTGTACCTAGGTAGATGTATTGTACATGACTTCTTGTAAAGAGGTACTAAGATGTAAGGGTGTGTTTGTTATAAATTACTTCTTCTAAAACTAAAACTTTGTTATCTATTTTACTCCTAAAAAAAAGGACAGTTGCATCTACATGAAACCGGTATCCTTTAAATAAAAAAAATCCTTGTGAAAAGTTAAGGGCATTGTATTTTATTTTATTTAATACATAATAATTCTTTCGTAGTAATTAATACATTATTGAAATATGCCACATAACGATTCTGTTTCCCAATACAACATACTCACGCCTAGTTGAAACTTTAATAATGATAGTTATGCTTTCTTGACCACAAAAACAAAATTTTTTTTTAGTTTTTTGAATTCTGAACTTCATCGATAATTATTTTGAAACCAGTTAGGATTATAATATTTTGTTTATGGTCAAAGAATTTTCAACAAAAAGATTTATTCGCTCACTCGATGTTGCTAATTTCTTACTTTGCGTGGATGGAACCAGACTATTTCCAAATTTTTCACCATTTGAATTTTCTTCGTTCTAACAGGTCGTAGCATCAATTCTCGTTGCTCCACAAATACAGTATTATAAAACTCGCTTAAACACATCTTTAATGTCCATTTGCACTACTTCCAAGTTAACTTTAACCATGCGTTAATTACTATGGATGCAATTGTCTCAACAAACGTATTCATGGTAGTTAATCTCTGCTTAGGGTTAATCGAAGCTAGTGCAAGCGGCTATTAATCGTTATTTTAACTTATTAAACTTTAACCAACTTAAACCCCATACTTAAAAAGCCAAAATTGATTTGCTTAAAATCTACATTGCACTTTTAAATTTGGCGTGATATTACAGTATTAATTTAAAACCAAAGTTATCACATTATTATATTATTTGTGGAAAAAAACAACGATTATTATTGATCATGCAGTTAACATTTATGCACCATATTGGGATGCCTAAATGGCCCCTTTGTAATGATTTTTTTAAATTTGGTATATTTATTTACAATATAAGTAAATCCACTGTGATTTTGTTTAGAATTTTTCGAATGTACCGTTAAATTTTTGGGTACACTTGGACCTTGATGTACTTATAAGACAAATATAAGACAAATAACTCGGCAATAACAAAAAAAGTCGAAGCGCGCAACACTTTCCAATATTCATAGATAATATAGAATCCACGTATACGGTTCAGAACAATAGCAATTCGATTGGTAGTAGACTGAAACTGTAGGGAGTAGCTCTAGTACTGCAATATCATCATTTTTCTTCTGAATACTCTTCCATTCTTACAGGGGCTACTAGATTATAATCAAGTAAAAAAGGCGAAACCCCCACTCGATCTATCTATATTAGAATCTAAACCTGTTTAACTGTACTGGAAAATATTTCCTTACTCAATGCAAAACAAAATACAATATTTTAAAGACTATTATTTGCTGGAATATATCACATATAACAAGCTCAATATTGTGGATATTTATTTCGCTTTGTTTCGAATTTAAATTAGCATAAAATATGAAATATTTTCGTTGTTGGGTGCGACAGGCAACTGTACTTCAAAAAAATGTTATAACCGCAGATATTAAGTCCAACTTGATATATGAATTCGTGGTATCTATTTGAAACCAAGTTACCTCTTGTCTAAACAAAATCTATTTTCCACGGGAGGGTATCTTGTTTTTAGTCACGTACCCAATCTAATTCTACTTAAATCTGGGTTCAACACAAACTTAATCTATTCTATGATTTTCCTCTAGAAACATAATGCCTTATATCGAGGCAAGTTTCCTTGAATTCAAAAGTTTATAAAAGAACAAATTGCTTTTGGAAACATAATTCATGTTTTGCAAGACAATTTTATAACTTATAATTGGGTTGGTTTTTCATAAGCTTGTTCGGATTTGGAGTTTAATAGCTTTGTGGACTTTTTATAAAATATTAGAAAACCAATTTGTTTAAACTGTTTATTGATAGTTATTGATGTTAAGTATTGTGTGGTTGGTTGGAACCAACAAGCCCCTCTTAAGTTTTGGTGGAGCAGGTACAGTTCTCTTTTCGGTGATTTTCAGTACGATAGCGCGGTTAAGCAGGGTAATTCGACACAAGCGTGAAAGAATCCAATTAGTTCCGGTTAGATTTGGTATTGGCATATGAAACACTAGTTTTTCTGTCAGACTAAATGACAATAAACTAACTATAAAAACTATAAAATTATATAAAATAATTCATACTTACTGTAACTGAAAACTCAAAATATCTGCCACAGCTTGAGATTTAAACTCTCTCTTACAAATTAATTAGTCAAGTCGTAGGTATTGGTTCCACAGCTGTATAAATTGTGAAAGGGAATAGATAAAGGTTCAAACACAAATAAAAACTTAAAAGGGCGCCATCTGGTTATGAAGCTTAAGGTATATGAATACCCAATCAAAGATATTAGTTGAATAAGCATTAAAATGATTAAATTCATTAACCAGAAAATGAATAAAATATTTAGTTGAATCAAAAATTTTTTGTTAATTTAAGATTTTGAAGTAAAATGAAGCAGAGCATTCATAATTAATATGGTTCCGTTTTCTAGATCCTTAGTTTTGAATTAATAACATTTATTTAATCAGAAAAATGGTAACGACATAACTTTGCATATATAAGAAATAAAATACACCTCATACATTTATTACAATTCCAATCTAAGTTCGTTAGATTATAACTAAAACAGAATAAATCAATAAGAATTCATCTAGAACTTTTCATTAGATAACGGATATAAACAAAAAGTTTATTGGATCGAACACAAAAATTGTTCAAACACATTAATTCAAATATTAAAATTTGTATTGACTGGTCTTTTTCTGGACAAAATTTATAAACAAATATCTAAATGAGATTAGACAAATTAAATCAATTCGACAGTATCAATATAAATGATTTGTAATTAAATTAAAGTTTAAAGATTTTTTTTAATAACGAAGAGAGCTCTCCCCTAAGAAAAAATTCATAACTGTGAGATTCTTAATTAATTGAATTATAAACAAATCCTTAAAACTACAGTACCTTGAATATTATCCCTCAAATTTGTGGAATACCATACATATAGTCCAGGAGAAATTGGAAATTCGGCCTTTCATTTGGGGAAATTGTCGTTGAACTCGGCGTTGTATTGAAGTGTTGATTCTCCGTACCAAAAATGCGATAATATTTAGTTATTGTCATTCGCCCATATGATTTCATGAACAAACGGGATTTTCACTTGGAAAATAACGATAATGTTTCAGAAACTTAGGTTGTTTTTTAATCACGTGTAGCACCAAATGCGTTTAAATTCTTTAAGCGGGGTTTTAATTTATAAAAGCACTAGAGTCTATGGTTAAATTCGAGATCGCTTTAAATGGTTTTGCTTAAAAAAAACTGCACTGGTCTTAAACCCAAACGAAGCAAAATAATTGTTTGTTGTTTTATAGTTCTTCACTATAGCGTGAAACACATTTATCTACCTGCGTTACAAAATTATAAAAATTCTTCTAACACGAAATAACGAGACGGAAATTCTTTTAAAACTTGCACTCTAAACAAAATAGCATTAAAACTGTACTGTACTGTATTTAGGATTATCTTTCAAATCTCATAGCACTTAAGCTAAACAGCATCTTTAACACAATATCGACCGCTTGCAAACATGGTGCAGTGTCGAGTCCCTCGCGTCAAAACCAGCGAAGGCTTTTTATGAACTCGGATCCCGTAGTTACACGTGGATACATCTGTTTTTATGCGGCAAGGGCGCTTTTATTTGGCCTTCTATAGGATTCTCGACTCTAAGTGTAAAAAGTAGCACTTAAAATTGCGCGCCAAACTAGTGTGGAATGCTACAGCATCTGCCTTGTAGACAAGATTCCTACGCTATAAACAGACTTAAAATTTAAAACGCAATTTACGAACAAAGGAAACTTCATTTTCGAATCCTGTATACTCAGAATGTTAACAAAATATTTCTATAAAATTGATGATCAAGTACTTCTCACAGTTTCTTAGCAAGGTCTCTCCCTAAAATAATTGATATTATTTTAAAATGCAATTTAGCAGGATACGAAAAAAACATCATTATGACGCTACATTCTTTAATTACAGCAAATATGAAACAATCTTTTCTTAAGAGTGCTTTCAGTAGGAATTATTTACATGATGAAATGCTGATTTAAACAAAACGAAGCCCACAGGACCGAACTTAAGATTTTTAATAAGAATAAATGCTAAATTCTGCCTACAAAATGCTGTTGGAAAATGTACCCGTTACACATAGAATACAGTTAAGTAGTAAAAGGCTGTTACTAATTTATTATAGTTTTGTTTTGTTGTTTTGTCGGGATTGTGGCATATGGAAAGTGTTTGTACAATTAGGCTTTATTAATAGTAAATTTAATCCTTTACCTGCGAATGCTTCAAGGGTGAATTGAATCAAGACTAGAATACTAGTATAAAAGGATTACTAATACAAACATTGGCTGTAAATTATTTATAACTATTATATTATCTGAGATTTTATTTTCAATAAAAAATAATATATCTATTGGTTTTAATTGAGGAATTTAATGAAGATGTATTTAGAATGGGATCCCAAATTAAGTTAAAAATGTAGTTAATAATGCGTGTAGGTTTCAGATGATCATTAACTCTTGTGTATTTTTGAGTGCAGTGTAGAGTGAAATGTTGTTAACGATTTTCTTAAAGTTAATTCAATCAGAAAAGTTTAAAACTACTACTCATTGCTGTTGTTTGGCACCACAGATTGTTGGTGTTCCACTCATAAAATAAATCTTAGAAATAAAAGAATGACAACAAGTAACAAAGAACTTAATGTAAATTAAATAAGAGATCCCAAATTGTGGACTACCATATTGCTTTTAAACACAACAACAATTTGGGTGGCACCCTTCTATTGCTTAATCATTCCTGCTTCCTAGCTGTAATTAGTAAACCTTTACAATTAACACCGCTAAAAAGAATTTGAATCAATAAGTAAGACTCTAGAAATCTAGTGTGTTACACACAGATTAACTGCATGCTTTACGTGGAGTCCCCGTGTAAACATACCTCCACGTTCCTTCCCTTGGGAGGAAGTAATTGAGATACGCTCAATCAGCGCGCCAATTGCATAGCAATTGCTCCCAGTCAACTCACTGATCGGAGCGAGGTTGTCTATCCACCCTCTACTAGCTATCCAGGCTAGTACCAGAGCGATCGACTGAACACGTTGGACTTGGACTTTGGTTTTTTAATGGTTTTGCCACCCCAATCTACCAATATATAGGCTTGGTGGGCCCTCGACAGAGCTTCGTTCGTAAGTCTACACGTTATAGACTCCCAGTGTGTACCTCAGTAAGGTAAAGTTGTCTTGATTGTGAGAGGCTATGTATTCGCTTCAACTCTCCTTAAGTGTAATGGCTTTTAGAACTTCTCCCAATCACTGTACCCAGCTGCAGTCCGGGTCATAGGGTGGTCGGGATAGCTCCTAAGCACAGTTACCTTGCGGCATGCAGTTTCCCATAGGCATGAACTCCTTCAATACCGGGATAAACCTCACTTCGATTCTCATCCTTAAGATTCAGTCAAACAGCGGGTTCCTTTGGTGACCATAGATGGCCTTGGTCAAACAGCGGGTTCCGTTCGATGACCATAAATTACCTTATCCTAGGCGAGACTTGAATCCGCCCACACCGGTATCATATACCAGGGCTCCCCCTGATCGGTATGAATGACCGTCGAGAATTCTCACAAATTTCTCTACCACACACTTGACCTGACTGCTTCATCCATTGCCCAGTTTCCATGCTCCAAGGATAGGGTAGAAGACAGCCAGTTTTACGGGTGAACGTCGTGTGGTCTTCCAAACACCCGATGTGTTACACACAGAGGGTGATGCTGCATTATGTTATTATTTAGGTAGTAATTTGATAACGCATCTATCAACAAAACAACTTTCATAAACGCTATCTTTACAAATTGACAGAAACTGAAAAAATTCAGCAACACTGAAGCTTTGTTTCGTCTACATAATTAACAAATGCATACAGATTTTCAGCAATCAAAAACTGAGCTCGCTAATCTAAAACATTCTGGACTGAGTAACATTCCAATTGTGATCCAATCATACAATGACAAATCTAATATCTGACAAGAAAGGCGAGTACAGCAAAAACTAAGGAAGTTTGTCCTGAAGCCATTTACAAAATACGTTGCTTCTTGCATTATTTAAAGCAGATCCCCGAGCTATTTAAAATGCGTTCAGTATCGACGTGACCATATCCAGAGTCCATTTGGCAGTTTTTAGACAAGTCATCATCAGTCAGATTTATTTATCAATTTGCATCAATATCTTATTCCATTCTTGATTTTCTGCAAATATTTCTAGTCTAAATCAGTTAAATATTATAATTTAAACAATCCATTTGTCCCCATTTTAAACAATCTACATAACATATTGTCGTTGTTTTCGTTGCGACTCAAAGGTTTTTAATTAAAATTTAAATAAAAAGTATATCATAAACGTTTTTACGTGCAGACAATGCTATTTCAATATTGAATTGTATTTGGCCTTTTGCTTTGATAACCTCATCTAACGCTATATAGTGTAATATGTGGAAAATTCTACTAATTCATCTCTGCTTATCTAATTTAGCATTAGTGGCTTACAATTTAACTCACACATTAATAATGTTATCACGAGCTGAGCCTTGATTATAATTATAATATGTTATTGACATGCACTGTACCGCTACTACAGATTACATGTTGGTTCTGTCATTTTCGATTATCTACCTACAACAATTGAGTCGCTCGTATTTAAATCTCTTTGGGATCATCACAAAAATCTTCGGAAAGCATTCATTGTAACAATTTAAATGTTAAATATTGTAACGCAATTCATATTTGTTGAATTTTAAGAAAAATTAGAAAAGAGCAAACTTTTAGCTGAAGTGAACATAGGAGGTTTTGGACAAGAGTAACTCAACAGGTAAATTGTAGGGTCTAAATCATTTCTAGTTCTTTAAGCATAAAAAATCTTAATCTGGAAAATACCGAAATCCAAGACTTCCCTCAAATGAAAATTGGAAAGTTGCTCACCGTAAAGCTAAAAACAAGTGGTTCGGTTTTAGCGAACTACAGATACTAAACGGAGCTTGAAATAGTTTAATAATCTTAATATAAACGTAAATGAGCTCTTGTTTGTGCTTATCTGTTTTAGATTAATTATGTAATAAGTTTTAGAGCGTTATTAGAGTTTGTGACCTGTAAACACCAATTACCGAGGTTGGGTAATTGCATACTTAGCATCCTTCTGTCTTAGATAGATAACGTTAGTATAATCTTCCTCCTTTGCTACTAGGACTGATTAATTGAATTTCCCAATGACAACACAAATTACTCTTTGAACTGGCGAAATAAATTTTAGTCATTTATACAACTACTTTATTATAATATCTCTTGGTTTATATTTTTGAGGATGCATTTTACTCTTAAAGACTGTATTCACCTGCAGTATAGGCAACCAATGTCACTGTAATATTTATCTCCTCCTTTCTTTACGTATTCTTCGGTGTGGATAAAATAACGGAATTGCATTGTCCGGTATTTCTTGTTTTATAAAATAAAATAGAATATAAATTACTCTCACCAACTAGGGATTTTTTATAATTATTTTTCTCGCGTTTGTATAGTGTTTTGTGTAAAACGTAGCTTACAGTTTTTATATATTATTTCAAGGAAACGTTCGAGTTTTGTTAATTGAAGATTTCTTTGTAGCTCGTTAGTAATACATACATAAATACATAATCCATTCCCTTTTACCGCATTTGCAGTGTCGGAGTTCCACACAAACTCTTCTGAGAGTGCAATGTAGGTTTGAACTCCTGTCTCTCTGAGCGGCAAATAGGATCTCTACCACTCGACGACGAGACCTTAACTCGACAATAATGTATGGTAATACATCAGAGATCACATTCGCATTGTGTCTTATGGATTTTTTTCTTCTTAGACCACTTCTGTCGAGTTTGTCGAGCAATGTTCTAGCCTACTCTTAGTTTGTACTCAAAAAGAAAACAATCTCAATACATAAAAAGTATTAGCATTTTATGTCTTAACTATTAATTACCACATTTAAGTAACGGCATACTCGAATAATGCATATGTACTTTTCTCAATTTTAAAGGAATTTAAAAAGAATATTATCATGGTATTTGATGATACTAGGGAAAATTTACTCTCACTAAAATATTTAACAGATTTTATACAATTCTACAACTATTTAACCATTTACCAGATTTAATGGTTGCATAACAACACTTTTAAAGACTAAATTTGAAAAATATTTTATTTATAAAAATAATTTAGTTAATTAAGACTAACATGCACACAAAAACTCTTTAAACATTTAAAGGATATGTGGAAATCCTGTTTTCATAGAAAATAGATCATTTTTCTCAGAACTTAACGATTTGGGTGTCATTTATACATTTTTTTAACTTGCTAAAGTTTAGTTTCATTTTTAATGTTAGAAAGCACCTGGAACAGACAAAGCTGTTTACTAAATTTTTTTTAGTGAAAATAAGTAGATCGACAGAATCGATACATTTACATCGATTTTTAATGTAAAAGTTGGATCTTGTTGATGACCAAGCAGCGCTTTTCTTTGAATTATGTGATTTGGCTGGTAACTCAAAGTTTTTGGCATCTAAAACCAATCAGATAAAGTTAGTAATGATTTAATGATTAGATTTGTGGAGAGTATAATGTGTAAAAGGGTGTTTTGATGAGATTAAGATAATTTTTAGTATTAAGGAAATATCGTGTCGTCGACATTAAAATTAAAGTGTTGTATATCATTGAATCTAGAATTTTATTTTCTATAAGTTTATCCAATTAGTTTTTACGCTAATTATAAATAATAATTAGGTTATGTAAATTTTGATATCTCAAGATTCGTTTGTTTTTTAGAGTTTCTTCAAAGAAGACATTTGTTTCTTAAAAAAGTATAAAAAGGGAATTCATTTTTTAATAAATAAGTAGCCATTGAACATCAACAACATCAAACAAGGTGTGTTTCTAGCTGCTTGTAATATTGAAATTTGTAAGGTTAGATTTGAACTTTGATTGTGATAAAAATATAAGGTTATGTAAAACGTCAAAATTTGATAATTTTGTTGAAATATTTTTTTAAGTATAAAGCAATTCATCAAATTAAATATTGTTATGATTAGACAATTAAAAATAATTATTGTAATAATAATAATTCACAAATCTTATTAATAATACAACAATAATTTGGTCGTGAATTGGACTGGAAATTATATTTGAATTGATCAATTTCATTGTGGGTCGATTGATATTTGAGAATAATTTTTGACAGTATGGTTTTGAATAGAAATTAGTTTTGTAACAGAGATACTATTTTCAAATTTAAATAATTTTCATAGATTTATTACAAAACAATAATAAATGAAAAGGTTATCTATTTATATAATTTCTTTTTGTTTTTCCATCTAAGTTTAAATAATTTACTGACATTAGTAATTATTCATTTAATTCAGACTTTATTCAAAATTTTATACTCATATTGGTATCAGTTTAGTTCTTTTTGTTTATTTTCTTTTATGTACTATTATTTTGTTAATAAAAAATAGATAAAAACTTGTGTTATTTATTTTGTATTTTGTTATTTCTGTATTCTTATTTGTTAATACGAGTAACTAGCTTAAATTTAAGTAGGTATAAGAATATTCTACATCAGCGACCCAAACCTGAGAGTCCAATATTGTGTTATTCATATTTTGTCTACATTTATTTAATGTTTTTAGTTTAATTATTTAAACCACATAGTAATATGTTTACTAAGCTACTGTGACGTCTAGGATATAATTGGTTAGTTTCCTACTAAATTCTCTTTGCACTAATTGAGGTCAATTAATTGAAAAGACGAAGAATTAGGACAATGTTAAAAATGTAAGCATTTATTCTATCTAAACCGACATACTGAATGGATCAGATCAGTTCACACCATGACCTCGCAGAATCAACACTATTAGCGTGGCATCACAAATTAAGGTTATGGAGTTTTTTGGGTTATTAACCTTTCTTTTCTATTTATATAATGCTTAATTCTAAAACAAGTAAGACGTACAGGGTGGTTCATGTAAAATGATCCTGTCCTTTATCTTACAAAAAAAAAGTGTTAAAAACCAAATTTGGTTGGTATAAGACTTAAATTATATAAAATTCTTGTACATACAGGTTTTGCTAGGTCAGTATTTTTGTTTAACGTACAGTGAGTTCCACTTACAACTTGACGCCCCTATATATTTGTTATTTATAATCGAATCAATTTCAAATTCTTATCAGGTATAGAACCCATTTAAAAAGGTTTGTAGGTAATTTATTATAAACCACCAGCCTACCGCAATCAAATACACATTCAAATAATTAAAGAAGCGTAGTAGACCTTGTCTATTCGGAAAAGTCGTTACGGAACTTTGTACGACTTTGGAAGAATTGAAAAACATCTTTTTTCTAATTTTCCACCAACCCCTTTAAAAGGGATTTGATAAAAATTTGGAATTAATTGGACTGTAAATAACAAAGGCAGAGGGATGTCAAGCTGCAAAGTAAAACACACTGTATATACTGGACGACCGCAAAGTTTTGGAGTAAATCTAATTTTTTTAATCTTTGCTAATAATGCAACAGCTAAAAAAATTACCTACTGCAACTTATATTTTAACTACTTATAATAACACATGATGCTTATAAATACCTAACTAAACGTTTTTTCATAAATGTATTGTGGAATAATATACAGAGATCCATTATACCGACGCAAACCTTTGAACATGAAGATTTCATTTTTTTTTTCAAATGAAACATCTTGTATAATTAAGTCTCTACCAAATCATATAATAAATTTTCTATTTCAAAGTGAATCGTTTCAAAGCTATCAGCGAGTTAATACTGTTTTGCTATTTACTAAAATTAATTTACCTGTGTAATCATAAATGCGTCATCCACATAACCTGTTTTATCTACACTTTCCACCTAAAAAGAATCGTATAATAAAAAAATCAATTTTAAATATTGATAAAATAGCCAGACAGTATAAAAATTTTTGAAAATTTTGTTGCAGTTTGGAAATAGAAGGTATATTGTATGAATTGGTAGACAGTCAAGAACTAAATCAGATAAAATATAAATATACGGGGTGTCCTATTTGAAAAAATAAGATTTTCAAGTTCAAAAATTTACATGTTTGATCTAGTGAATTGAACACCCTACATATTATTCAAAAATAAATTTATTAAAAAACGTTGACTTACGTTGGTACTTAACTACTTATGTAGTTAAATATAAGTTGCAGTAGCTAAATTTACCGTTTTTAAAAGTTATATGCTTAGGAAAAATATAAAAATTAAATTTAATTAAAAGCTGTACAGGGTGTAAGGGTTACTATGCGTTAATTTTAAGTGACGACAAAAAGGCTCGTAGAACTTTGCTCTAGGGTGTACCAGTTTTTCAGAAAAAAAAATTACAAACTTTAACATCATTTTGTCATTACTTTAAGTACGTGGCTTTGTCAGAAAATGCATCTTGCATAACAAAAACCGTCAGGCCCGTGGAGAGCCGGTAGGAGCCCTGGGGTAAACTAAACTAGCGGGCCCCCTTGGGATGGGTCAAATCAAGGGTACTACTTTTTAATAAATATAGTTTTTGATTTGAAATATGTTATTCACAACTCTACAATAAGTGCAGTATGATAATTTAACAAATACAAAATATAAAAATAGTTATTTATGTATTAAGGGCATAAGAAGGCTTTTATGGCCGGAAGCGTAATTTATAGCCCGATGCATTAGCCGAGGGCTAGGAAAAGGTTGTAGGTCATAAAAGAAGTTACGCCCGCTATATATTACACTATTTTATGCACAGATTAAGTTTTTATCTCAAATCTATTATTTGTAAAAAAATATAATTAAATAAGTACGTAGATACATCAAACCGCTGTGCTTATATTTATGTGATTATACGAAAAGCACGTTACTATAGTTACTATTCCAAAATATTTAATTTCAGCTTATTTTCATTGGTAATAAGTTTACAAATTATATTAAATACATATCTACCTTAGCGACGTGTTTGTTTATAATTATATTACCTTTGATAATGACAGCATAGCTGTCGAAACAATATTGTCAGGTTGTATTTTAATAAAACTGTGAAACTTTTAATAATCTTTATTTATTTCATATTAAATACAAATCAAGGTTTATAAAAAACAGTTCTGACATTTAATTGACGTTTCTTTATTGCCCGTCGGACCATAAAGAAGCTCTTGGGCCATAAAGAGACGGTTATGTTTAGATGAGTCTAGCAATAATAGTCTAATTATAATGTATATGTGCATAAACTATAATAAAACTTTTCTAGCCTTTCTACTGGCAAAATCATTCATCGCTCTGTCAAAATTTATCTGTCTTGCCAAATCGCATTCCAGAGTCAAAAATACTCACAGAAAAATGCTCACAGGTATAAATGCTCACAGGAAAAAAGCCCACACGGAAATATGCCCACATAGAAAAAAGCTCAAATGGAAAAATTCTCACCTAGAAATATGCTCACACGGAAAAAAGCTCACATAGAAATATGCTCACATTGAAATAAGCCCACTGATAAAAAATTCACGTAGAAATTTGCTTACATTAATCAATCAATAATTAATCGATTTGAACATCGTACACCTACTTGCGTTTTTAAATAAATATTAAAACATATTCTAACCAAACGTTTAATAAATCATCAAAATCGGACTACTCTTTAAAAAGTTATGCGTGGTCATACATTAAAAAATTTATACGGGTGATTCAGAAATAACTAATATCGTTTAAATGGTAGGTAGAGTAGGCAGTAGAGCTAATTTACCTTGACAAGTATAGGTCAAAAACGAAGTTTTCGAAAAAATTAATTTTAAAGTTTTCAAATTCAAATGTGAGCATTTTTCAATGTGAGCTTTTTTCCGTGTGAGCATATTTCTAAGTGAGCATTTTTCCATGTGAACTTTTTTCTATGTGGGCATATTTCCGTGTGGGCTTTTTTCCTGTGAGCATTTATACCTGTGAGCATTTTTCTGTGAGCATTTTTCATGTGGGCTTTTTTCCAGGGTATTTTTCCGGTCAAGTGATCTACTACAGCGCAAAACAGCATATAACACGTCTGACATAGTCAAAGAGAGAACTGAGAAGAAACAAATGCCGATATATCGTATTCTCAATAAAAGGAAAATAAACAAATGACAACTCGTTCTGGAGTGGGTGATGAGTCATGAGGATGAGTGTAGGGAAGGTGTGGGGTTGAGAGGGCCGTTCAGAAGTAAATAGGTATTTGATTCCTTTTGAAACAAAAAAGAGTAATGAGCTCGCGAGATAGTCGTCGAGAATAAATTATCGTCAGTCGAATATCAGATGTTTAAAGTAAGTTTATGATGTTTAAGATGTTTATTACTATGTTATAATAATACATAATATATTTATTAATCGATACAGAATGGTGATCATGTGTGGCCGGGCCACGGGGCTGGAGCCCTGCTTGCCCTCCCCCTCTCGTCAGGCCTGAAAACCGTAATAACATTTTTTCGTATGATCGGTCGTTTACGTATAAAATATGATTCTTTTTACATTTACAAATTTTTGAAAAAATTGAATTTTTACCTAAGTTTGTCTTCAAGAAACTATTACAACTTGCTCTTCGAAAGTTTGTAAGTTACATCTAAACTAAAAAAATATATAATATAAACAAAGTTTTTATGACAAGCACCTTTTCCAGCTTTGCTAAAATATTATTGTATTCTCCATCTTTCACACATTATTTATAAAATATTGTTTATTATTTATATAAGTTTTATACTTTGAAGTCTTTCGTGAACTATTTTCTAAAGATTCCAAAATATCAAAAATACGATACCAATATAATCTACTTTAAAAACGAATACTTTCATATCCATAATATTTATGTATAATATTGGTAACCAGTAGCAAACGTTAAAGACGCCTACTTAGTTACCATAATTAACTTTACTCGTTTAACATTACAGTGACAACCCGCTATTAGTAACACCAATGAACATGTCTGTGGCTAGAACATTAAATCTAAATTAAGGTATTAACAGTGAGTGATGGTACTGATGTCTTCTATATAGTATATTGATCAATTTTTAATGATTCTTAGTGAATTGTATTTTTTCTCAAAATTCGTATTTTCTAGTTAATTAGATTGATGTTAACCAGCAAAATATTCTAAGATGTATATGTTTACCAGTCATTAAATAATTTTGTTTGGGCTTTTTTGGTATTGTTAGCTGTTTGGTGCTTTTACTGCATACATTTATTTTTAACCCACATATACTGAATTTAACTCGTTTATTAATATTGCCGGAATAGATAACTAAACTTAAGAAGAAACTATCACTATACAATTTATCATATTTATAATTGGAAACTATTAGCAATTTATGTGAACATAATTTCGAGCATAGTCATACTGTGTAATTCTTTTTCAGTTGCAATATCTACAGCCAGTTTAATGTTGATGTAACAGTTTCATATTTAAATATATTAAACACTTTCCAATTATCCACTCCACATTAAAAAATTCCCAATCATAACTAAGTTTCCTTATAATTAGATTTTGTCCTTTATAACTTTCATGTTTTTTATGCAATTAGAAACATTTCAACTATTATTTGCAATGAATCACAGTTGACTAATTTAGTTTCACTTGAAACTTTTAAAAATACGAAGAACGTAGAAATTTAAATGCAAACCTTGTTTGAGAATAAAAGCGCTACACGAAGCAACTAACCATAAAAAGAAATGAAATTGTGGAAAATTATAAAAGCGAGAATTTCCTACCTCCTTTAATTCATTACCTACTATAATTCAAAATCATCAATTCTTCCCTTAAACGCTAAAAAATACATAATACAGATTTTTAGAGGTTAATTCTTAAATTTAACTTAAGTTATTCAAACCCTCTTTTTATGATGAAAAGAAAAAAAAAGAAGTATAAAAGGTTAAGCAAAAGAAATGACGAATATTACAAAATGACTGTTGAATTAGATTGGAAAATTAAAAGTGGGTCGCACAATAAAACGAATTAAGAGAATTGGATTTAGTTTAACCGAGGTAAAAGACGACATCTTTCAAGTCCCCAAATGAATATTGCATTGACGAAACACTCGAGCGAAGAAGTCCTGGGGAACAAATTGAATTCATGAGGTACGGATTCCACTGAAAGTGTGTTATTCATGAGACCTTAAGTCTCTCTTCCAGAGTCGATAAATAACATAATCTTTATAAAAGTCATTTTATCAAGTAATTTAAAGATAACCATCTGTCTTTTAAATGTTTTTCCATTAGTTACATAGTTTAATTTTAAATTAAAAAGAAGTTGTGTAAATACTAGTTAAATTAAAAAATATATTAAAGAATTTAAAAAAAATTATATTCGAAAATAATTAATATTAATTATGTGCTCTTATTGAAGAATTTTCTTTAAGCAATTGTGGTGTTAATTGCTATATAATCGATGAAAATCGTGAAAATAATGAATGTGAAAAATATACGGGACCTAAATCTGAACTTTAAGGAACGCCACTTTAATTTTAGAAGAATGTTCTAATTAGATTGACTTTCCTTTTGTATCATTAATGGACTGTTAAGTGTTACTGCCTTTTTTTCTAGAATCTAGATTAACTAAGTGCAAACGTTTGGAAATCAACTAAAAACTTTTTTTTCCATTTTCTAAAGAGTTTTAGAAAAGAAAATTAGGGGTAGTTTGATTTATTTTTCTTACGTTATTTATTTTTCAGTATTTATTTTTTATTGTACCACCAAAACACTTTTTCTTAGCAATAACTTCTAAAGAACTTATTGAAATTAAAAGCTTTCATATATCTTAGTATAACAGTAGCGTATAACAAAGTTATTACCTACATTAAATTTCATTAAAAATTATCCTATCTTACTTCTTACTAGAACTGGTACTTAATAGTCTGGCATTGCATTTGACGGTAGTTATACTTTAAGTTATACTTAATGTCAGTTGATACTTATACAGAGTCTCTCAAAATAAATGAACATAACGCAGAGGGTTACAGAGCGTCAGAGATTTTTATTTCTAAAACTGAAAAAACTCTACCTAACCAAAATAATCTATTAACATCGCAGGTTAGACCTCTTAATGTAATTTGCTTATAAAGCCGAAGGGTTTTTATGTTTTTTAAAATTAGATTTAAAGTCCCCCACACTAATAAAAATTGCCCTTTAATCTAATTAACTTACCTTATTAAAAAACCAAATGTTCTCTTTAAAAATCGGATATTTATATTTTAAAGCTGTTATTACACCTTGAATTTCTTTTAAGATAAACAAACTGCACAATAAGTGAAAATGACATGTTTTATTTACAAATGTATTTAAAGATCAACAATCTCATTCTGCATCATAGATAAAATCATACTTTATTGATAAATTATTTTCATGTAATTCAATACACTACAATCTTCATCATTATGCGACATAAGAAAATATTCGCACTGAGATATGGTTTTTTCAGAACTATTTTTACTTTTGACTTTTTTACTAGTTAGTGATATTTATTCGCACTCTAAAACTGTTTTTTAGAAAAATTTAAAATAATTTTATTGTTTTTATTTTAGCAGATTCATCGCATATTTATTTTGCTATCCAACGTGGGGCATATCATAAAATACATTTTAGTGTCCAATTCACCACAATATAATTTAAACAAAAAAGTATACGAAATTTGTTCTGCTCTTCTGTTAGCGCTAACACGTGTGAATTTTTTATTCGACATACTGTCGACGATGATCCAGAAAATTGTCTTCTGAAAATTACTTAGTCTTCTTCCGACCTTTTTTCATCATCTGAACAGTGTTCTTGGCAAATAATTAGAATTCGTTTTTATTTGTCATGATTCATATTATCTTAAGATGTTGTTGGCATTAACTGTAAAATCAAATGCGACACAAGAATGATTTAAAACGAAGAAAACTAGGTGTAGGTACTCAATTTTTTGAAACCGACTGTATGTATTATAAGTAAATAGGTGAACAACTTCAAATATACTAAAACCTACACCAAAAATTTTCAGCAAAGTCTACTTTTTGACACTGTTATATTATTAGTGATAATTGGTAAAGGTATAATGAAGTTATTTTGATAGTCGATCGAAAGTTCATACTTTGACAACACGGTACAAAATCGTGTACATACTGAAGAAGTTCATTTCAGAGATATGTTGTACGAGACAAAACCTAAGAAAACTCAAATCATTACACATTACATAATACTTTTATCTATTATGTATTGTTATTGCTTCAGAGATTATCTGTAGCATCACTGTCGTTGACAATTTTAGATGGCAATCTCCTCGAAAAAACCCTTAATGCCAAAACATATTTGGAAATGTTGAAAGTTGTGGGGCAAATGGTGTTATCAGACTGGATTATACATTTAAAAACTCTTTCAGACTTTGTTACCCACAAAATGGATACTGCTTTTTGGGAAACGGTAACAACCTTTAACCTCAGTTAAATCTGTCGGCTGCCAGCTAACTAGTGTGAGGTCGTGAATCTCACTAAAGGTCTTCTGTAATGGGCGCCAAGAATCGTCTAGAATAGCTACAGTATTTGCCGACATAATCTGAAAAGAACAACACATTTGCGACTACAACCAATGTGGTCGACTTTTCCCAATCTTGAATCCTCGATGGCTGAAAATATAAATCCCAAATACCAAACATATAAATAATAAGTCTGTAAATAAGGGATGTACAGTGCTTTATTATTAATTAAACAAATTATCAGGCAAGTCAATTAACATAAATAAATGACAAACTCTCTGTAAATTTAGTTTCAAGCAGTGCATATGTGCCCAGAGCAGAATGCTGCAGTTTAAGGTTATGTTGTGATTTCATCATGTAAACAAAACCCAAACGTTAAAATTTTAATGAAACGTCAACGTGTTTAATAGTTGTCAAAGTTCTTTAATTTAGTTAGTGGTTTTTAATAATAAACAATTTTAATTAAATAATTAAGCAGTGCAGTGAATTTTAATAGTGATTTAATTTTCTTTTTGCAAAGAAAATTTTTAAAGGTTATAAGATTATCAACCTTCATTGCAAATTGGATGATAAAAGGGATTTTATCAATTTAACAATTAAATGGACCTATCTTATATCAATAATACAGCTGGCCTTTAACAATTTCTATTACATCTATTAATTGGGATTTTTATCATTAAGAGAGGTGCTTTTTGAATTTCTACTATTTTGTTATAAAATCACATGGAAATAGGAGAATTTGCAGTTTGTTACTAAGTTCAGTTACAGTAAATATTTTAAGGTATTTATTTAAGTTTTAATTTAGTTGTTAAGATAATACGAATTAAGAGATATTACTTCTGAAGATAAAAAGCATTAGACTGTCTTAGAATTAATCTTTCTTTTATGCGGGGTATTCAAATTTCAATTTTTCTTTATTATGATTTCAATTTTTTTTGTTTGTTTATTTGTTGAGTTGTGTTAAATAGATTTTATCATTTACATTTTAAAGTAACTTCTGGTTTGTTATTTTATTTGTGTGTGTATTTAATTATGTTTCATAGAGCCATATTTATTTAATGCCCTATTAAAGCGACCCGCCTGTAGAGTCTCAATTGTGATAAGAGACAAGTTTCACAACAATTATTTAAGCCGCTGCATTTTCTTTTATGGTAAATGTAGGTGGTTTATATTGTGTGTATATATATATCATCACCGTGCTTTTACTGAAGTCTGTTTTAAGTGTTGTTTTGTAGTCTCAATTTTTAAAAATCAATTTTAACAATTTATTAATTTTTCAATTATCATCGTACAACGGATAGCTCCAACATTTTAATTACCGAAACCCATATATTATAGTAATATATAGGTCATTTACTTAAAGGGAATGCTGTAATGGTTTAAGCTTAGATGTCTTAGACACACTATATATTTCTGTTATTGCATATAAATCTTAACTTTGGCGTATTAAGGGTTTTTGTTCATGGAAATTTTTGTTCATTAGGTTAGTTCCACACAAAAAATATCAACAATTTTAGGACTTGATTCAGGTTAACTACTACCAAATTCAAAGAACTATAATTAGCTATTAGCGATTCGGTATATAATTACCACAGTCAAGCCGAACTATTGGCCCACAGATCCGAACAAAATTTCTGATCTCCTAGATTTCTTCATATCAAAAAATTTCTTCTAACTTTGTTGATGTTGAAGAAAACTTTGACCTAGACTCTACAGTAATATTAACCCTAAGTGAGAGGATTATCAAGAAGAGAATAAACCGATATTAATCAATAACACTACCGATTACTGGGCACTGAAATTAATCTACACATCAAATTCACAACTAAAGAGCAATTGGAAATAGAGGCAGAAAAGTTCATCGGTTCCATACAAAAAAGTTTGCTTGGAATAATACCAAGGAAAGCACACAATAGTATAGGGAATAATTATAGTTTGAAGATTAGATAGTTAAGGAAGATAGGTGGGCCTTAAGACAAGAGTATCTTTAATAATAAAACCCAGCAATAAAAAAGAAAGATTTAAAAATTGAAGGAAGAATATTTCAGATTATATACCTTGAAAAACTCGCCTTTGAAAACGGCGAATGAAGAGACAGACTAGCTTTGTGGAAAGCTACGAAAAGGCCCGAAAAGGCCGATAAAAAACACGATGGTACTAGGGCCAGAGACAACAAACAAAATGCAGAAGTGTTTGCGGAGCATGTAGCAGTAACTTTTCAACCAAATCAAATTCAATCTGATATCAACATATGTAGAAGAAGCGACTAATTCTGAATAGATGGAAATCAAGTCAGTGGCATCGAACGAAGTAGCTAACGAGATCAAGAATAATCTAAACTCAAGAAAAGCACCTGTTAAACAAAAAGATTATTGGTTAGCTATCAAAAGAATTGACAATCAAATAAAATTACATATCTATACCATATTTTGGCAAAATATCAGAAAAAGTTTCCACATATGCTATGAAAAACCAACAATTACAAAACAGTCTTGAAAACCAACATGAATACTTTTTCATTCTTATTTAAAGGTAAAGACAGAACACACGATATCATAAAATCGGGCATTTACCGTTTGAATTGTTCTTTTTGTATTTAGTTCGGTATATATCGAACAAACCCTTCGAACTTTTAACATAACATATAAAGAGCACGTGCATTGTTACAGAAATAAACATCCCGAAAAATCTAATTATGCCAAATACCTTTTAGAACAGAATCGCACAGTGACTCCCACAATAATATCAAATTTCTATATTTTTGTAATAACAAACCCAAATTAGACATTTTAGAAGCTTTCAAGATATACAAACACAAACTCAGGGTACCTTGATAATAAAATGGACAGATTGAGCTCAGTAATTCTCCGTTACTGGAAGTGGTAGATATTTAATTTTGATTATTTTTATCTTTGTATCTAGTTATTGATTTTTCGGATTTACCTTAGCGAAGTGTTTGTTTATATTTATATTACCTTCGATAATGACAGTTTAGTTGTCGAAACTATTGTCAGGTTATACTTTAATAAATATTGTAAAACTTTTTATTGATCATTACTTATTTCAATATTAATTATAGAACATCGCTGGATGAACTAAGTATAAGTGTGTTCAAACATTAGAGTAAGCTTTTAACGAACATTAATGGATGGTCTTGCTAGACCAGTTTTAATATTATTAAAAGTGTATATGTTTACTTATAAAAAAATGTTAAGTCTTCATGAAAGTTTGAAATTTTTATGTTACATTTAACAATGTTCTACATCTTAAAGCAAGTTATAGAAGATGAGCACTGAGAAAAACGTGAGAAAACCTAGATTTTTAGTATTTTAAATTTTATTTAGTCCTAAAAGTAGCCCCTTAATAAAGAGAAACTCGAGTTAATGCTGTTAACGTAATTATTTTCAATTTCTTTTTTCATTCATCTCCAAGGTTTAAAGTAGAACTGTTTTCTAACAGAGTATTGTATATGAAAAGGTTTCATCATTCCAGTTTAAATTTAACCAGGAAATTTATGTTTAAAGCACAAAATATGAAATAACAACTTTTCTCCAGTAATGTAAACATATGTAAATGTTTACATTATTCAGTTTTAATCAATATATCTATGAAACAAATCACTGTATCAATAACTGATTTAAAAAACTAGTTAATTCTGCATACTTATAATATTTGACCTGAGCGTCAAACACGGTCCTTCGAGCCGGATGTATGATATGTAGTACTCAATTTATAAGAAATGACCCTGGATAAGATTTAACAGACAAACTAGATAATACACAAAACAATTATACTTTTTCATTTCAGAACAACTAATATGCAGAAAGTTCATAGACATATTAATACGCCTATTTCTTGATTTATTTTTCAAATTCAGTTTGTGTGTCATTTTCAGTCTTTCTAGGTTTTCTCGCCTTCCATTATTTTCTTATTGTTCGACATGCTGCCTTGATTTTTTTTATGTTCAGGGATAACTTGCATTCACATCTGGTATTTTATGAAGTCGTTTATGTAATTTAGAAAATCTAATAATTGTTATTTGCTTGAAATCTCCAAGAATTAATAATTTGTCGGTGAAAAGGATAGATGCAATTAAGGATCGTTTCAAACCGTTTGTGGCAAAATGTTCTTCACATAATCTTTCAGAGGAGAAAATTTAGAATGTTAATTAGGCGTAGCTACATTCCTGCTCAATTTCAGTTGAATTTTGTGACACTGTTTTTAGAGTCATTACACGAATGGACACATAACCAAACGAGTATCTCATAAGTACGTGTTCTATCAATTTACAAAAATTCACTTTGAAATCAAGATTTCAAGGACGGCGGGCGTGTTGCCGAATTTTATCAATATATCTATAAAAAAATAAAACATTGTAAAAAATAAACTTCAAGTTTTACTTCTTTGTATTTATATTATTTGGCCTGAGCTCCAAGCAATATTACTATAGTGAGGCTAGAGAGTACTTTTGTTCGAAGTTGTAAAAGTTTATCGATTTCAATTTCAAAGTAATCAGCTATCGATAAAAAGAAAGTAAAATCCTATAAAATATGGATAAGTGTAGGCGTCCAGTTTTTGTTTTACGCAATCAAAGTCTATAAAGATAAGTGCACGGAGGCAGCCAGCGAAAGAGGGATCTAACAATAAGTTGTCACTTGTCTTCGCTAGAGATAACAACATAAACTAAAATGAGAGGTTTCCAAAGATATGCATGCGTCTTGCAATGAAATAATACTTATCTTTGGAACAAAACATTAAAAATAAGTGGGAACTAACGTTAAAATTGAATTTAAGAAATTTAAACTTATTGTAACGTTCTTTTTAAAATAATAACAAATATGCTGTTTAATCGTCTATTAACAAGACAAATATTATTTACATACACTAATTACAAACACTATAATTATAAACTGTTAACGAACTTAAATGCTAGGTATTTACAAACTTAAAGTAGGTTATTTAAGGGCTATTTATTTGTAATACAACATTAATTTATTCACTGATATTTGACTACTAATTACACAAAGCACATATTCAATTCACCAGTTGAACACTGATTACCTTCTATGCGCGACGGTCAATTTATATATCCCCTACAATCTTTCTAGAACGCACTAGATTAGACTGATGTATTATGCCTCGTATCGAACATTGTAGATGGACCGGGAATCTTCCAGCTTGTTCGTCGCCCGTGTAGGGGTTTTCCCATTTGTTACATTAATAATTTTATACTTATTTAATTATAAAGTGTGTCACGTTATATTTTGTTATATTTTGCTTTAGTCTCAAACCAATACAGTTCAGATAGAATTATAAAATTCGGCAAAACTATGGATTGGAATAACCGGTACTTAATTTATACTTAAGGGCTCCAGCTACCTTAAAATACACAGACAACTCAACTAGATTCTTTAGTAGTCAAGATGATATAGTTATTAAATTAATAAAAAAAGTTCAATAAAATTCGTCCCATAAGTTAAAGAATAAGAAGACTTATGGGACAAATCTTAGTTAGATAGTTTAATAAATCCTTTGATAACAACATTTTGAAACATTTGGCGAAACAGCTAAATTTCAAATTCAAACAACTTCTATCAGACCTGTGATTTTCTCTGAGTAGAGAACCTCAATTATGAGATTTTTACAATAGGTAGTAACAAAGTTAGAGTGGTCGTATGTTTTCCATATACTAAAAAATAGAAATAAATAACGATACCGTATTTTTATGTAAAGACTTGGAAGTGTAAATCTTAAAAACTGACCTTCACTATAACATCCAATTGTTACATGAATCCAAGATTTTGTTTAAAGTGGTCCACCTGGATTAAGCTTAATGACCGCCCTTTAGGAATTAACGAATTTAGTTACGCTCAATTAGTGCGTCACTTACGTCATGTGTCATGTGGCGTCATGTGGCGTCATGTGTACTAATGATTAAGGCTTACTAATTTCAGATTAAACACAAATAAATGAACAACATTATAGAGGGCGCCACCATACTTTTTTATAGCTATTTAAAAAATGCGACAAGAAGCTACAATCTCGGAACAGAAATCCGTCTTATTTGTGGTTTTGAGATATTGTCTAGAAACAATTTGTCGAGTCAATCTACTTATACCAGGTGGCTGTTTTATGTTTAATTGTTGTTCATTAAATAAAGTTCATTAGCTTCGATTGGTTGAAAATGAAGTGCTAGAGATATAATGTA
Source organism: Agrypnus murinus (assembly GCA_929113105.1). Lineage (NCBI taxonomy): Eukaryota > Metazoa > Arthropoda > Insecta > Coleoptera > Elateridae > Agrypnus > Agrypnus murinus. Next base: position 87,514,135 of record OV816030.1, read on the forward strand.
TAACAAGCTGTTCGGTTTTTTCTTTTTGTCTAAACACAAAAATCAACAAAACTTTACACAAAGTAAAGCTTAATTAGAATCCATTTCTAAATTGACATGTAGTTTTATTACCAGTTTATTAGAGAGTAAGGACAAAGACGTTAATGTTTTTCGGAATTATGTTAATAATTATTTAACCAAATAGCTCACAGTACATCAGTTATCTAAAATTATCTAAAGCAACACCGAACACTTAATTGCCTTTTTTAAACTTCACTAAAAAACTTTCGCACTTTAAACCATGCAGCTAGAAGAACAAAGGACAGTTAATGTTAAACACTGAAGTTCCTTTATAAAAAAAAACTTTAATCTTCGCAATAATTTCCACTTTTGAAGTATTATTAAAGTTTTTGTTTATAACTTGATCGATTGAGTTATTGCTAGAATGAACTCAAATTATCTATTGATTATTCGGTTTTTGAGAAGAAAGGAGACGTTTGTTTGTTTTCTTATTAGGGTCGAAGATCATTATTATTTAGCTTTTATTTTAAATTCTTTACGTGGAATTTCCACAAATTATGCCCAGATTCACTTAACAGTAACAAGAGAGATGATTTCATACATAACGGATTCAAGAATCATTCACAATTCAAAGAGCCAGATTTTGCCAATAATAATTCCTTTGAATCGCTTGATCACATCACAAAATAAGCAGACTTTTACGTCTGATACCATTTCGAGAAATACAAGCAAGTGAAGAAAGCTAAATTTTAACCGAATGAACTCAATCCTCAGTGTAACTATGCCTCGTAAAATATAATATATGGCTCCGAAGACTATATATTTTTTCATAAACATTTGATATCACAAAAAAGGTTTGGCTTCAGATAAACACGCTATTTGCTTGAAAGGGTGCGAAACAAAAACTGCTGATATTTTTATTATGAAGAATTTATTAGTATGCTTTAAGAAAATAACCTTTGTTTAAAATAATTCTGTTGATTATTACAATAAACGAAATGATTTCAATACAGGACCACGAGACTACTTAACCCATATGTAAAACGAATTTATTTTTTACACAGCAATAACCCTTGTTTAGAAATGTACTTTGATTATTATTTATTATAGTATCAAGGGGGAAGTATTTTATTCTTTTAGATACAATAACCGAATTTAGTATTAAAACGGAGCGAATTAAAATTTCGTATTAATTTACCCATTACATCTTTGAACAATAAAGCTTAACACATCCATGGTTGTCATTTCAATTCTTACCGAACAAATAATTCAAGGCTAGGTGATCCACCTTGATATATAACCAAACTGACATTTTAATGTCTTTTTGTTTCATACGATCGAGACTTAAGGGGGCGTTATTGGCGCAAAATATTAGCGTCAAAATATAGCTCACGTTTTTCATTCAGTTTTCTTTTAATAATAGTCTTTTTAGCAAGATAACGTTTGATGTCGATTGCTAAATTGTTAAGGTAGTGTGGATCATGTGTTGTAAGGAGTAGATATCTCAAATAAATTTTATAATCGTAGTCGGACATCGCCAATTTTGTAGAATTAACGTTTTCTAAAGAATAACCAAACTAAACATAATACAGTCATTATAACACTGTTTAATAGCAAAATCTATGACAATGGATAAATGTTTTTGCTTACTTATTTAGTATTGATTGAAATAAAATAGATGTACACGGCGCGGAAATTTAAATATGGCATAGCACGAAAATCAGTCATTTTTAGTTGAACACTTTGTGCACCAGGAAGCGTTGGGTGTTAATATTCGCGGGACATTTAAAAGTAATTTAACTTTCCTAATCTTTTAACTATTATTTAATAAATTCCCGAAGTAAATGTTGTTTTTCTTGACTTAAGAGCATGTGACGGTTAATTTTTGAATAAACTATTTTACTCTTAATTAGTCCTGATTAACTTCTTAAAACGAATATATATTTTCAATATTTTAATATAGTAATACTTTTCTTTTTCTTAAGACCAGCAGGAACAACTGACATTTTTAAAAATATTTAGCAGTTTTATATTCCCCTTTTTGATTTCAACTACCTTAAATTATTCCTTGGCATCTAAAATTAAAAATTTCAGTTAAACTTAAAATATTTTGAAAGTTCACGCATGTCTAGCAACAATGTGAGCAGGAACTGCGATGCGATCAAATAATGTTTCTATTTACATTTTCAAATTTTAGTTTTAAAGAAATTAATTCCGTTTTGCTCACCGTAGCGCCATCTTTAGGTGTTTATAGTTTCTGAAGCTTCCTATTATTTACACTGGCGGCGTTAAACGCGCCCTTAAGTAAAATTTTATTTACAAATTAAACCCTCTCCTCTTGCGTGTAAAAATAAATTCAACCTCTACATGAATCATGGAGCCTTCATGTACACTTTTTTGAGATTTTCGTTTAACATTTATTTTGTAAATCTGATTCTTCGCTTTCGGTTTCCCGTTATCTTTATACTTTCGAATATATTTTTATTATGACATACGAAAATTATTTTATGTTACTACTGTGTGTGAGTTAGCAGTACTAAAGAAATGTATCAAATGATCACATATTTTCCAGTCGCAGACGAGTATGACTGCTAGTACGTAGGTCTTTACTCAGTGGCGTAACTATCATGTGGCAGTTCGAGGCAAATCCCCGGGGCCCTGCCACTTTGGGGGGCCTATTGTGATACCTGAAAAGGATAAAAAAAGAAGTTTTGTAAAATAAAAAATGAGTAGAAATAATAACGAAGTATTTGTTGATAAGTTTATATATTTATTATTTTTCACTCCTATATAAGAGTAGTTGTTTTAATTATTTATTTTTAATCTGGTTTTTAATTTTATTTTTGTGTTACTGAGTTACTGACTTAGTTATGTTTCTTATTCTTAAGATGAATTTTACAAAATGTGAAATATACAGAAAGTCATACATATGGTTTTATTTGTTAAATCGTAAGCTAGTATAGTTTAGTTACTAACCAAGACTTTTTGGTTACCAGACACCTTGAAACTCATCCTCATTAATTTAAGCTAGTTAGTTTAGTTAAACAACTAAACAAAACTTAAACAAAAATCTAGGCGTTTGCTTTGTCACAATAACAATATAATATTTTTGGTAGTTTTAACTTATTCTTAACTGCACATTAAATTAATAATATTAATAATTTGTTCTAAAAGTTATATTAGAAGCCTAATAGTTAATACTGTGGCTCTCAAGCATTTAGTAAATTGGGACCCAACTTTTCTTATCAGTTTTAAGATTTTTAGAGTCCTAATATTTTTTCTATATCTATGTTCTTTTTACTGCTGATACCTAGCGACAAGGCTACAATTTCGTACGAATAGCGACATTACGCCACATTTGGCAACACTGTCTCCTCCACCGTATTTGTCGTGTTTTCACATGTTCCAATCTGCGTCGGACATTCTAAAGATGCACTGCTATAGTCAAAGTGAGTATTCTACGTACTGAAGATATGCAATGCTATCTTTATGGGAATTTTGCTCAGACGTTGCCAGCTTTATGTAGTGAGCGATGGCCTTGCCTATTTTTCAAACTAAGCGGAGTCTAGGCAATACAAGTCAAGTCAACAAGTCCTCACGTAAAATCTTAATAATTTACAACTTATCAACTTATCACTACAACTTACCAACTTTTATCTTTTATCAGTAGCAGTAGCCTAATAAAATGTGCATTAAATGAACATTTGCTTTTAGTACACGCAATAATTATTTATTTCAAAGTTAAAATAATTCCGGAAATTTCTACGAATTTAATATTTTATTACCTATCATATGTCCCTGCAGTAGGTATACAATTACGATACAATTGGAAAATCACTTTCTAATTACTGCCATAATGAGTGTAAGAAATTTGTAATTTTGGTTATATTCATTGCAAATCAATGAATTTTTAATTCTTATTAACAGTATCCACCCTAACATAAGATTTACACTAGAAACAGAACAAAACAGGGCTATAAACTTTCTAGACTTAAATATCAAGATTAACGCAGACAATCTATTTGAATTTTCCATATACAGAAAACCAACACAAACACACATAACAATACCAAATGAATCTTGTCACCATAATACACATAAAATAGCAGCCTACAGATCATTAGTACACAGAGCTTTAACTATTCCACTAACAAAATCAGATTTTAGCAAAGAGATATCAACCATAAAACAACTAGCACATGCAAATCATTACAATCCGAACATGATTGACACTTTAATTAAACAAAACGATTATAGGTTAGCTATCAAAAGAATATATCCCATTGACAATCAAACAGAAGACACAAATTACATATCTATACCATATTTTGGCAAAATATCAGAAAAAAAATTACACATATACTAAGAAAAACCAACAATTATAAAATAACATTTAAAACCAACACTAACACTTTTTCATTTTTATTTAATGCTAAAGACAGAACACATGATATCATGAAATCGGGCATTTACCGTTTAAATTGTTCTTTTTGTAGTTCGGTATATATTGGACAAACACTTCGAAATTTTGACATAAGATATAAAGAACACGTACGTCATTACACAAATAAACATCCTGAAAAATCTAATTACGCCAAACACCTTTTAGAACAAAATCACACAATGACTCCTCAAAATAATATTAAATTCCTACATTTTTGTAATAACAAACGCAAATTAGACATTTTAGAAGCCTTTGGGATATACAAACACAAACTCAGCGTACCTTTAATGAATGAACAACTTGAGCTCAGTAATTCTCCGTTACTGGAAGTATTAGATATTTAATTCTGATTATTATTATTATTTTATCTAGTTACCTATTTTGTATCTACCTTAGCGACGTGTTTGTTTATAATTATATTACCTTTGATAATGACAGCATAGCTGTCGAAACAATATTGTCAGGTTGTATTTTAATAAAACTGTGAAATTTTTACTAATCTTTATTTATTTCATGATTATGGAGTTCCACAAAGTAAGGCTGGAAACAAACAAGACTCTCATATACCCTATTATTCATATTCCTTCGAATTTTATTTAACACCACAATGAATTAAAGCTTTCGATTTTCTAATTTTTCAATTAATAAATCAATGCTTTAGAAACATTAAATCTCAATGTTCTCGTGTCTAGTGCATGAAAGCTTTCCAAAGAAATAATAAAAGATTGATGACTACCATTTATAACCAAAATTATGTAACTAAAGGTTCCTTTCGAGATATCTAAAAAATGTTTATGGTTCCTCAAGGAAAGCCGAAATTGAATGGCCTATCTTAAATGATAGATCTGGGAAACATTATTGCCTAGTGAAGTTGTCGGATATGTCATCATTTCAACCAAAGAGGAAAAAAATGTTTTTCCTAATACACGAGTGCATTTTTCTTGCTCCTGGGTATGAATCCTCATCTCGAAGAGATTTTCCTCCATCACACACATGATGCTTAAAAAATACGCAACGCCTCTTCTCTGATGACTTCTCCCATCCTAAATACAAAACCAATTTGCTCTTGCTGCTAAAAACTGGTGTGGTCCATCATTTATCAAAAAACTTCTAATGCGTAAAACATTTATCTCCGAAAAAAGTTTTATCTAAACTTAAGATAGCTGAGATGAAAACTTTTAAATATCAATGTTTTTTAGTATATTGCCAAAAGAGGATTAAATCGATGTCCTTTCAAAGAACAAGAGAAAAACAAACAAAAAGAACTAATTTTAAAGTGGAATTTAGGAGAAAAAGCGTAGGAATGATTTTCAAATAAGTATCTGCGCTTAAATGGTGGAACAAATTTAAGAGGGAAAAAAGGTGAAATCGTGTTGAGTACAAACAGTACAAACCGCCCACCACTAAAACGAGACACGTGTGAACACGATCGATTCGAAAACAGTATTTTTATTTGAATCCCTGAAGGACCTCTAGGCGAATAGAATGTATATACATTTTCTTCTTTTTTTCTTTCAACTTCATTACCTACAACGTTCCTATACATTTTATTTCAATTTGTAGTTTAAGAAGTTTTTCTTTTTGTTTTTAAGATTTAGACTTAACGTTTAATAAACTCTTCCATCTGTTTAGGTACTTACAAATACTAAATGTAGCCCAGAAAAGACATAACTTGACATAACATGACGCATATTACCAAAGTACATAACTTTGAATGTAACACACTTCCAGCCCACATACTTCTAGCAGGTTGTTGAAAAAAATTTAGTAATTCATGTAACTTATACTCTTTCTGTCAAAGTGACAATAAATGCCACTTCTTAGCTTATTATCGTGAGGTACTTAAAATAACGTAATCAGGGTTATATTATTCTAAGTTTCACTGGAAGTTTTGCGAGATTTAAGAAATTAAGTAATACTTTTGAATGGCCCACTCCTAATTTACACTCGGTATATCAAGCTATTTTGAAAGCTGAAAGTTGCAGAAGATAAGAGATAAAAGATAAGTATAAACAAACTATTACTACCAGTTACTTGAACCACATGAACTATAACATGTTTCAAGGTAGTAACAATAGGACCACTACTATTTATGTAACCATTGGGAAAGACTGAGGTGACGGAAATCCTTAAGTCAAAAAACGGTTTTCATGAGATCAAGTTTTAGAAGGTACCTTTAGGGAGAATGGCCCGAGCATTGTTTTTTAAAACATTGCAATATAAGATTAATCCCTTACCGGCAGATTTTCGTAAAAGCTGCTATACCCATCGCGAAGCGAGAGTGACTACGGGTCTCTTTCATTGCTGGGCTATCCGTATCCGCCACCACTTTGTGGACGAGCGATCGCGAATTAAAATCAGGATTCGGTACGGAGAGACTAGCCTGGTTTTTTACCGGTAAGTTAGTCCGTATAGACAAAACGGCGAATCTGCTACTCTAAATATAGGACTGCTTTAGCTTGGATCCTTCCGTGCGAGGAGTTACGGAGCAATTATAAGGAGTTCGTTCGTCGCGAGAAAACAATCTTAATTAGTGTGGCGTCTTCCGCAGCAGATACCAGTACAGTAGAGTCGAGCAAGTCTATTATGAATACTATTTTAAAATATCTTGACACACAGCCTTTCATACCAATACAACTACACCTCCACGCGGTAACTGCTGGGTCTCCACTGTAGGTACAAGCCGACGCAGGTTGTTTCAGCTCAGCCAACGTTTGAGTTTTTTCGTTGTTTTTGATTTTTAAATTTTAGATCCTAGAATCGGTATCTGTCAGAAATAACGACAGTGCCCTTACCAGGTTCTTTTTGCCTTTTTTTAGCAATCTATTCATCATGTTCTATTACAGATAAAACCGTAATACTACATGCGTGTTAATAACTTACTTTGTACAATTCTTACTATACTACTTACATTTTATGATTTAACAATTGAATTAGTATACCTATGTAACAATGTTAATCGCCTGTAATTTTTTAATTTAAGACTAAAAACTAAATTTCGAATATAAAAATTTCGAATGTAAACCCACATATGACGTCATCAAACATTCTAAGTGTATGAGTCATCAACTGTATGACTCATCAATCAACACTTACGAGTATGACTCATCGACACGCCTCATCGACGTCACTAACAACAGCTGCATGTATGACTCATCAACACGTCATCGAACATTCTAGATGTATGAGTCATCGTATGAAAGATATAAATTGAGTTCGCGGGTGAAAGGAGACAGTTAATGTTTAACCAGCGTCGTGTTAAAATGTACTCTGAATAATTAGTTAATAATTATTGTAATACATAAATAGTTTTATATAAATAGTGCTCATATAAATTTGTAAATACCTAGCATTTATTTAAATGCTTTAGTTTGTTAAATAGTTTATAGTTATAGTGTTTTTAATTAAGTGCATTGTAAATAATTTTCTCTTTATTAATAGACGAATTTAAACAGCATTTTGGTTATTATTTTAAAAAGAACGTTACACTACAATAAACAAAATAACTTATTAGCTAAGATGTATCAAAATTGTATTGGTTACAGGACATTATAGTTAATTGAATTTGCAAATTTACAAAACGAATGAAAGTGTTTTTCAATTAACATTTGTTTATGCGGTGGCCAATCGCCTCCATTAATTATTATGCTATTTTTTAGTAAAGACCCTTTAGCGTTCAATAAACGACACTCATAAATAAGGTGGTCCACATTTTGTTCACCTCCATCACATACACAGTTAGGATTATCTAAGATTTTAAATCTGTTTAAGTAACTTCTTATTTTACCGTGTCCAGTCACTAATGTAGTAAATTTTGACATAACTTTTATTTTAGTTTTCATTCTTTGAGTAACACTTGGAAAAAATTCCCTTGTCACTTTTCCATTCGGTGAATTTTGCCACTCAATTTCCCACTTTAACAAACTCTGCTCTTGCGCGTCACTCATCACCGCACTTACGGGCTTCTTTTTGCCTTGTCTTGCCCTGCCCTGCCCTGCCAGTTTCTTTTTCTTCTTTGTGACCTGCTGATTTTTCTTACCTCCCGGCAAATAAAATTATTCGTTCATAAGAAAAAATGATGTAATCGCCACTCATTTCACTTACATTTAAAATGATCTTATTTACTTGTTTACTAGGACTACAAACTACATCTAGTGGGATACAGTCGTTTCGCCTGACTCCGCCGTCTACACCTATTGAATTAATGCAATTAATGCAGTTTCTGATTTTAAAAGATGAACATCTAACGAAAACGAGTATCTATGAAAACTATTAGTCAAATTCAAAACGTAGACATCTATGAAGAACAACCGTAGACATCTATGAGTGTCCATAGTAACATTTTATTTAAATCCGGTAAATTCTTTTATTTGTTACTCACTTGTAAACGTCATTTTATGCGACGGAATACAAACAACGAAAGGTTACTTTTACAAGCTACTGACTTGTAAAACTGACAGCTGACCTGTAAAAGTTTTACAAGTTAGTAGAATATGACATTCATAGACCAATTGTCATAATAACCTCTACGTCTACGCACACTTCCACGGCTAATAAAATTATTAAAAAGTGTAACATTTTATTGTCATTGTTAGTATTAGGGCCAGGTTTTATAGATACAATAAATGTTGTGTGTTGTTTACAAATGAATAACAAATAAAATATTATACATTATACGCAAGGTAACTGTTTTTACTGGCTCAAGAAGGTGACCGGCTCGCCTGCCGGCTCGACAGTCATTTCCTTCTATCGCCAGTAAAAACAGGTTTACCTTGCTAATAATGTAAAATACTATTACAGTCATACTAGATCGTAAAACCGCATTTTTCGGACTGTAATCGCTAACGTAAACATGAATAATACGATATAGTATAAAATAAATTATATTTTTTCATGATTTTTATAATATACTTATGTGGATAATAAAAATAAATCAAAAGTATAAATAATAATCTTAAAAATCAGGATGGCTTTTTATCGGATGCGCGTTTTGCATTCGAAAGTTTTTATCATTTCGATTCTTCTCCAACCGATGTTTTTAGGAGCGTTAGGGCTATATATGGTCAGAGTTTATAAAATGTTTCAGGTTGTTATCAAGATCATTGCCCCCCACCTCTGTCCCCTTCTCAATCTTTCCCGAACATGAGAGGTAGTTCATTTTTCTTAAAAGCCCCAGCAGAGTCTTTGGGCCAAGTACAACACATTGGACTTTAGAAATTTTTCATACCAAAAAGCTGTAAAAAAACTATATAAAAACCTGGAATTTTTTTGTGTTGTATCGTGTAATTACTTTACATAGATCACTTCTTACGCACACGTGTACGCGCACATGCATTCCCACGCACACACAAAACTGAATTAATATAAAATTTATGATTGTGAATAAAAAACGGACCAGGCATATTTTGCCGACCGCTCGGCAAACAAAGATTTCTTTGGAGAACACGGAACATTAATTTCTTTTAGTCTTTTAGAGGGAGTAGGAAGAAGATCGATCGTTACTTGAGATAGTCCATAGTTATAATTTTGCATTTTTTGTGTTATTTTTATCTACTTTAACGCTCAATTTCTGAACGTGATCAAAGTAAAAGTAGAATCTGTGGTTCGTGTATCTTAGAGACGAGATTTAGTAAAATGTAGACTAAATTTAGTAATTGACTAGTAAAAATGCACTGAAATAAAATGTTTTGGAAAACCTTTTTATTTTCAAATCTGCACTTGATGCTTAGGAAGAGAACATAGCCTACATTTTTGCACAATTCAATCGCCAGCTTATTTCGAATTTGAAGTACGTCACCACATATGGCTCTATTTCTTTAAAACGCAGAATGAGCACTAAGATTTTTCATTTCATGAATATTGATGCAAGACTTCCACTTTCCGACTTGTCCATATCCTCCCTTGTCCCAAATTGAGTATTTGTTTATACATAACTTACCGAGAATGCTTTTTACCTTAGTAGAATACCTCACATTACATTTATAGTGCCCTCTGCAAAATTCGGACTGATAAGAAAACAAATCTTTCTCAATTTCAGTTCTGCTCCTGACAGTTGACCTTGATTAGATAAGGGACTATAAATTTTCCTTGATTTCTGTTATCAGCAAAAACTCATAGTCAGCAAAGTATTACTGGACTTGATTTAGATAGGGAAAGCAGCCTTGGCATCTTCACTCAAACATTTGAAAGGCGCAAGAAACCATAACATAAGCTAGTTTGCGAAATCTATATCTTTCACAACAATCGTTACGTTGTAGATGAGTCGTGTAGTTCGAAGAATTGTCTCGAAGAATGTCATGCTCTTCATAACATTTTTTGAAACGGGAAAGTATGACATTAGCCTCCACGGCTTGTGCTGAGTCTGACCTGAATTAGCAAAATATTCCAAGGTAAGTTGTAATCCTCATCAACCACCTTTACCAAATTTTTGGTATCCTTCCGATTTTCTGGGCTTCACGTCGAAAAGTACCCAAATTAAAAGTATGTATCTCCATTGCCCTATTTTTATCCTATTGTCCATTCCTAAGGCGTTTCCATTCCTCGACAAATTTCGTGAAATTATGGAAATGTACTAATCTATTATTGATATCAAATTTGTACATGTTCAAGGTGATGTAGAGGGTTAAAACAGGTCCGACAACGCTTACCGTTTTAAAATAGTTATCATAATGACAACACTATTATTGTGCAAATTAGATTTAAGCGAATTTATTGCAATGTAATTAATTAGTATGTAGTAGAAGGATGTAATCAATAATCAAAATTTACTTAATTTAGTATAAGCTATGCTGTAGTAATTAGCGCATTGGATTAACATTTCCTGTTGCAATAGATTAGAGGGGTAGTTGGTAATACAGTGCTTTAATCACCGCATTTGTAATACCAAGGTTCCGGATTGGAATCCCAGAGCAATAAAAAGCAAAATTCTGGGTAATTAAATGACAAAAAATGATTCGGTAGTCGACAACTTTAATTAAAAAAATAATGAAATATTGTCCACGGCGTCCCACTGATTTAGTGCTTTGGGTTTACGTATTTCACAGAAAGTTTTTATCTGAGAATCTACGAATATTAGACCTAATTTTGCTTTCTTTTGTTAAAATATAAACTGTGATTTTAAATTCATAGCTGCATAATTTTATAGCATTCAATGATCATACTAATGAGGATTAAACGTTTAGTAAATAATACTAAATAGCAATTTGTGACATGAAGTCATTATTTGTAATAGAAGTTACTGTGAGGGCTAGGATGTTTGGTTCTTTGATGTCCATGGAAGTAAGGAAGATTCCGACATCGATCGACACTGTACTATACATGGATTAATTGATTGATTTAATGGTGGCAAATGAAAAAGGGTTGGCACAACAGCCAATTGTGTTGCTCATCATATCACTTGTTAGGCAAAAAGTTTTGTAGCCCTATTCAGGTTCAATAATCTTTTTACCGAGTTTTCTCTTATTAGAGTTTCTCGAAAGTAGGTCCCTTCCAATAGTACATGTCTCCATCGGACAAGAGCTTCACACTCAAAGATGATGGGGGCTGTTTCATTTTCTTCATTGCAATCTGCATATGAGTTCCTCATTATATATGCCTATTGTATGCATTTGTTTTTTAGGTTACAGTGACCGGTTATTGATCCTATTGTTAACCTGATTTGTTGTCTGCTTAGTTGCAGTATGTCATCTGTTTTTTTTCTGATGGTGTTCTTAACATCAATTTGCTTTATCTCATACGTTCCACACTGTCCCAATGGTTTTGCTGCTGTTTTTTATCCAACCTTCTTGCCAACTGCGAGTTTTTGTCAATTTCAAGTACTGGCTCAGGGCCGGTTTTTTCTGATACTTTTTTTTGCAAGCATATCAGCTTTTTTAATGTGCGGATTTCCCATGTTGCCCAGCTCCAGTTCAAGTGTCGGATTCGTCTGTGTACCAGACTATTTTACCTTCCTAACAGCATCTTTGTATCAGCCCTTAATTTTCCATTCAAGCTGGATATTAAAAAGTTTATTCAGGTTTTCCTTTGTTGGTACTGCTCATTTCTAATAATGAGTGTGTATTTGTCATCCTGGCATGCCCAAAACCATAACTGGTCTGTCAGTATATATGGCTTCCATGGCTGCAGATAGGGTACTTCTCATAACTCCTGTGATGCAAAGGCAGACAAGTTTTTGGAGTTCACATAGTTAACCTCTTAGCTCACCTATAATTGAGCATCCAAGAACTGTGGCAGTATTAATCCGTTCATTTTTCTTCTTCTTGTAAATGGAATCAGTGTTGTTTTCTGCGGATTTCTCCAAGTTAAGACATCAGCACACCTTGAGTATAATTGCCTTATTTGTTTATTTCATTGCTAGGAGCTCATTGACCACTAGTTTCCGGAACGGAGGTGATAGAACCCGCCCTTGCGAGCATCCTTTGGCTACTACTATCTTCAGAGTCTCACAGACAAGGTTCATTGCATTTTTTTATCGTGGAGCATATTGCTGAACCATCTTCAGACGGTGTCTTTTACTCCACGATTCTTCACTGCAGTATCATTGACTCAAAGGAGGTATGATCTAATGCTCCTTATTTGTCAAGAAACACTGTCAAAGTTCAATTTATGTGTTGTTAATGGAATCTTTAACTCTCCTCACCAGTTAGCACAGAACATTCTCACATTTTTCTAATTACCAGGCATGTTGGCTGGGATGAAATAGGCCTTCTAAAGATAGGCTTTCTCTTCTATGTATATCATTCAGTTTCTCCATCAGCTTTAACGTGAACAATGATAGGTTTGTATGCCTTTTCCTGGGAGTAATCTCTCCCAGGTTTTGGAATAAAGAACTTTTCCAAGCAAAAGAGATATGTCCTATTGCTAGACTTGCTCTGAGTAATTTATAAAGCTTTGGGATGAGATGTGTTTTCCCTTGCTGTGATAGCACCGGTATTATCCCATCAGATCCAAGAGCTTATGATTTGGAAGAATCAATAGCCCTATCAACACTGTTGTGGGTAATGATTTTGTTTGAGATTGGTCAATCACCTCTTGACGCCCTTATATTAGAGCATTGGAGATTTGACAAACTCTTACCTACAGAAGGAACTACATTTGAGTTTAGACGGTGAGCTTGATAAAGTATTTCCAAGGTTTCCTTGCTCGTGTCTGTGTGTTTCCCATCTGGTTTTAGTAACGTGCCAATAGGTTCCACAGGACTGAGCATCTTCTAGTGTTTCAATCTTTTTTGGGATCCTGAAAGTTATCTGACATAATCTTAGACAGTCTTTATATTTTGCATTGCTTAGTCTCTGAACCTCTCGTCACTGGCAAGGACCAAAGTGATGCCCTGCAGTTCAGAACGGCTGGAGATAATTCTCCACACATTTGTCTCCACGGTTTTATTCTGAGTTTGCAAAAGAAAATCTTGGCTGGTTCCTCCACCTTCAGTAAATCCGTTGGAATTCATACTTACCAGCCTGGAGGTTTTCACCACATCTTTTGCCACTGCAAGTCGAAGATTAGCTCCTAACATAGTTGAAGTTTTGGCGTCTTATCTAGCAATCACTTGTCGGAGTAACCTTCGGAGTTCAAATGATACAAACAGCACTGAGGTTCAGTTCACTATATAGACTACACTTGCTCAAATTAGGTCTATAACCGGTGCTTGACCATGGTCACAGATTGATGCCAGTTTGCATAGAATCATCATCATCAGCTTTACATCTATGCATCGTTTTTTGCATCATCTAATGTTGAGGATTTCTGACCCAAAAATGATTACCATAACTGCTATCATAGAGCTGGCAATTTGCAAGCTACAGTATGCTGAAACAAAACAAACGTCCCAAGATGGACGTCAGCTGTGACATACTATAAAAATTTACTGAAAGAGAACAATGGTACTTACTGTACTTTAAGGCACCGGTGAAAGATCTTACTAGGCGTAAGTACTGGCTTCTCTAGCTTATAGACTGTAAAGAAAAATAAGGTTTGTAGAAGTAGTAAGGATTATGGACGCCATTTGCTTGCAAGTCATTAATACGTTCTCAAAATCCACAAACAAAAAAGAATTCTGAGTATATTGATTGAATTGAATTGAAGCTAATCATAGTTAGTCAAATTAATATTAGACAAGCTAATGTATTTCAATAACTTACGCAAGTGAACGGTCCAGAAGTCCGAAGTCAAGAAATATTGTTTAATAAACAAGGGAACCATAATTTATTTACTGAGATAAAAGGGATCCATTTCTATTATAAAGAGTAATTGTTTATAATAACAGTTTGAATATAATGAATCAATACAAATCATCTGATCAAATGATGTCCCTCAATTAATCCTGAATAGATGTTAAAATCTACATAAACACTCAAAATCACCAACACTATAATGCCTTTTGTATTCACATTAAATCACAATAAACTCAAGACATCAAATACATAGGAATTCTTGCATAATGAAGAATGATGAACTGTGGTAAAGCTGTTAAAGTTAATAGCTGGATTTTAAAACTGAAATTTGCGGGAGTAATGTCGTTAATAATTTGGCAATTGCCTTTCAATAGTAAAAACTTTAAACGCATGATTCCAATAGGAACATCACTTATTAGCAGGTTTGCACTATTCAAACAAAGTTGATTGCCAACGGTGAAATTGTCCCAACGCAACAATATTTAAATTCAGCGCGAAATTCTGCAATTCCACAATATATTTATTATAACGGTAAATCAACGGAATAAAGGCACAATTTATTATTGAATTTCCTACATAAAATGTCGACTGACGGCACACTGTAATGGCTATCGAATCGATAGTACGAAATACTATATTTTAATTTTCAATTGGAAGTTGAATTCCATTCTTAATTTGTCAACTAACTGCACAGGGTATTGATGATTAAACTTATTAACCGACGGACTGGTACTGCACTGTAAACCACGTAATCTTAATCGTTTAGTTTATTAACTCGAAGAACTAAACTGTATTATAAAATAATTAGCTTATAATTTTTCGGCAAACGAGACGAAAAATAATCACAAAACATACTCAAGCGAAAAGCAACTTGCGATTGGCGGAACTTTTAGAGCGAGCCGCCCGTGGCGTAGGCACGAGGCCCGCTACGTGACTTGTCCGTCACTTATCCCTTAGTAGACTTCACTAATCTGACTGACTTGGGGATGCAAAACTATCTTTGTGTTAATATTTTTAAGAAAGGAAAATTAACCACCCTATCAAAAACTAGACTGCCACACATTGGCCAATCATATAAAATCTTTCTAAAACATTCTGGATTTTATTTATTGGGACGAAGAAATAGACTTCTAACCGGAGGTTTACAAAAAAAACTGGCCAGATATACCCTAATCTGTATTTTGTGCAGAATTGAATTTATCAAACAAGAAATAGGCATGTAAAAGGAAATATAAATTTGATTTAACTGCATTTTTAGACATATTCCTTTGTTAAAAAGGCAATTTTATTTCTGTATTTTTATAAAAACAATTATATCTGCGTGAAAACGCTTTAGATGACCATTCTCATTAACGAAAACATATTTTTTTTTAAATAAAGCCTACAAGTTTAAACCAACGAAAATATGTTTAAATTTACAAGGCCGTCCTAAGATTATTTACAATAAATGCCTTTATGTCCGGTTGCATTATAAAGTACTGTTTATTGTATTGTTTTGCGGCAGTGAACTGGCTTATTATTGTACTCGTAAAATAAAGTGGTAGTAGTAAAATAAAGTATGAGAACTGTATATTACATGTCAAATTTTCTTCTGTCAAGAATAGATGTCAAATTTATAAACTGATTTTCTTCTGATAATTACCCAATTTTAAGAATAGAACATAAAGCTTTGTATGCAACTCTTACATAATCGGACCTTATAGACTCGCACTTTTTATAGGCCTTGCTCGCTTCGCTCGCTCGGCCATAAACTGGACTTGTCTATAAAGTCCTACATTATGTACTTGTTACATAAATAGCTATTAAAATTGCTTTAAAATTGAATCTACACATTACAACCATTCCTGATACATCATCTGTTTTTGGTGGAAGCAGCCGAGACATTATTGTCAGAGCGAGACATTATTTCTGGAGGCAAACAGTGAATTCTGAATGAGAAATTCTCTGTAATTTATTGACAAATTGCCTTCGAATTTTGTAAGTAAGCGGAGATATAAAAGTATTTGGAATTTTTCATACCTTCCAATGAAAAGAGGAGAGAACAGTCTGAAGATCTGTCAAGTTCAGACACTTTTGAAGCGAAAGAGGGCTTGACTTCAGTCGGTCGTTTCTAAACTAAACAGATTCACGTTACGACAGAATGAGAATGCTGTAGCATAGTATACGAAGGAATTAAACTATGGTCATAACTATAAGTATCTAGAAAGGTCAATCGATATTACCGATTGTAACTTGTTAACTCATCAGTTAAAAAACTGATTTCATTTGATCTGGATTGATAGGTAAGTACACACAATAAAATTCGCAGGATGTATAACCTTCTTCGCGCTTTCCAATGAAATAGAGGGGGGGGCTGTGAAGATCTTTAGTATGTAATCATCTGGAATGCAAGTCTAAATAAACGGTAATTTGACATGCACGTAGGTATTTTATTAGACTATTTTCTACACGAAATTTCGTCACAGTGCTATTAACTACCGCGAGTGGTTGGATTTAACACGAAGTTTGAATTGCATTGGTATATCGAAACGCAAGTAAAATAGTTATGCTCAAAAGTGCTTTGAAAGGGAAAATAATTAAAATAAATTATAGTAAGTTAAATAATGTTTCTAATGGCATATAGGAATTATTATTCTAACGGGAAGGAACCATTTATTTTGAATTCATATTAGGATCTAGTCAACCTAGATTCTATTTTCAAGCATGCCTGCAGACGAGTTTGTATCGCATTTTTTAGACCTTTCTGGATTTTCTAGGTTAACTAGGTTTAACACTTCGGAAAATTTATGTCCAATGTCCTACAGTTCGATCTTTTGAAATGACCGGGCTATTTAAAAATCTGCTTCTTCTGATCCGCGTTAAATTCATTTTAGTGTGGTTTTTGGATCGATTTTGAATTCTAAATAAAATTTGGCGCTAACAACAAAAACCTGTCTACTGTATCGTAATGCTTTAAAATGGCCATTCAATATATTATCATTTAATATATACACTCATGCACGCACGCATACATGCGCTGACGCACACACATGCATGCACGCGCACACATCAATAGCAAAGTCTTCTAAATTTTTAAAAGATGTTGATGATTTATAGTTGATTCTTTGTTATTCGAGCAATTTCCTACGTCGATTTCAGTGGATTGTTTTCCAAATCTACGCTAGTCTATGTTAGAATTTAGAATTCACGTTAGCACAGAAAAATGATCTATTATTCGTTGCCTTCACTTTATAATTTAACGGACCCATTTGAAGGTTTTTCTGTGAGGTTGCTATTCTGCAACAGTAAAATTGTAAAGTACATATACTATGTAGTCACAAATTGTTGATTTCTTTATATATGGTCCTATATATGTGTTTCTTCATATCAGAGATAAGATCACTTGAGTTAAAGATCTTGGAGACCTATTACTTATTGTAAACGAGAACTTTTCTTGTAGAAAAATCTAAGCAAAAATGTTTTTTGTTTTGTTAGAATCCACGGTATTTTGATAAGGGAGCTTCGTTATTGGTGATATGATAAATATGATTATCATTAAGTTAAATTATTAATAAGTACCCAGAAATCTAGAAAGTGACACTAAACAATAATAAACATAAAAAATACACAGGTATTATGACTAGGGCTGTGCGATTAACAAAATCAATAATCGAAATACGATTAGATCCATTAAATCGATTTACCGAAAATTAAAAATATAATCGAAGTCGGATTACTCACCTGTTTTGATAATTCGTGTTTTTTATATTATGGTGTAAAGCCTTTTCAGAATGAATATAAATATTTAGTACCATCTTCTGATAATTCTGTTTTGATAATTCGTGTTTTTTATATTATGGTGTAAAGCCTTTTCTGAATGAACATAAATATTTAGTACCATCTTCTGAAATTTTGCTAAAGTATATTTTTATATAAATTTTATTTTTAAAAATTCACTTCAATTTGTGTACAATGTATGTTCTGTTTGGTCCCGATCTGGTGCTCTGGTCATACCTTGTACTTATAGTACGAATACGAGTAATACGACATCATACATCACCAATGTTGTGCTGTCACGTGGGGTTTTCGTGACTGGAGGACGTAGTCAGAGGTAGAAAGGAATAAAAACACAAGACATGAAAGCAACTATATACTAACAATAAAACAATGGAATACAAAGAGGGCTACACACATAGGTTATACAGTGTGAGGACGTACAAGTCCTCCTAAAACTAACACAATCACGAGGGTGGTCGGAACCACCATGTTCTAGCACTAGGTCTACAACTAAGCACTAGGAAATCAGGTAATCGGCATCCCAAGATGCTAGATTCTAGATATTCCTAGATTATTACAACTAAGCGACAGAGGGCCTTGCACAACCCACTCATGACTAAGCAGAACTAAGCAGTAGATAAGTTAAAAGGTACTCACCAGCTTGCTTGGAGATGTTGTGTTGGGGTCATTTTCTCTGTCTGAATTGTAAGCTCAAAGCAAGATGGTTATATACTGCTCAACGCGGAAGAGATTACATAATAGTGGGAATCCGTAGGTTGGTGTTCCAAATAAGAAACCAAAGAAGCTCACGCTTCCTGGTTGCAGGCTGGTGGGTTGGAGCGGAAATTCTTCGAATAAATAGCCGGCTCGCGTGTGCAAGTGGGCTGAGCGGAAGTGTGCTGGTTTCTTCAGAGGAATGTGGAGCTGGTTGTGAATTACGTGGATTGCCCAGCATATACGGGATTAACGTAGGTAGATATGTTGCATGCTAACTAATGCAACTTGCAGTTGAGATTAACATAGAAATAACCAGTCGTGGGTGAAGCGGAAGCGGTTCTTTGAATGAATGCACAGCTGATTCCAAGTCGTAGGCGACGAGACCGCAGCCGCTTGACTAACGTGGGCAACTGAGTGTAGCCTTGCACGATATTCACGCAAGTTGTAGAACTTATAAAATTATTCAAGTGGAAATAATTTCCGTTTGTAACAGTGCTTTAGTAGAGAAACAATTTGTACAATTCGTGGTCGTTGTTAATGGCACTTCAACCCGAGTTTGAGAAGTAACTAGGGTTCTGCGATTGTGAACATCAATAATAAAAATCGATTTAAAAAATCGATTAATCGATTAAATCGGCTGATTGATTAATCTATCGATCGATTAATCGGATTTGCGATTATTTTCTTAAAATAATCGATCAATCGATTTAATACGATTTATTTTATAATTTATAAAATATAATTTATTTCTACAACAAAGAAAAGAAGACAACTGTTTAAAGTTTAGAACTTGTCTGTAGAAAACTGCTTGAATAATAATTCAGTACTCCTTAATCGTAAACTGTAAAAAATATCTTTTTACAAAACGTTTATTTTATAAGGTATTTGACAATGTGTTAACAGTTGCTATAACAGCTTTTTCAGTCAAACTTAAAACTTGCTTTATTACACTTTCAAAACATTGTAATTAGGTGGATTCAATAGTAAACTAACCATGAAGTATTTAAAATTAATTCTAAAGAATTAGGGTAACAAATAAGCTCTTACTTGCCATAGAACCAGCGACCAGCTAATCCACCGAAATAGGCAGATACGGATGAAAGTAAAATAAATAATCGACAATGGTTCAGAAACTAAAGTTTCTAATATAATCTCTATTTAGACTTTTTTATGCAACAAGACTTTAAATGCAGAATTATTTAATTCATTAATCAAAGTTGCGGCATTTATCTTTATATACACCCATCTTTTGATTTCTACTAATTATTTAAATACATCCTTTATTTATAGCTTCTTCTACTGCAATAAATAATTCAAAAGTAAATTGAATCTTTCCCAAGCACTTAAATACAGTGTTTTGCAAGTAATCAACTCCTTTCAGTTTCTAAACTTTGTGCGTTCTGTAACATTTAACTCCATAAATTATAAGAATTTAAATTTAGAAATTTCATGAAATGAGTTTAATCCTGAGATTTAAGAATGATAAATTTGGTTGTAACATTTGAATAATTTTCAATGATTTTCCTGTTTTGTTTCAGATCAGTAACAACTGGATAATGGGTCCAGAATTGTGTGATATGTGGACTTCCAGCGACGTATTGTGTTGTACGGCTTCCATACTACATTTAGTCGCGATCGCGGTAGACAGGTAAATAACACGATTAACCTAGTTTATGTTGGAATAATTCGTTTAAAACAAAATATTTTTAACCTTTGTGCAGATATTGGGCCGTAACAAACGTAGATTATATCCACACCCGTAACAGCAATCGCATAGGAATTATGATAGTAGTCGTTTGGAGTGTAGCTCTCGTTGTATCTCTAGCACCCCAAATTCCGCAATTTGGATGGAAAGATCCTGACTACTTGTACCGCATAAACGTAAAGAAACAGTGTTTAGTTAGTCAGGATGTAGGCTACCAAATATTTGCGACGTGCTCAACTTTCTACGTACCCCTACTTGTTATTCTTGTCTTGTACTGGCAGATTTTCCAAACGGCGCGGAAACGCATTAGAAGACGCAGAGAACAAAGAAGTCAAGTTGTAGAAAAATCAGCTAAAACGAGTAATAGTAGTAGAGTTACGAAAAATTTTTTAAGTAAAAGAAAATTTCTAAAAATGAAAAGATGTCCGAATAAGAAGTCTTCCGCAACAGAAGCGCTTATGGCTTCGTTAGTGATGGTCGAAGGGCAATCTACTACGACCATGGAAGTGGTAGAGGAACAAGACGAGCAACAAAGTAACGGTAAGGAACAAGAAGAAACAACTGCGTTTACGATATCCAAACCGAAAAACCAACTCATATCTATGCATAACAATACGCATCCACCCGTATCGAATAACGTATCCCCTGAAAAATCTTCAACCGGAACTACTAATAACGGCTCCGCCAGCCATCAAAGTCATATAAGTGATATCAGTCGTGTGGAAATTCTTTCGAAAGAAGCTAAAGAAGTACAATTGGGTACCTCGACTACCGTCCCATCTAGAAGGGATAAGAAAGAAAGCTTAGAAAGCAAAAGAGAACGTAAAGCCGCTAAAACACTAGCGATCATAACGGGTGCTTTCGTGGTGTGTTGGCTTCCATTTTTCATACTCGCCCTGCTAATGCCGTTATGTGAATCCTGTAACATCAGCGGCTACATAATCAATTTCTTCTTATGGTTAGGTTATTTTAACTCGACGTTAAATCCGGTTATCTACACCATCTTTAGTCCGGAATTTCGACAGGCGTTCAAGCGTATTCTGTGCGGTGTACACGGTGGCCGTGGCGGTGGAGTCAGAAACTTTCGTTCGGGGAAAATAAGATAAGACCTGCCTACATTTTGTTGAAAGTTTCCTCATGTATATATAATGTAATGTTTGTTATAAATTAGGTAAAATGTGCAACACTGTTTCAAAAAAGAAAATAATGACGCTACAATGTCTTTCTACATTATAGCATATCTCGCTACGAGGTTCGTCTAACTAAAAATTCTGAATATTATGAAAATTTTAGAAAAATATAAAGAAATGTTAGTCGATGCCTCGCTTATGCGTGTGTATTTTAGATGTTTTTTATTCTTGTTCAGAATGCTCTTTTATACATAACAGTAAAGCTGTGTCATGTAATATCAAAACTTTTACTAATAATATTATGAGTCTTATTATCATTGTAGATTTATATAATTCGGCCATACGGGATGTATATTGTTGTATATAAAAATAGTTAGGAAAATAAGGTTAACAATAGAAATACAATACTTATAATAAATGTAATGATAAAATAGTTTTCAATAGATCGCTTTTTACATCGATCTCTTGAGGATACAGATTCAAACAATATTTTAGTCTAAACATCATCCGAATGTATAATAAATTCTAAATGAAATACCAACTCACTTCCAGTTTGTTTTTTTGTTGCTGAAGAAACAAAGTATTGAAAAATAAACAATCTGACAAGATACATTTATGAAAATAACTTTCATTATTTTTTTCGTCAAAGATACCTATACAGTAAAGCCTTATATAAAGGAACTATTTTAAAATTATCCTGTTTTTATTTCTTTAGGTTTCGTGAAATTTGCAATAGATTTTAGCCTTGTTTTTTACAATTATATAATTTTTCCAGAATTCTTTCAGCTTGATTATTAGGAAAGCTAATAATAGTAATCGATCTGTGGAAACAATGCAGCGTGTAATGTAGTTTGGAACACACCTGCATTGTTGGTGGTAACCGTTGAAAAGTAATCTTTAAATTTAAATATCATTAGATAGATACAACAGATTCTACTTCCTCCGCGGTAACTAAACTCAGAACATTACGAAAAATTTTGTTTTATAATTTTTAGCTCAGCCACAAAAATAATTAAAATTGTTTAGGATGCACAGCTCGGATTCTATTGATCGCCATATTAATGAAATCATAGCTTGGGACCAAAAAAATTTGGAAGAGTGATGCTGACGCCTGTCAAGCTAGCTCTAGAACTTAGTAATAGAAAAAATTATATAAATCTTATTTTATCCTGTATAAGTCATTCTCTATTTTCATTCAGTATTTCTTAAGTAGTTAATAATCAACGACGCATATCAATAGTCTTTTGCATTTCCACCAAAAGAGATTTTGTAACTTATACCTTCACATAGTTAAGTTATCTGATGTCACTAGATACATCAATCAAATTCATAAAATGCGTCATACAAGAACTCTGCAACCAAAGAGGAATTAATCTTACAGCACTACACACAGGGAGCAATATCTTGATAGTTGAGCAATCGAAGATACTAGGAATAAGGATACGCTCAAGGCTATGAAGGTTGAATATTAATGGCTTCATTTAATTTCACTGACTATTTCCCTCGAAAAATTTAAGCCAACCAAAAAGCTGTAATGTTTTACGTTAACCTAGCAACGATCAAATTTCAGCGATAATACTGCACTAGTGCAAATTATCGATAATTTGCACTAGATACCGATTCAAGACCAGCATGATCGTCACCGACGGTGCAATAATTCAAAGAAAAAACCTTTTTTTAACACAGAAGTAAGTTTCTTTGTAACATTTAAATTTTTCTCGGGAAATAGTCTGCCAAAATGTCCTCTCGTGCATGTCAAATTGTCTCTTAATTTTCTCTCGTGCGCATTCGCGCACTCGAGAAAATTAAATTATCAACAATTTGACATGCACTCGGGATATTACTAGTGATAATGCTTAAACTTAATTTCTTAGCCCGTAAAGACCAGAAAGTGTACTTTTCAAGAAGTATAAGTAGATCAAAGAATTCCAATAGTGATCGTACCAGAATGTGTGGCAATGTTGAAAATTCAAGTTTCAATAACATTGTGTTACACGAAAATGGTTTTATGTATTTTTTTCTTTTTGGTAGAGAAGAACTCGCCTTCCTTTTTGCAAGACGGATTGAAATAGGAATTTTAGTGGATTTATTGTTAAATGTAATCGTACTTAATGAGGCCGAACTACAGGTTTTTACTAGGGTTTACTTCCTTTTTGTGAAAGGTTTCTTTATTTTTGAGTTCGAATAAATCTTCTCCATAAAGCTATTAAGGTTCGATCTCTATTACCTTAAAAATCGTTTTCTAATATCTGTATTAATACTATTTATTGGTGCTTAAGATTGAGTCTTTGTTATGCTGGCTGACCTTGAGTATGATATGTGCAGTCTAACTTTTCCAAAGACGCAATGCTTAATGGGGATTATAAAGAGATAGTGTTTTTATCATTAACTTCTAATATCTTAAGATATTAATTGCTCACGTGATTCTTTCTGTACAAGTCTTTCGAGTCGAGTTCGACAATTCTTTATTCGAGTCGAGTCGAGCTTCACGTACGTCGAGCCTGAGTCGAGTCGAGTTTTTGAAGTCGAGTTTTTCGAGATTTCCAGCTTTTCGAGCCGGCTCGAGAAAATTGTACACTTAACAATATTTCCCCTATTTTGTACTTTAACGGATTATAACTAAGAATTTGCGCAATTACATCTCTTTAAATGGCTTCATTACACTATAACACTTAAAACAGAATGAAATTTTTAATTATTATATAATTATTTTATCCCGTTATTAGCGTGTAATGTATTCATCAATGACAAACTAAATGTTAAAAAGTAAAACTCCTGCACGCCACTTTATAAGTTTTTAACAGCTGAAGTAACAAGAGTTTGCAAGAGTTGCAATCTGTTCTTATCTTTTATGTTCAAAACGTGTTGATAACGTCGTGGATTTATTAACTTATATTAAAAAAATTAGTAATTTTAGTTTGTTTTGTTTTTTTATTAAGATTAATGATGACTTCTAATTTATTAATATAATCAAACACTTCACTTTTAGTGGACTCTTAATTTTCAAAATATTGTTGCAATATAAGGATTACATTGTTTGCTTCATTATTTGATGGTGGGATTCTGACTTCATCTTCTAATTCATCTTGAGACAATCAGTTTTTGTTAGTTGTTTTAACTTCTGAAACGATATCATTTTCGTCAAGTGTACCGCAAATAACAGCGTTATTGTCTATTTTTATGTATTCATTGAAGGAAATCTCAGAGTTTATTGTATTCCACTTTGCAAGCTCCTAATCAGAAAAACATTCTTCGAAATGATTTTCCTTAAATTCTGTGTAAAAACCCGATTTCATAAAGCAATTCTTAATTGTTTCTGGTTTAATCTGACTCCATGACAAACGTATCAAACGCACAGCATCGAGAACATTTATTGCTTTAAGCTGTTGGTTGTTGTCCATTTGCTCTATCATTTGCAGTACAATTTGTTTATGGTAAAATTGTTTAAAATGACACCTTGGTGTAACTACACGGACAAGATCAAAGAAACAAACCGGATTCCAGAATCTTTTTCAACAACAAATCAATTAAACACTTTATCTAAAAAGGTTTACCTACTTATTTCGGGATTTTCTAAAAATTTGTTTATTTCATACTGTGTCACATTTGTCAGTTTTACGTCAAACTTTTTAGTCCAGAACATGCGATTTTACGGTCTAGTATGCTTGTAAAAAATTTTACAGGACGCAAATACAATCAATCACCTGGACAACGTTTTAGTACGTAATCAGTTACCATGGAAAGTCGTTCTTCATAGATGTCCATATTTTGCATTCGGAAATTTATTTTATATAATTTTTTTTTAAATTAAACCAATATTCCAATAATTGCAGTATGAAATAAAACGCATTACGTCATACGTCCTGGAAATGGTCTTACAGTCTCGTTTCGATGTTCCGGACTCGGCTCCTTCGTCGCCTTGTCCGTAACATCTTACTCGACTGTAAAATTCCATTTCCAGGACTTATAACGTAAATTACTATTAACATCTGGTTTTAAACCGGATGGGTAATGAAAAGGAGCCGCAATGAATCATCCCTTATTAATCCTTTCTTTGAAACCTGTTTACTATCACCGGCTACTTACTGACACATTTATTGTTTATTTTACATTTACTGAGATTTTGATTGTTATGTTCAATATGGCAGACATTGACAGTCACGACAGTTAGACGCCGCAAGCGACTCGTTTTCTGACTAAGAGGAGAAAAAAGTTTTCGCGACTGCTATATAAATTTGGAAAATAACTATGATTCCAAAACGATCCAGCTCGACTAGACTCGATTTCGAGGCGAGTTTCGAGTCTAGTTGAAACAGATTATTTCGAGTCGAGTTTCGAGTCGAGCTTAAATATTTTTTTCAGGTCGAGTCGAGCTTTCTAGGAAAGCTCGGCTTGACTCGGCTCGAGTCCATCACTAATTAAGTCTATCCAAATCCACTTTTCATCATATAGCTCATACCATGTGTTTTCGGAAAGATTTCTCTCCTCAAATGTTGTCATGTTCGGCATCAGCGAGTATTATCTCAACTGTTTTTGGTCATATAACAAATGTTTTATTAATTGTATTGCCCTTTTTAGAACTTTAAGTCAACGAAATGAGTAAAGTACATTTTTCTGAAGAAAAGAAAAGAAAAGAGAAGAAAAACTCGATACTCGTAATTTCAAATGGTGTTCCAGAAATAATAATTTTCATCTATGAGGAAACCTTTCGTACTGTGGCCTCTTTTTGTAGGGTGGATTTCTCTTTAAAGTGATTCCTTCTGTTATTAGACTATATGAGAAGTTATAAGATGCATCTCGCCCCCCTAAAGATTATAGAGCTCTTTTGTTTTCCCAATTTCCACTTAAATAAATTGAATTTAACCTTAATGTTGACATTTATAAAATCAATCCGATACTAATAACCAAAATCAATGTAAACTATACTTTAAAGGTGGAAAAGCCACAAAGAAGAGGTCACGGTATTATAAGATAGAAAAGTAAAAATCTAATATCGTGCCACAAAGCCTATTTTGATCTTAGAAAATCTAGTGGATATTGATTGCCAATAGCCAAAAATTCGAATAGAAACAAGAAATTATAGAATAAGAAAGGTATAGAAAAGAGGTCTTGATTTGTTGAGATACACAGTGCGATACCTTGTCCGATTAAATTAAAATTTTGAATTTTTTAGTAAGTTTTTTACGAGGACTCATAATTATCTTCTAAATAAAAAAAACTTCTTATTAGCTGCATATAAAGTAACATTCATTCAAAAGGTGTGATCTTGTAAAAAAAAAATAATGCGAAAGTTATCTACAACTGCTTGAATAAGGACTCATTTTGTCATTCATTTGAGTTAAGTAATGAAGTTCATTACATCACTAGTGAGGTAATGAATTCATTACTTAGCTGAGTTATATAATGAATTCATTATCTAACTCGAATGTAATAATGAGGCAGTCGTAGATAACATTTTCTATGATACAATTTGGATAAAGGCATAACAGCACTCGTGTGATTTCACACTCGTATAATGATGCCTTTATCCTACTAGTAACATAAATAACTATTAACTTACGAGTTGTTTTAAGTGGTTGTTTGATATCCTGAGAGGTCAGATTTTATTTTTCTAGCCAATTTAAATTAATAGAATGAATTAGAAATGCGTTCACCTTTCTTTTGAAACATGCAGTCTTCATCGGCTCACTTTCTTTAGTAAATAAAAAAGCTGTAATAATTTCTTACTAAAAAAGCGTATGATACTTGGTACTTTCTACGTCTTTCAGATTAACACGTTGCTATGTTTACGAGCAATAGAATCTTGTATAGCAGGAATAGTAAGAATGAGAGTTGTGTCAGTATTGTGTCGCTATGGAAAACATTTGCACTGGATGTAGGAATTCTTTGATCAAACAATATTCTTTTTACTACCATCTTCTGATAGACTGCTAAAGAGTATACAAATCACATCAGCTAATAGGAAGATATGTGTTCCAGGTATACGTACATAAATTGTTAACAATTCTGACAAATTGTGAATAACTCGTATCTTGAAGAAACTTCATACAATTGAGAAAAATCATTGTTTATCTACCTATTCATTTTGATCCTAAAGGTTATTCAATTTTAATCGGCGATTTCATCTTCCATTGTTTCTGAATTCTCCTTATTTTGCACTGATTTTAAACTCTTTGGCAATTTTTTGTAAAGATTCAGATTTTTGAGTAAAATTCCTTCACACCTATGTATCGTGAACTCATCTAAAATGCACTTTTAGTGGATCTTCTGCTGCATTCAGTTTGATAACGCACCTTTTGAGTATCAAGAAATAATCTGCAGTTCTAGGTTTTATGTTCTCTTTGGCAGTGAGTTTCCATTGTTGATATATCCAGGTGAAAGCGTTCGCCATGTTTACTACTTATATGGTCAGAGTTTTGTGTCCAAATGTGAATCGAAAAGTTTATTTTCCGACATCCGATGACTACTTGATTGAGCTATATGTATCCCAGGGTTCTGCAATTTTTAAGAATATTACTAACCAGTTCATTGGGTGTCTTTTTCTGCTTGTTTCTCAGGAACATTCTCACGACTTTTCGAAGAAACTGCGTTAGATTCATATAGTGTTCAAATTCTGAATCTTTCACAACCTCCATTATTTGACTTTGACCACAATTTTGTTATGGTGCCGCTCTTAGCCAAATGTGATACACAAATAGTCATACACATAAGATCGCTCCACATTAGTATACCACTACACTCAATATTATTTGTAAGCATTATAAAAAGCTTTGAGGCAAAAATTAAAAACGATACAACCTATTTTGAGGCATGTGTATAACTGGGTTTCAGACGAAAAGATCTTCACTTGAACAAACTATTTAGCATATACAGCGTGGAAATAAATGATTTTCATCAAGTTCCCTTTGGAATTTTTTCACATGTAAATTTTTCTGTACCGCTCTACTTTTTTTGATTTAGTACTAAATTAGTTCTGTCAATAAATGAAATCAATCTGTTAAACCATTCATAGAATTTATTGAATTTATTTAATAAGCGTCTAAAATTGTTGTATATTTTGAGGTTATGGTACTGCCTTCTCTATTTTCGTAGAGCGGCACGTCGTGCTTTTACATAGGGAATGCAATGGTAACTTGATGAAAATCATTTATTTCCACCCTGTATAAGGGAAACATTAACTATTTCAGTCCTACAGTTAACAGGGACGTCGGAAGTATTTTTACTTTGGGGGGGGGGCGAACTTCGGTTTCGGGAATTTTCTATTCGGAAAGTTCCGATTAGATACGGTGCACGTGCATCTTCCTACGTTCCTAAGACAAAGGAATAGTAAAACTTACGTAATAACAAACCAATTTGCCTATAAGTAAATAATTGAAAAGAAAGAGACAAGCTTCAGACAGCGTTCATCTATGTGTATAAATGTTTTTACGTTCCTTAAGATCGAGTTTTACGCATAAAGAAATTGTTTTAAGGAATGCTCATTTTACTAAACGGACACTAAATTATTGATACAGGTTTTAAACGTTTCACCAAATTTCACTCATTCTATTTTGAAATTAAAAAAAACAACTTATGTAGAGTCTATTACTTATATAAAAAATAATATTGGGTGATCAAAAATGATTGAGGACGGTTTGAATTTACCGCTACGTTAAATTATTGTCACGTTGTCAACACGAATATTTTTCAGGCGTTTTTATCTTTCTTTTATTTCACAGTGGCGTTTCAAAAATAATATAACTTTATCATTGAGCATGCGTTGCTGCCCACTGAAAGAATGGTTGGAAAAATAACGTTATTAATTTTAAATAATAAACTTCCCTGATAAAATAAAACCGTCTAACAAACTGTAGTTCTAAAAAGAACTGTTCTGTAAAATAATAAAACAAGCTAAATAAAGCAAAAATTTTATGAAACCCTGCAACAACGTGGCAATGCACAACGATGGAAACGAAAAAGTGACGAGTTGCCGTCATACATTTCAATAGTGCCACACTAACAACCTGAAATACACTAACACCTACGGCGCGAAATTCAAATCATCTTCACTTGTTTCGGATCAGACTGTACAAATGCTTTCTAACTTTTGCTCGAATACTAGCCATAAGATTCTTTGATAGTTTTAGCTGCCCTGTCACCACTTTAAAAATTTATTTTTATAATAGCCTATTAGCGCTCTATGGGATGAAACTTTGAATGAAACAGTTTGGTAGTCTTTTTCCGTACAAAATTGACATTTTTAGATTTCATAGGTTCCAAAGGGTCGTACCAGACTAGTGGGATAATGCTAGTAGATAAAATAAAAGAAAAAATAAAGTAGGAGTAATAAATGTATTTGTGAGCATTCTTCGACAATTGTACGCGTTGAGTTGGACGATTGTGCCAGTTGTAAAAAATGTTAATCTTTTAAGACCACAAGAGCACATGGCCTGCCATACCAGGATCTTCCTAAATTCATTTATTTTAATTGTTTTTATACACTATCATGTACATCTTCTCGCACAACTGCATAGTAAAACAGAGGCTGGACGTACGTTTCATTATGCATAAGAACGCAACAAGTTTTGTTCTAAATCAAAACGCTGTACAACCTTCCACATAGTTTCTTCGAGCGTATTTGTTGCTCCTCACTTCTTTTCGGCATTTTCTGCTTCTGTAACTCCGTATGTTACATCTCTTATTTTGTACAGCACCTACGCTAACGCCTACCTTTTTATCTATTTTACGTGCAAGCAAACGATTTTCTGACTTTAACAGCTTCACAACATTCTTCTCGGCTCTTGCGTCTACCAGGCCTCTTCCGCGGCGCGATTTAGGCAAATCATCAAGTGTGTGATGCATCCCAATCTTTTTTTTGATAATTTATAACACCGACTTTGAACATTTTGACACTGTTTGTAATTTATGACAACGTAAAGACAGAACGTTTGTTGCAATATTTTCTTGGTATTTATTATTTTAATAATATAACACTATAATAATGGTAGTCTTCGCGAACCACCTATGATGCCAGTACGGACCTCATTAACCACAGATTAAGAATCACTCCACTAAACGATGGGCGAACTAACAAATATCCGCAGACGGCTCTATTATACAAAAAGTTGAAACCATTTTTTTCACATCCTCGCTTTTATGAGTCAAATGACTGAGCGGGAAATTAAAATCGTAATTTTTAAATCATTAAGAATAAGTAAATAACAGAAAATAATTAAACTCGATTGAATAATATGAATTATATTAGTAAAAGTAAACTAGTGGCATAATATTTAAATAAATAAATAAATATATTTTATACTTTCACCATTGTTTCTAGGAGGGGGCGACGCTGGGGCTGTCCGTCCCCTCTGAACCATACTTCCGACGTCCCTGCTGAATTAGGTAATTAATCCACGTCATTTAATAAAATGTTTGATTAATAATTACAGGATGATTTGTATCAGAAAGTAATTACTTGCCACACCCACTAACATAAAGCCACGCCCACCATAACATTTTTGAGATATATGCCCAATTCAATAAAATCATCTATTCATTCATTTTTTGAACCGTTCGTTGCAACCATCAATACATTAATGTAGGTGAGAATTCACCAAAACGTATCATTGCCTCTAAGATTTTAACACTAATGATATTCTATGTATTACATAAGTAAAATGTACGGGGGACTCAACTGAGGAGACGAAACGAGTCAAATAAAGCGTCCCCGACCTTGAACGTTAATTCAAGTTTGAACGTTACTTCTAGATGGCGCTACGATTCTGGACAACGCTGACAGTGTTGACAGATTATGCGATTTATCGCAAATTTTATCGCAAATCTGGCTAATTTTTATGAAACATTGCGACCCATATGGCACTCCAGCGAACTGTCAACAATGGCCAGCGTGGTCTGAGCGTTGTCAAGGACCGAAGCGCCCTCTAACGAAAATTTTTTAAAATACAGGCCATTGGGTACGCAAATGTTTGGAACGCCCATTGCCGATTCGTCTCCTCAGTTGAGTCCCCCGTAGTAAAATGCAACACCACAAAACGATTTCATCATTTTTCATACAAGAATTGTTATTATTATTAATTCTAATAAACGCACTGGCGAGTGTATTAAACAAAAACAACAAAAGCATTCACAAACTCATCCTTCGCTCTTTTCAGTATATCTGTTACCATGATAATAGAGTACAATAATGTTATGTGCTTGTAAATTGGTAAACTTCCCCCAAGAAACATGTTACAGCCATAATCGCTTTTGTAAGACTTTGAATAGTATACCCTAGTGTAATACTCGTATTGGTAGCCAACTAAAACTTAAGTATATAACGCAAAAAACTAGAAATTCAAGATCAATACTTATACAGTGCAGTGTAGTAACCACACAGAAGCTTATCTTTATTACAGTAAGCAAATAAACTAAGTGTAAATAAATAATATAATCTATGGTAGAGGAACAGTTAAAACTCAAATGTCATCCTGTGCATAATATCGGTAATAAAATGCGTGCAACATTCTTCGCTATAAATGTACGTGGAAATTGCCCTTTAAAGTTAATGTTGTTATCAAGGAAAGTTTTGCGGTACAAAATTTTATTATAAAGTTAAGCATATGCAATTTTATTATCAGCTAATGTTTGTGTGGTTTATTTTAAGCGTTAGAGTCGGTGTTTAATTAATTTTAACGTAATTCAAAATCCACATTCTTGCTGTGTGTTGTAGAATATTAATACATAGAACACTTCAAGAACTGGAATTTCTCATTGAAATAATAGTACTTAACTTAGCTCTCTGACTGTGGTGTATGTATATTGACAACACTTCAGCCTTGTAAATAAAGTACTTTATATTTAGCATTTCAGATTTTACGCACTTTATCCCACTTGGTTAAAAAAAAGTTTTCAAGATTAAATAACTTGATTAGATAATAGTACATTCTGTAACGAGATTAGAAAGAAAATTCGATGCAAGTGGAACATTCGGAGCACGACCTGAACGCGAGCGAAAGGAACCACGGGCATCGAATTTCCATTCTAAACGAGTAGCAGACTGTACTTTCTCCAAGACCACAAGACAATTTAAACTTAGCAGGATTTACAACTTGAAAACAAGCACAATACTTTTAAAAATGTAACATTTAATGTAAACAATGAAATCAAGGCTAACCGTTTTTATATTGCACTATTACAGAATATTCATTCCATAGTCAGATGAGTACGTTAAGCAGTCGGTTTCGACAATCACATAAACATCTTTCTGTGGTGGCCGTTAAAAATAACCACACAAGTATGTATTTACTTCAGTGGTTTGGCAATATCAAGTAAATACAAATAACATTTACAATACAATATCTAATGCAAATACATGGGTAGTGTTTTAGAATATTTATTCAACAAGAGTTAGAATATTAAGTCTTTATTATCAAAATTCATTTTAGAATTTACAAATTCCATAGTGGTTGTGGAGAAAATTATCTTCCATATGCCTCCTCCTCTCTAACCTTGTTGATCAACCAACATCTATTCGGCTACGTAATAAGTAGTCTTCGCAGCCATGTCCCATTTTGTGTATAGTCAATCCATGGACTAAGTTTCATAACCAATTTTTATCTTCAGTATTCATTCTAGATCATCATCTTTTTTCATCTAGAATGACACTTTCAATCACATTAGCCGAATCTGAACCGCTGCATGATGGGATAATTTCTCATCGACAGTTTTTTTTTTCTTCAAAAATCTTCGGAAAATCTGGATAAATACTATTTTCTTTTCAGTGAAGTTGATGATTCACGCATAAACCAACCATAAAACGTCGGGTCAGTTCTTTTTCTATATTATCTGAATTTGTTCGAATTTCGAATTTGACCGTCATTCAGCTTCCACCTTTTTCTTCTTTATTTTTATTTTTTCTTTGTCGGTGAATTGAGTCTATGATTCTCGTACTTCTTTTGATGTTAGTCAATTTTTCTAACGGAATATTGTTTGTATTTTGTTGAAGTTGCTGCTTGATTAGTCGGACGGATAATTTCTCCTAATACAGGAATCACGTGGCTATTTGCCCAAGGATCTATCGGTTTACACAAAATCATCTTGATGTAGTACACAATTTAGTTATCCAAAGAAAGGGTTTTGCTTATTAAACCTCAACTGAGACAACTTACATTCAATCAGTGTCGGACTGGTCCACTGAGCGACAAGTCAAATGGTGAATCCATCTCCATCTCGAACCCTTCTGGGCGCTACCATGTAGTAAAAAAACCAAACAGTAAACAAAACAAAATGTTTATATAAACATATTTAACATATCAGTCTTTAAGGTCCTATTTTACCAAATCCAATTAACTTGCGATAGATAGGGTTGTTTCAATAAACGTATTCATAGTAATGAATGTCTGGTTAGAGTTAACAAAAGTTGGTGAAATTAATCCTATGAAAGCATAACAATTTTTATACCAAGTACAAAAACTGCAAATAATTTAAAATTGCAACAAGAATCTTTAAATCTCCAAGAATTCCCGACCGGTGCGCTGCGATGAAAATTTGTTTGCTAGTACAATTCTAAATACTCTTTAATAAATTTAGGGCAATTTTAAATTAGAAAATATCTATAGCTTAAATAATACCCCATGACATAACTGATCTCAGGCGCGGATTCCCGGGGGATGAAGAAAATTCTACTACCTCCAAGATTTCATAAATAACTGTACATAGGATGTAAACAAATAATTATTAAAACAATTATTTTTCCAAAGATTTCCCCTGCCCCACATATTGACATATTTTAAAGCTTTGTTTACTAATTACAGAACGAAAAAGACATGTAAATATAATTTAATAAGAGATTATTTACAAGATAATCAAGATTTTACTAATTTTGGTAGTTAATCTCAGACAAAAATCTAGGAATTCCCTATCTCTCTTGATTCATTATTAGTAGAAAGATAACTACTGACGTGGAGGAATATTTCAAATATACTTACATTATTGTTTGTAACCAGAGCTGCGTAATTTTCGAGAAGGTTTAGGAAATGGGGATTTAGTTTTTTCAACATATCTCTTGGGTTTAGGAATTGGATTTTTTTCTTAATATTTTTTGAGATAGAGAATTGAATTTTTCAAAATATTTTCGAGACTAGGGATTGAAGATTTAATTTAAAAAAATGTTTTTTGTGATTAAAGATCGGTTTTTTAAATATTTTTGGGAACTGGGGAATGAATTAAAAAAAATTTGGGATTCAAAATTAATCAAGATCAAAGATAAGGTCTTTTTCAAAATATGTTTTGGGATTATAGATTGAATTTTTAAAAATACTCTCTGAGATTAGATTTTTTTTATATAGTATTAATATATTAAGTATCGTTCTGTGATTAGGAAGTTATTAAAAATATTTTTTGGAATCAGAGATTGAGTTCTTAAAAATAGTTTTTTGAATTATGGATTAGGAATTAGAATTTTAAAAATACCTGTTGATGGGTTACTTTTTTGGGTGATTTTTTGATCTTATGAGTAATCAGGAACGTTGTGACTTGCATAGTGAACCTTCTACCACCAGAAAAAACCGAACTGTGTGTGGTGGTGATGTGTTATGCCATGATTAATTAATTTTTATTAATTAGTGACTTTTCTATTTGCATTCGAAATATTTTGATTTCAACTTTTTTCTTAACAAACAGGTAAATTAATGTTATAGCATTGCCGCAACGATGAAAAAATATCTGTAATAAAATTAATTAAATAAATTAAAAAATTAATTTGAAAAGTATAATAAAAAACGCAACATAGCGTTAAATTTATATAATTCAGTAATGCGAAACTAAAATATTATTAATCTACCTCTTAGGATTGGTGATTAGGAATTGATTTAATGCCTAATCCTTATCATGGATTGATGATTACTAATTCAGGGATTACCCAAGCCTGATTGTAACTGAAGAATCATTAGCACTTGAAAATGTCTATTTAGATCAAGATTTTTTTATTAAAAGTTATTCCTACTATACAATAAAAACAAATAACAATAAAATTTGTGTTTAACTTATAGAACAAAAAATAAGGAACCCTGGGCCATTTGTCCGGTGGGCCCTTGTTCTACCAATCCGACAATGAATTCAATAGATACAAGAATTTATCAATTTCAGCGAGCGATTTTGAGGTATGTAGATTATATAAGACTTTCTGATGAACATGAAAGTGCTGTAAATAGTAGTGGCCCTACTGATTACCCTGCGGTATGTTATGTGTAATTTAAAAATTGTCCGGTAATAATTTGTTTTTTATATTTATTTACTCAAACTGGATTGTTTCTTAATCAATGCTTTCAGAACGTTTCCCATTGCAATATTTATTAAAAAAATTAATCACAAGCTATATTTAACAGTTTCATTTATTCTCAATACATTATTTAAAGCAAAGTTATTCTATAATTCATTTAGAATTAATCTAATGCAGGACTGATGTTCAGACTACAATTATGGCTGATTTCTAAAATAGCAACTGTTGTACCTATTATAATAGAGCAGATAAATTCTATAAATCAAACTTAATTGCTTTCAAAAAATATACGGTATATAATTGAGCCTATATATACGTATATTTTAAAAGCATTTTATTAAAATTTTATTTTACGACATTATTATAAAATAAGCGAATCGCAGGGTGCGAATTGTACTTAAATATCCTGTGTAAATAAAATTAATCAAAAAAAGGTTACTGTACATATAATTAATCGTAATGGTTATAATAATAATAATAATAATAAATAATAGAATATAGTTATTAAATGTAAAACTTATATATAAAGATGGGCGTTGTTATATATATTGCTCCTATATCAGTGATACACTTACCCAGTATAAAATTTAAACAATACGTAAAACAAATGAAGAAACTATACAGAATGAACATTATAAATCTCTACTAACATTATAAAATAATGCCTGATAATTGCTTTTGAACTTACTAGTATTTTTGAACTCGTATTGTGATAACGTACCTAAATGTATAATGTATTTATTAATGTTATAGTGTACAAATAATAATTAATAATAGGAATGATAATGATTATACATTATAATGATATAGAGATATTTTTATTTTAACTTTAATTTCTATGTTAAATGTATGTATGTATGCGTGTGTATGTATGTAATAATCGATAATAATTATACGATAAATTTCATTCGTATCTGTTAAAACAGAGTAATGACTGTTTGAGGACTGCTGTTTTAGCGGTCGCTAAATTCACTGTTATACGTTTTATTCATATAAAGATGCATATGTTTATTTTTAAAAATAAAATCTATGGTGAGGTGATTGATTTATTATAAAAAATGAATATATCAACGAAAAATTAATTATTTAGATTATATTATTTAACACTATACAAGCAATACTGCAACTGTAATAATAACAGAAATCCTAGAAATGGAGAATACAACATATATAAAACTAATATTTCTGTATATATATATATATATATATATATATATATATATATATATATATATATATATATATATATATATATATATATATATATATATATATATATATATATATATATATATATTAAATAATATTTAGAATGCAAATTCATATAGAAAAATTTATCATCGACTCTGCTGGGACTCGAACCCAGGACCCTCCACTGTCTAGGTGGTATCTCTTACCAACTGAGCTACAGAGCACGACTACCAGCATAGCGAGAAATTTTCCTTATGAATTAGATATTTAAGCAAACATACAAAGTAACTAGATATTTTTTTTGAATATCTCTGTAGCTCAGTTGGTAAGAGATACCACCTAGACAGTGGAGGGTCCTGGGTTCGAGTCCCAGCAGAGTCGATGATAAATTTTTCTATATGAATTTGCATTCTAAATATTATTTAATGTAAAATCATTATTCAACTTAATAAAAATTAATTTCAACTAAAATTTATATATATATATATATATATATATATATATATATATATATATATATATATATATATATATATATATATATCTTGTCTTTGTGACACCAAAATTGCATATTCATTGTAAGAGTGGCACCCAATTTTGCAATCCGACACCCAGCATTGGGTGTCAGACTGTTTTTAGCTGGAAATAGAGTGTATACAATACAGCCCCATCTACATTAAAAAAACACAACTTTTGGTTGGGTGCCAAATTGACATATTTTATATAGCTATATACAAATTAGTTCTAGAGGGTCTCCACCAGGCGGCGCTCGTTAATATACAGGTGTATATTTTTATATAATATTTGTCAATGTGACTACTTAACAATTATTGCATTTAGTGACACCCGACATTTGGCAACTCTGTAATACCCAATATAACCCAGTCGATTGCATTTCAACCTTGTACCAGGCGTAAACAAACCTACTAAAAGATAAATAAAAAGTACAATTGAAATATGTTTATGAATGTATTAGGTCAATTCGGTGTACAAATATACTGCTCAACTAATGAACTGCACCATTTGCACAGATTGGTGTAATTTTTTAAATATTTAAATATTTCCCATAAAACCATTGAGTATTTATTTTATAGTACTTATATCAAGCATATTTAATTGTATTGTGCTTCAATATCAACTTACGTATTAACATAATCATATTTTTATTAATAAAATATACGCAAATACCAATATAAACAAATTGTCCAGTTCATTTGTTGAACAGTATATGTATACACTTATTTAAATATATAATCTGTGTAATCTCTATAAAAAGAGGAATTGTGTAATACTTTTAATTTAAGAAATTAGAAGAACCGGACAAAACACACTATGATCAAAAATTTGTATTATCACACCATTGAATAGAAGAGGACATAAGCAACTTTCTGCTATAGACTGCATAAGACGTTTTGTATGAATTATCTATTTGTTTTACTGGAATTATTTATTTGTTTATTACGTTACTGGAAGTATTAGATGTTTAATTATGATTATTATTATTATTTTATCTAGTTACCTATTTTGTATCTACCTTAGCGACGTGTTTGTTTATAATTATATTACCTTTGATAATGACAGCATAGCTGTCGAAACAATATTGTCAGGTTATATTTTAATAAAACTGTGAAACTTTTAATAATCTTTATTTATTTCATGATTATGGAGTTCCACAAAATAAGGCTGGAAACAATAAACAAAATCTATTTGTTTAATTGTCAAATCTCCACAAATACAAATGGCAAAATATCGTACATTTGCCAGCAAACGTAACGTCCTAACTGTAAAAAATTAAAGACATCGGTATTCTTAAGGGATGAATTAGCAGGTAATAAAAATGCGTATCTACCCCTTAAGCTTAAAACATATTTTAACAAAATTTAAAATAACACCAGATGGTGAGAAATAACGGTTCAAGGGATTTATTTACCACCTTGGACTGTCAATTTAGGATTTGCAGGTGTTTGAAAGTGTTCTTTATAAAAAATAATGTTTTTTGCCATTTATTCAAGTATTCTAGTATTACTTATTTATAAACAAAAAAAAGCTACTGATAAGTACTATACCTACTTCTTGATTGTTTTTTTATTTTAAATTTTCTATATAAGGCTTATATCTTAAATATATATCGATGACAATTTCACCTTGTTTAATTGATTTCTCATTTAATTGTTTTCGGAAACAATGACTAAAAGTTGGCAATTATAATCAAATGCGTGTAATCTTGGCGACATATTTCTCTGAAGAAACTCATCAACTTCAACCTTCAAGTAAATAATTTCTTTAAGTCCAAACGGCATAATACCATTTCTTTTTTGAAGAGATACTTAATTGTCCTTGTACTTGATAAAAATAATTATCTTTTTCATTCGGCCTTGGTCACCATCCTTTTCTAGATAACCATCTATTTTTTTGAATTGCTTCATTTATCTCGTAATTCCTGGCCGTGAAAGGACATTTAATTTCTACTAAGTGTCCAGAATTTTCTTCTATACCGTCTGTTGAAGCACCGAGAAGTGGCCATTTCGCGTTTATAAAAAGTCCACAACTAGAAATGCGAAAACCAAATTTCGTTTCTAACAAACATTTAGCTCTATCTTTATTATTTTTCCCCAAGCTGTGGCTCTAGAAAGAAACTCTGTATAAAGGATTCCAGTAACGGTTGAAGCACAACCTGTGTGTCTTACAAACTTTACCAAATAATGAAGTAGTTAATAACTCTTTTCTATATTGTTCAATCAGACATTGTGAGAATCAGCTTGCAATCAAGTTTGTGCTTCTGTTTCTTTGTAGTTTTTCTCTGATTTTTAAAATTTTCTGGAAATTCCACTATCAAGTCTTCAAATGCATCTACTAGACACCTCAATTAACACTTTATTTTGGAATCGTTGGATGGTGTCGGTGTTACTTTGTTTGGTACAGCCCCAAAACTGAACCATTTGTAATTTTTCTATGGCTTCTGCATTGGTTGTTTTTACTGCTAATATAGCTGTGTCATCAGCAAAAGTAGCAAAGGTGTTGTTTTCTAATGCTTGAATAGCACAAGTGTACAAGAGATACAAGATCGGTCCTAGTAACACTTCCTTGCGGCACTCCTGCTTTAATTTCCTTCAATTCAGAATAAGCACCTTCCTGCTTGATCCCGAAGTATCTGTCAGAAATGTAAGACTTCAAGATTTGAGAATATTGCTTTGGCAAGAATAGTTTCAGTTTATAATTTAGACCTTCATCGATACCTTATCGAATCCCTGTACTACATCAAGAAAGATGTAAAACAGACATTATTTTCTTCTAAGGATTTCTCTATAATATTAGTGATTCTATGTACTTGATCAATGGTTAAATGTTTCTATTGAATTAAATTTCTCTCTTCAATGATAGGTTTTAGTCTTTTTAACAATAATTTTTCAAATAACTTCGATATTACAAGTAGTGAAGATATAGCTCTGTAAGATGGAACTTCATGAGGTGACCTACCAGGTTTGGGAATCATAATGACCTCTGTGTCTTTACACAACCTAGGCACGTACTTTAATCTAAAGGCAGCGTTTATTAGGTAATTCAGCTTAACTGTAGCTTTCCCTGGTAACTGCTTTAACACTTCACCAGTTATTACATCGAACCCTGGAACTTTTTCGGATTGATGTTGTCTTTGATTTCAGACATTACTTCCTTAGGTGAAGCAAGGCTTCATCTTGAATGAATCGCAAAATTATTTGCTTTTTGTTCGTTATTTTTTGTCCACTTTCCAGCTTCTTGTCTTATTGAAGGAATTTGGGTTATTGGCCCTTTCAGCTTGTTTGTAGCTTTCCAAAGAGAATAGTGCTGCTGCCAGTCGTTTGTTTTCTTAGATACGCTTCAATTGATTCATTCTTTACTCGCTTGAATTTCTCTTTTTAGTTGTTGACTAGCACTATTCAGAGGTGTTTTACCTTGAGGCTAGAGCCCCTCACCTTGAGGGGCTCTAGATTGCTACCAAGTACGTCTTAATCTTCTTTTTTCTGTGATTGTTGATGATGCAGTCCAATTTTTGTAACATGTATCTTCTGGGACCTGTTCCTCTTTGTTCTCGGCCCTTTGACAAACACAGACTTGTCTGTTTGAGCTCCAAAAATTGCAGCCACTCCAGAGAGAGAATTACAATTTCCTCCACCACAATAAGATCGTTTTGTCCAACTGCCATCACAGACAACTGCGATCATTGGTGTGCCATTCTCATCTATATTTCAACATTCTATGGCCAATCTAGCTTCTTGTTCCGCAGCTTCTCATGGATTTCCAAGCTATTTCTTCCCAAGCATTGCATACCATAGTATGAACATTTTTATGTAGGGTAAAACTAAAACAAGGAATATCCATGGTTTATGTAATATTTCTAACTATGTGTAGCCGCCAACAGCATTTATGACAGCAGTGACAGAGGAAATGTTAATATCGAGTCTTTTTGGGTTTTCCGGACAACAAACAGTTTCGTGGAAGTAGCACATGTTACACTCAAATGGTAATTTTGAGACTAAACCAGCTCTTACTTCTCTGAATAGAGAATACTTTAGGTAAAATAAAAACATTTAAAACATGTTATCATCCACTCTAAATCTCACCTCTATTTTTTCTGTACTAGCTAGGTACATCATTACCTTCACTGCTTATTGTAATATTTTCTGTGCTGAAAGCAGTGAAGCTTGTTTGGTAAAGTATTATAGAAATATTAAAGTTATCAAAGTGGTAGAAGTTATGACCAAAAACACTTTTTGGAAATCTCACTTTGTAAACAATTTCACTTCAGCAATCGAATTGTTTCAACCAAAAACTTGGAGCAAATTAAATTGTAGACATTTCGGAAACGGATGGAACGAATTCTAGAAATTTATATGAGCGGATAAGAAAAGTAACGTCATCCATCTTATTGAAAGATATAAGGGTTATTGCCAACAAATTTTGAAAAAAATTAGTAATATATAATATAGGGCCCGTTAACTTGTGCCCGTCCAATTCATAGATTTCCGTTGAAAACTAGCACTAGGATGCTCTTACCTAGCATCGTCTAGCACCCAAATTTTAAAGCTAACACCATTTTAGTTCCAGAGCTACTTAAAGGTAAATTCGAGAGAGGGGAGGCTAAGTTAACGCCAGCCCCGCCAATTTGTTCTATCCTTTTCAAAACTTAGCACTAGATAATCCATAGCACCCATGTTACGAAGCTAGCAACACAATAGGGGTGGAAATATAAGGGTTAAAAGCACCATAGATGTATGGTTTCACGTTTTTTCTTGAATCTTTCATCATCGAATGTAGAATTTTTATACTATCTATACTTCTATATGATACAGGCAAGTCTCATCTATCTACCTAACAATGAAAAAGATTGACTTGTTTTTCACGGAGCGCTTCCAAGTTCTCCTGACAGCACTGGGCCCCGTATCCTCATGAAAGCTTGGACATGTCCAACTCTTCGTGAATTATTTTCCAAATTGCACTGACCACTGTCCTATGAGATACCTGGTTGCTAGATAGTTCCAGGTAGTCAAAACTGCGAATCAGCTGCTCTGGATATTCTCGGTAAACTCGGGTCCCAGGATTCGTTGAGTCGGAGAGCTTGCGAGTTTTCTCCAGCCTTTAAATAGGTTGGGATACCCAAGCATAGAAACCCGATACGGCTGAGCCGAGCAAGGTTATCTTGGGAAATGACCGTATGAGATGTTGATACGGACACGAGTCGTGTTTGAACTAAATACGGTTCTGGGTATAGAAAACACTGATCATTTTGGGATTATCTCCTGAAAAGTTAACTAACGTGACTGTAGGGGTTTTTGATCCTCTTCTATAGTTTGACTCCTCCATTACAGTCACAAACTATCTAAAGTGAATCCCTATCACAAATTGCACAACGGTCAAGCATGTAGTTAGTAACTCACTTTTTGGGAATGAAAAACTGCGAAAGCTAAATACTTTTAGCTAAGAAATTCAAAACTACGAGCACTTGAAAGCCGAATGCCAACTAAATTGAAAAGCCTCTAGAAAGAAAATAAAGTTTTAACAATGGCAAGTGAATTTTCCCAGAACACTATCCCTATTTATATAACAGAATTATATCTAACGCATAAATAAGACGATAAAACAAAAATAGATTTCAATTATCTCATTTAAGAAAATTGGATTCATAGTTACAGGTATTATTTTACGCTGAAAGAAATTTTGTGGTAGTATTAATAAGAAGGGTTTATTGTGATTAATTATAATTTATTATTATAGAACCAACCAAATCTTTGTAACATTGATAACGTCTTCCTGTTGTCTGTTCATCGACAATAGTTAATATATTTGGTTAAATTAAATTATTTGTGGCGGTCCATATTGTATGAAGTTGGTTAACGATTTTATACAAATAAAACTGCAGAGTAGTAAGAACTATAAGCAAGAACTGAAAACAAATGATTCATTTCCGCTTGTATTCATTCACGAATGAAATTTTGATTTTGCATTCGTTCGCGAACGAATAAAACTGCCTTCGTTAAAATTTAATTCTTGAAAGAATAAATCATAAATTTTTAAATACTCCTATAAAATTCTTTCACAAATGATAAAATACGAAAAGAATCGAATCTTTTTCATTTGCAAGTGATAATTTCCTTACCCTGTAATAACTAAATATTAAAAAAATTAAGATACATCGTTAAGATTTATTAGAAAGTATGAACTTATGAAATTCTATTTTACATATTAAGTATACAACTTGTCGTTGTCAGTCAAAAGAAAATTATGTACAATACGGCATAAAGTTTTGGAGTTTATAAAGCACAGTAGTGTAATATTGTAAGCTGATTCATTTATCGTAAATCTTTATGGAATTAACTTTCTTTGTATAAAAAATAATCAATTTTAACTAGTAATATTAATTGGATAATTTGAAGATTATTTAATATGGATTGTAGGTTTAAATTTAACACCAAAGGTTAGTTTACTATATATAGAAAACAATCTAAACTTATTGTTCTAATTAAGTTACATTAAAGATTAAAGGATCGACCGCACTAAACATAAAACATTCCTTTTCCGTGATGTCATTCCGACCTCTCGAAACTCAAACCCCTAAAATTGCATAAAAGGAGCATTGCTTTGTCTAGAATTGTCATCTTCAATGTATCTTCAATTCCATCTGCTCTTTCGAATTTACAAGTGTTATAACTTATATAAAACAAGACTTGATATAAATTTGTTTTATAAGTAGCCACCATGCAAATAAAATATTTCTATTCTGAACCACCAAATATATCAATGCCACCAGTTTATCAGAATAATATGACAAGCGACACCCGCTAATTTGGCAACGTTGGAGGGTGCCAAACTGGTAATTTATGATATAAAAAATA
Organism: Agrypnus murinus; assembly: GCA_929113105.1. Classification (NCBI taxonomy): domain Eukaryota; kingdom Metazoa; phylum Arthropoda; class Insecta; order Coleoptera; family Elateridae; genus Agrypnus; species Agrypnus murinus. The sequence goes on from OV816030.1 coordinate 87,558,877, forward strand.
TACACTTGGGTGCCATTTGCACTATATATATGCTGGTGTCATTATGCCCAGTTTTATATTGCAATTATATACACAGGGCGTCACTTTTACATTGATCGTGCAGGGTGCCACTTTCTACAAAACACATGTATATATATATATAATGATTATATATATATATATATATATATATATATATATATATATATAAAAATACACTAAAAATTCATAGAGTCAAATAACTCGGAAAATACATAAAGTCGTCTATGTTTTTCTTTTATATAAAATCATACAGTATCAACGTAGAATATTATAATAAAAATGCTGTAAGTCAGGGGTGTCAATATCGGGGGTCGATCGCGTATTTTTGGTTAATCGCCAATAAAATATCCATACATTTTCTAGTCTCAATACTTAAAAACACATTTATAGATAAGCCGTCCTGCAACCATTTTTATAAGCAAATAATAATTTTCGCCTAAAAACGCCAAATTCTGATTGTCTCGAAAGGTGTGGTATGCACACGTATGCAAGGGGAGCCGCGTGCAGTGAGTTTTGAAAATTTATTTTTAGAGGTATCTTTAAATTGATTTAGCCATAATGTAGAGAGAAATCGCAACTTTTAATAAATTAATTATAACAATTATTTAGTCTAATTATAAGTTTCTAAAAGTTACTGGTCTTCCCCTTCGGCACATATCTTGCTAATTATCTTACGCTCAATTTTCGAAAGAGTCGATCGTAGATAGATTCTTACTGGTAAATGAAATTATTAGATCTTATGTAAAGATTTGTTGATACCCCTGGGGGCTACAGATAAATAATTTACTGAATACTTTGTGAAGATTGAATCTTTTAAATATTTTTTTAACAATTTCATATCGAGATGTTTTAATTATTTTTAATTTAATTTAATTTATTGAAATATTATCTTATTATTATTTGTTTTTAGTAATTGCAGATACTCTTCTGTAGAATTAATATTTTATAAATATTTTTATTGACAATTTTGATGATTAATGAAATTAAATTAATTGCTAAATTAAAACAGGATTTGTTATTGTTGCAGTAATTAAGATGTAACTAACAGAAATTACATATTTAACTATGGTACTCCACTTATATTTCTAAATAAACAAATCTGTAATTGTTAAATTCAAAAAAGCAATGTATTATTATGACACAAAAATTGTAAAAACTATTTTTTGTTCTAATATTAATAAATTGTCTATCGTATAGATATGTTGAAATGTAATAATAAAATATACTAACGACGTACTAATCATTATTTGTTTTATTTTTCTTTTGCAGCAAAAATGTTTCAGGCTCTTTCTATAATAAAATAAAGGGTCTGTTTTATGCCGCACGCAGAAATAAAACCACAACAATACACGAAATTTGCCAACTTTGCAGGATTCGATTTTACAGTGTAAACATTACTCTGGTAAACGAAGTCAGCTGAAATAATTCAATTATAATTATGAGCCGTTTGTTCTTTAGCTGTACTGTCGACCGGATATTGAATCCGCGGAAGCGGAAATTATAGCTTATTTTACTACACTTAACTTTATGAAGTATTTATATATTTCGAGAGCCTATTTCCTAACATAAAAATGTCGTCGACGATACCAGATTTTTCCCTTATATAAATTAAATTCAATAAAATTCTCTGTTCCAGGGTTTTATTTCAAACATAAAAATAAAATCTCGATTATTGTATATAATTGATATTTTCTAGAGTATTGCATTTTATATTACATGCATCCGTTTAATTTAATTAATTATATAAATCTTTATAATTCAATTGTACACCATAAAATAAAACCACATTTTAACTACAATGGTATGTAATTATTAAATTCGTAATATAGGTTATTAGGGTGAATATGAAATATATTTTTCAATTATTCCCTACTGTATAACTTTTATCTCATTAAATAGCACAATGCATATGCATAAAGCGCTTTCTATGCATTTAAATCATATTTGCAATTAAATGTGATCCAATTTTCAATAACACAAGGCTGCGAAATAGAATGTTTAAAAACTTACGTAGCCGAATTATATAATCAATCGGCGCGTTTTTGTGAGTAGATAAAAATCTGAAAAAATTCTGACTGCGTGTTTCCGGTTAAATCCGGTTATATTAAGTATGTGTTTTTTCAAATCCGATTGTAATGATCTTGTGGTCTATTTAAAGCTAAGAGTGAGTTCTAATTGTCTTAAGATATTTACTTTTCATTGTATCAAGATAGTGTAATCATAAAAGCACATTGCACAAATTGCTTTTGGTTATGAATGACCGCATAAACCCTAAATATTATTGATTAAAATCTGTTTGGGGCATTACTGTACCTCTCGAACTCATCGTTTGTTTATCTCATATTTATGGTATTTATGGAATCATCGTTGTATTTTAAAATCTCGTCCACGTGTTTGGTGGTGACGCAATTCTTGTATAACATACCGCCAATGTGTGGATTGGGGTATGTTGGGGGAAAGACACAATGATACTACAGATTTAATCAAATAACCAATATATTAAAAATAACACATAAAAATAAAAAATAATACTTATAATAAAAATAATAAAATCGTTACTTAGGTAACTAATAAGTGAAAGAGAGATATCTGACTATACTCTACAATATCTCTGTCTGGAATTAGTTAATTAACACTTTAATTATTACGCTCATTGTGTTTAAGCTCCCGATTGTAAAGTATACATTATTATTATTGTAATTTTTTGTATGAGTTATAATTTGGAATATTTATATTTAAATTATATTAAAATTCTTAAGTTCACATTAAATAAACGAGTCCCGAATGTTTGCTCTTTGTTCGAGCTAATTAGTATCAAACCGTTCAATTGTAGATCTTCCCGGGAACTGACTTCTAAGTCAAGCTTTTCGATCACCTTCCCGAAAAGCTGATTCTGTCAAAACTTCAGTATTTTTCCAACTGGTTATGCCAAATTGCAAAACTGTACCCGTCTATTATTTTGCTTATCAGAACGCTACTAATGAAATTTGCATCATCGTTTCCTGTCTTGCGATAACCCAACTATTATATTTCGTGTGAAGTGCCTATTTAGCACAGTTACATTTTATTAAATTAAGTTGATGCAGCTTAGTGTTTCCTGTCTTAAGTTTATCAAAGTTCAAAAAGGTATATTTCCTGTGAAACACAGCGTCAGCAATACCTCACATTTTATAAAAGTAATTTATGAATTAATAAAGATTAAACAATTTAATTAGACATACCTGGTGTCCTAATATTTTGGTACGATAATTAAATGATTATCGGCGGGTTGTTACACTTGTTTGCGGTTACATTATATATAAATAAACATATAATTGTTTCACCTACTTAAAAGGGTTCGTTATTCATTTTATCATTTTCCTTTTTGTTTTTAATCAATTATCATCCAAATTTTGTTACTCTTGGTGATTATTTGTAATTGTTGAGAATAGTCGATAAAATGGATAATAAGCCACGTTCTTCAATGAACAATTTGAAGTGTAATAAATCACCTAATCTATTATGTTTTCTTTGTACTGTGTTCATTGTTACTAAATCTAAAAGTTATCCGTTAAGTGAAACTAATCGTACGTTGTATTCAGATTGCTATCGAACGAATGTTAGACAAAATGGTACTGATTAATGCTATCCATCTAACGTGTTTTGTGCGTCGTATATTACAAATATGAGATCATATGAAATCAAATAAAACCAAATTGTTAAAATATTCGTCGCCTACAATTTGCATCGAAGTTGCATGTTTTGTGTGTTTAGCAGAAAAAGTTCAGGATCGTCGTTTTCAAGTTTCTTATCAATGACCTAAAAAGTTTCAACATAATGTTACTCAACCTATTCTCAATTTGTTTTCAACCATCGAATCATGTTCTGCTCCAAAGTAAGTTCGTTATGAAAATCTACTATCACTTTACCTAGTCATCATCATTAAAAGAAACATACACTGACGTTCAATACGCACTTAATTTAATCAAATACAATACCCACCGTTGGAAAGTTATTGCACATTTAAAATTGCTTTGTAGTATTGGTAGTCCATCAGTTAAAAAACCATCTATTCTTTGTGATTGGTATGGTACCTATCGTAGTAATAATCAATACCATCAGTATCACCAAAAAATATCCAAACACGTTCAAACTTCACTTTAGTTAATCTAACTGATATCCTATTACCACCTTTACACGTTAAAATTGGTCTAATAGCACAATTCATTAAAAAACTATCAGTTGATGGTCCAGCTTATCAATTCATCTGTAATTTACTGAGTTATAAATCACCAACAAAGTTAGAAGCTGGTCAACTCGAGGGTCCAATAATACGTAAACTTTTAAAAAGCGAAAGTTCACAACAATTTGAAAAATATTTATCATCAACTGAAAGAAGAGCTAGGATGGCATTTAAAACCGTTTGTACAAATTTCCTTGGTAAAACACATTCTCAAAATTATCAAGAAATTACTCGTGAATTAGTTGAAAGTTATGAAGCAATGGGTTGCAACATGTCCTACAAGCTTCAAAGTATTGATAAGCATATCATTGATTTTCCAGGTAATTGTAGTGTTTTTCACATGAAATGGGTGAACGTTTTCATCAAGATATAAAAATGGCTGAAAAACTGTATCAAGGTAGATACGATAAATTTATGTTATCTAATTATTGTTGGTTTATAAAAGCTGAAACATTTACTAATTCTAGAAAAGGTAGATCACAATTTCTTTTTAAAGTTTAGAAATTGAATTCAATTATATTGTTATTGTACCTACTTGTAAATTTAATTGTAAATAATTAAACTGTCCAATAATCAATAATTAAATCATATTTGAGATTAAATTTTATACTTTTGAATCAATTTCATTCGAAAATTCAAAATTCTACGAATAATCCCATAGAAAAAACATACTTTAAATCTGAAAATTTATATTTTTTTCTAGATCGAAATTTTCAAAAAAATTTGTTCTTCAAAAACTGCTAGTCCGAGTTTTCTCATTTTTTGGTATTTTAGTAAAACGAAAATGCTCTTAACAGTGGGGATCTTAAAAAAAGAAAAGAAAAAGATTTTTTCAAAAAGTTCTACACTTTTATACACGCATTTAGAATTGTTAGCTTTAAATAGACCCCCCAAGATCATTAAAATCGGACAAGCGGTTGCCGAGATATAATTTTTAAAAAACACATACTTAACTTTAATATAACGGAATTTAACCGGAAACTTGCCACCAGAGTTTTTTCAGATTTTTACCTACTCACAACAACGCGTCCATTGATATATACTTCAGCTAGGAAAGTCTTTCTATTTTGCAGTCTTGTGTAATAGAATTAACTAAATTTATAGTAACGTATAAAATTGTTAGTTTGAATGTTTGTAGTATGCAGTACAAACTGCATTCGAGATAAACTTAAAGATCACTGGTACGATCTCCGGAATTATCTATTACATTATCTGTTACATCTACAGAAGTAACATAGGCTACAACCGGACAAGTCAGGCACGCGAGTCGGAAGAAAACGTAATCCGTACTGTTCTAAATCTGATACGCTCGCTGTCTTAAAGTTGCGTATTGTTATAATATTTGACTGTTATAAAGAGATACTAGGCAAACCTCGTTAAGACATGACGGTCAAAAGGTTAATTTATTAAAGGGTTTCCTTAGCAGCGTTCGTTGTGTGATTACAATCCTTGGGGTTTCCAAGAGAGATTAATTAATAGTAACATGCATTAAATAAACGCAATCGAACAAAAACAGTTGTAAATACCAAGCTTACCATTCCCCGACGAACTTTTGAACGCGTTATTTAACAAACACCCCCTTACACCTCTATCATCAATCACGACTTATCACATCTTCCTCCTTTAGTTACCCCCTGCTTTTTTCGTCTTGCCCCTCCCACTTATCTCTTCCTCAACTTACCCTCCCTCTCCCGGCTTACCTCCTCTACCGGCGTACCCCCTCCCCCACACTTATCACCCACTTGGACCATCCCCCTCGACTTATTCTTATCATAAAATTCTTCATTCAATTCGTATATCATATATGTATACTTAATATACCAGCTTTCGAACTTTGTTGGTGATTTTGTCCATGCTCCTTAAAAGATAAAACATTAGTTCTTAGACATTCCTATTCTACTTTTTTATCAAATATACCAATCTGCAGAATTTAAAAATTTCGAAAGAACGAACGCACAGAGATAGACATAAATATAAAATTTTGTGAAAATGCTCTACAGCAAATACCGTGAAACTCGACTGAGAACTGCTGGTGGCATAAACAGATATAGGGAGAATGTTTAGTACCAAAACGTGACGAAGTAATATGCCTTGGAAATATTGAAATGCATCGATTATAAATATTGCTTAAAAATTTAAATAATTAAAGAAATCACACAACTGAAACTCCACAGACTAAAAGAAGGACAGTTTTAAAAATATAAAAATTAAATAAAAATAAAAAGTAAGTAGTGTTGACTAATACTTAGATTAGTAGTTGTGAATAGTTCTAAGACTTACCACCATAGAAAGTGAGAGGGCGTCCCAAGTGAATGTCCGATTCACGCGTCTCAAACTAAACATTTTATATTTGTTTAAATTAAAAATATAAACATTAAAAAATACATAAATCAAATACTGTTGATTAATCTTCACAGCGAAAGCTTCAATATAAAAAAAGAACGACGTAAATCGGCTTGGTGGAACTCTCAAACGAACTGGAACAAAAATAAGCCTTCTGTTTTTAATATATAGATAATAGCACAACTACATTTCTTAGGCAAATATCAAGCCTATCCTTGACTTCCTAATTTATAGGTTACATAACCTCGATTTATTAAATTTAATTTTGGAAAGGGGGATTCTTATACAGCATAATAGATTACACTTCAAAAAAGTACAATGGACAAACATAACCGGAAAACAAATTAAAGGATAGTGTAGTTATGATATTTTGTTTAAAAAGGATAGTTTGTATCATTATCGTGACAAGATACATTGCGTTGTTATATTTCACAATATAGAAAGATACCGTCTTGTATTTTAGTAGAATTTTTCTAAATATTAAAAAAAGTAAGCTGTTATTAGGGTGTAGCCACAAATAAATTGACTTACCTGAAGCAATTGTGTCGTTTTTTTAGAGTTCAATATAACGACATCAATGAAGATGGGTTTTTATATTTTTTGTAATTGATTTTATTACTGGAAATTCATGTACTTAATATTATCTTGATACCAGGATTTGTATAGATTTTTGTGATAAGGTTGAGTTTCGTTGAAGTAGTTGAAGTATAGAAAACATTTTTAAGAGTTGCGTTTTTACATCGTAATAAAGATCCTTGTAACTGGGTTGCAGACTTTGTTGTGATCCAACTAAAAACACTAAATTAATTTGAGTAAGCATTTATTGAAGGTATTTATTTATAAAGAGCGGTTTGTAAAGGTTTTTTGAAAAAATAAACTTAGATAATAGATATGGTTTAACATGTATTCGGTCGATATTGAATAAGAGCCTTGTTAGTCAAAATTATCATCCAGTGTTGTATAGTTTGTCTTTTTAGTTTTGTGATAAATAAAAAATATAAAACAATTTAGTTATGTAAATTTTAAAACATAGAAATTTCTTTGATACAAAAAGAAAAATTCTTTAACTTAAAATAAAATATTCATTATAATTTATGTTCTGTTTATTTATTTAAGGTTAATAAAGAAACATTGTATTAGTTACTTGTGTATAATTTTTATTTGATGCGTATTTGTTTATTTGCGAAATAAAATCATAACAATTTATGATTAATATAACAAAGCGACCCAACTGGAGAAAAGCCATACAAAGCTTATACAAATTTTGTGGAAAGAGTTTTTCGCAAAAAATCTTATAAAGGCGAAGCAAAACGATTTTAAGAGTAAGAAGGTTTACTTACGGTGTTATTAGTTTATTTCAAATATTCACTAGAATAAAAGACGAGTAGATTTTATCATTTTATATGCCCAACAATAAATAAATAAGTCATATCAATATTAGTAGGGTAAATCTGAAAGCGGATTTTGTTGTCCGTGGTACATTGAAAGGTAAAAAGGTATCGAGTACGTTATCGGATGCTATTTAGGGTGTATATCAATCCCCTGAATTCGTCTGGCGATATCGGTGTCCAACACCCCCCCCCGGGGGGAATAACTGAAAAAACAGCAAATCTAGAATACTTTATTTGCTATCCGGCTATATTAAAATAAATAGGATCTCTAAAGTATTAAGCGAGTTAGAGCTAATTTTCACTGAAGAATTATCATTATATAAACGAAAGGATACTCACTAGATTAGCTTCTAACTCCCTTATTATGCGTATTTCAATTTCTGCAAACATAGAAAGATGTTTATATCGTGATAACTTTTGGACGACACAAGATATCAAAAAAGTTCAAAAAATAATTGTTGTTAGTTCGAGATTTTACAATCCAACGCTGTTTGAAACTTTGAAATTGGTTAGACAGTAACGAAGATATGACCAATTTATTCCGACAATGTATAAATTACTGCTGAGCAGCGATCGTTCTATCTCTATTTTCACCCGTCTTCCGTCTCATTCTAACGCACTGCTCTTACCAGGTTCGTAAGTACATACAACTATTGGCACAATATTGGAGTTACAAATGCAGGTGATTTAACATTTTGTTGAAAAAGATTATAAAATTCTTACTGTTTTTGTAAATACGACATTAACCTTAACACGGAGAGTTCTTCAAGTTATTCTATATAGACGATGAACTATTACATACATTTAAATTTCTTTAAATTTATAAAAAAAGAAACAGATACACAGTTATAAAAAGTGTGTTGTGTAAAACGGGCGGCAAACTTCGGAAATCCACTGCAAGAACTGTGGAAACATTCAAAGGTCAGTGAAAATGAGATTAGATATGCAATAAAGTCATAATAGAGAATTAAGAGAGTTTCTTGATATAACACACAATTCAAGTTTACCGCATATATAAAATATTTCCACTATGAACTTAAATGTACATAGTAGTCAAAATATATAATAACAAAACTGAATATAATTGTTACTCTGAAAGCCACTATGTTATAGTAATACAATACTTGGACAAACGTAATTACTGTATATTTTAGACTATTCAGATGTGCAGTGATATCTCGACACCTAAGCATGGCTGTCCACAATGTAGTATTGTCTGAATTGTCAGTTATTTTGTTGAAACCAGTCCATTGAGGTACAATCTGAGAACTACAATAATTTTGAACTCTACTTAAAATCCACACCAAATCATTTGTATCAGTAGGTATTGACTATTTTTGATTTTTCGGCAAATAACTAATTTTGCGTTTCGTTCGCAATGTGGCAAAGGTATTCTAGTCTTGGTATACTGAGAGTTTGACAAGGAATGGAAGTTTTGAGGCACAAGTAGTCGCCTTGTCGCTTTTTATTGGAATTCCTACAGATAATTCGTTTTCTGGACATTGCTGAAAAGCTACCATCTGAGCTGCGTGAAAGGTATTGCAACCGTTGATAGTTTCCTTTAGCACGTCTACATTGTCCTGCAAATTGTAAAAAATAATGTCCTGAGCAATGCTTAAACTTTTGATTTCTTTAATCACACAAAAGCAAACTTAGCAAATTCAATAGCGATGATGGAATTTTTTGTTTCATGTTATCTTCATTGGAAACAGCTAAAATATCAGCATCTTCCACATCTCGAAGGTTTTTTTTTAATTTGCGAGGCTACTAAATAAAGTACACTTTGCACCATAGGTCGATATTCAAAATTCAAATCTTTAAGCATTTTCACCTCGTTATAAATATTGTTTTGTAGTTGTGGGTATATTAAAGTAGCTTCATTATTTTTATAAGATCTGAAAAATACAACGTATTTTTAGTATCCGTAGAAAATACTACGATTTCAAGTTACCACCCAGTAGGACATATCGGTCGTAAATTGTAACTAAATTATACACTTTTCTTTGGCTCTGTCATGTTTTATTTCCACAACAATCTTTTCCCAAACCTCGCCACAATTTATCCCTTTGGTTTTCAGAATAACCTTTGTGTTCAGTTTTGTTATTATATATTTTGACTACTATGTACATTTAATTTCATAGTGGAAATATTTTATATATGCGCGTAAACGAGGAATAACAGTTTTTCCACATTAATTTACTTGAATTGTGTGTTATATCAGAGGCTCTATTAATTCTTTATTATGACTTTGCATATCTAATCTCATTTTCACTGACCTTTGAATAGTTTCCGCAGTTCTTGCAGTTTTACACAACACATTTTTTATAACTCTCCGTGTTAAGGTTAATGTCGTATTTACAAAAACAGTAAAAATTTTATAATTTTTTTCAACAAAATGTTAAATCACCTGCATTTGTAACTTCAATATTGTGGTAATAGTTGTATGTACTGACGAACCTGGTAAGAGCAGTGCGTTAGAATGAGACGGAAGACGGGTGAAAATAGAGATAGAACGATTGCTGCTCAGCAGTTATTTATACATTGTCGGAATAAATTGGTCATATCTTCGTTACTGTCTAGCCAATTTCAAAGTTTCAATAAGCGTTGGATTGTAAAATCTCGAACTAACAACAATTATTTTTTTAACTTTTTTGATATCTTGTGTCGTCCAAAAGATATTAAGATATAAACATCTTTCTATGTTTGCAGAAATTGAAATACGCATAATAAGGGAGTTAGAAGCTAATCTAGTGAGTATCCTTTCGTTTATCTAATGATAATTCTTGAATGAAAATTATCTCTAACTCGCTTAATACTTTAGAGATCGTATTTATTTTAATATAGCCGGATAGCAAATAAAGTATTCTAGAATTGCTGTTTTTTCAGTTATTTCCCCCCCGGGGGGGGGTGTTGGACACCGATATCGCCAGACGAATTTAGGGGGTTGATATACACCCTAAATAGCATCCGATAACGTACTCGATACCTTTTTACCTTTCAATGTACCACGGACTTGATTTCTAGATGCGTTTTTTAAGTTTGCAAACTCTACTATATGTATAAGGAAAAAACACTGTCTTAATTAATTTTACAAAAAAGTCCGTGTTATAATATTGCTATATTCAATAACTAACTAATAATAATAGTATATTAAAGTATTAGTTTCATAAGACGCGGTTTCAAAGCACGCGTCCGAGTTTAGAAAACGACCCGCAAAGCGGGGAGTTTTCTAACGGACAAGTGCGCTAAAACGCCTTATGAAACGAATACTTTATACTATTTTTTATACTTGCGTCGTTATTTCGTTAATTATTAAAAAATAAATTAGTTTTAAATAAGATTTGTTAGTGAAATTTTGTTAAGTACTTTTGACAGTTGGCTACACTGAAAATTCAACTCCAGCATTTGTTATTTAAATTGTTTTGTTTTTATAAAATTAATTTAGTTTCTGTGACAAGAAGGTAAAATGGTCAGATATTCTCTCCCTCCATCTTATTAAAAAGAATTAACTTATCTTAATTAATCTTAATCTTATTAAAATATTGGAATTTAACCATATTGATAGATTTATAACAACTGCAGAAAATAACCAACATAATTAAGCAATATTTGAGCCTAAGGCCTAAGAAAATAAACCACAGGCGGTTTTTTATAACCTACCGCAATGGAAAATGTATTTCTACCTATCGGTATAAACACCATGGGAAAAGTTCCTTTTATTATTGCCACTTATTTGCATTTAGCCAACCCGAAGCTTTTTACAGGTCATTGCTTTCGACGTTCAAGTGCTTCCCAATTGGCAAACAAAGGTGGCGATTTAATAACTATAAAACGGCATGGAGGTTGGAAGTCTTCAGCTGTGGCTGAGGGCTGTATTGATGCTTCAGTTAAAAAAAATGGAGGTAGCTGAATTGCTATCTAATAAGCCATGTACTTCCACTTCAACGGCTCAAGTGGTAATTGACCAGTCTTCCACTGCTTCATTTTTACATGAAGAATCACACACTTTTAGCAGCAACCCAATAACGAGTCAACAAAACATTGTTGAGGGGCAAAATTTACCTTCATTTAAGATTAATGCCCAGGACACTTCTGCTGTTACAATCAAAGTGTATAATAACTGTACTTTTAATACAAAAGATGTATAAAGAATAATTTGTTGAATTTATTAAATAATTTTTAATTTAATTAATTTATTTTGTGTATGTTTATTTTATATTTTAAAAGTTTGGCATTTTATCACATAACAACATAACCGCACTTTTAAATATAATAAGTTTGACATTTAAGAACAGCTGTTAGGTGCTACCAACCTTAAAAAACAAAATTTTACTGTTACCAGTACTTTAATAAATCTCATTAGGACACGCAAATGCTTGTCCTAATGGAGTTCATTAGGACACGCAAGTATAAAAACACTTTTATTTAATGATTTTTAAAACATTAGTAAACTACGTAATAAACAAGAATATTTGACAACAAAAAATTTAATCTCTTTACCAATAAAAAGAAGTATGACAGATGCGTACAAAATTTTTTAGGCATTCAAATCGATGAGAATTTTAATTTTAAACCACAAATCAGTACTGTTTGTACAAAACTCAACGATTCGTATTATGCAATTGCAATTCTTAAAAATTCCTTTGATGCCTCTGTTTTATTGAACATTTACTATGCTTTAGTATTTCCTATCATTAATTATAACCTAATTATTTGGGGTCAAGGCACTGGCTTAAACTCTGTGTTCGTTTTGCAAAAACGTATTATCAGACTCATTTTTGACTTGCCCTATAACCATACCTGTCGGGCAATTTTTAGATCCAACCAAATTTTAACTGTTGTGGCAATGTATCTCCTACAATTGTTGGTGTACATCCATAAGAACAAGAAAAAATATGCGACTGTCTCTAATTTACACAGCTATGACGTAAGAATAAAAGTAGGTATTGCGACACCTGAGGCAGAAGGAAATTGACATGCCATTTGGCATGCCAATGGCATGGCTCCTCCCCTTGCTTCTGATTGGCTACTTCCCACTTCTGTAGCTCCTCCCCTTGCTGCTGATTGGTCGCCGCCATCTTGGATGACACGCCTACTATTGTCTGATTGGTTGACAGTGACCATTTTGAAAACGCCTACTATTCTCTGATTGGTTGACGGAGGCCATTTTGGAACGTCTGGCGCCATTCTACCACGCCCGCGATCACGGGGATCTGTATTACGGACAACCACTGCATCGTCAATAGATGGCGTCATGAAGGAATACCGACAAACTGTGTACTACTACTACTAGATGGCGTCATGAAGAAATCTGTATTACCGGTATGTAGAGGTCGCGTAAAAAAGAGAACTGTATTAGAGACCCTTCAATTAGAGTCTGCAGCCATTTTATACGTGGCGCTAAATTTGAATCTGTCAAATTACTGAATCTGTCAATTTTAAATTTGTCATTTTGCATTAGTCATTTAAATCTGTCAATTTGAAGCTGTCAATTTAAATCTGTCAATTTTGCATCTGTCATTTTTGCATCTGTCATTTTAAATCTCTCATTTCGAATTTGTCATTTACTGAATCTGTCATGTTAAATCTGTCATTTTAAATCTGTCATTCTTAAAGTTGCCATCTTGGATTTCCCAGATTTGAATTTTTTTCTCCATCTCGCTACTGTTCTGTTCTGCTACCTTTCTCTCTCTCTCACTCACCCTGTACTCTTTCTACCTTTTCTAGAAGAAATAATAATGCCAGATAGTAATTAAAGGGAGAAGGGTGGTACATGTATAATTTAAATGAAGGATGAAGGGTGATATACATATATAATTTAAATGAAGAGTGAAGGGAGATGGGTGATATACATTCTTGAAGTCGCCATCCTGGATTTCTCGCCCTTAGATTTAAATTTTTTCTCCTTCTCGCTACTACCTAAAAGTTCTGCTACCTTTCTCTCTCTCACGCACCCTGTACTCTTTCTACCTTTTTCTAGAAGAAATAATAATGCCAAATAGGAATTAAAACTATGTTTCTAATGGATGGGCGCCGTCGGAAATCTTAGGCTGTTTTCGTGTACTCTCGCTGATGACGATCTACCTTTTATATAGTCACCATTCACCCTTAGTCATGCTAGTAAATGAAGCATCAATGTTTAAATATACATATTATTTATTTTGCTATGCATTTCTAGGAGTAAATGGACAATTGTAACATATTATTTGACAAATTATTCATTACACAGTATGAGTTGAGATCGTTTCGTAACACCTGCAAATTGTTCAAATATTTTTGTAACCTATTTCTAAGACAGTTTATTTTCGCCATGGTGTTCTTAATACGACGGTGCAAACGTTGTCGTTGACGTCTTCAGCTGCTGCTTTTGATGATATGATTGCAGTCGTGTACGTACGGCATCGATAAACTTTTGCGAATAATGTTTTATTATTTCTAATAAAATGAACGAGTTCAATCCTCCGGCTGTTGTTGTTGCTGCGTTGTCTATTAAACTGGTAGCTGAGTAGTATCCGCATAACAGTTCGGTCGTGAATAAAATGGAGTCTGTTGACGGAAGCGTTTTATAGACATCTTCAGGGTGTCTCAGTTGACCTTCTGCTACGTTCTCTATGTTTGCATGGTAGAAACGCGAAAAGTCCAGGTGATGTAACTTTCGAGCCTGATCAACGGAGCTAGATGCATTATAGACTGAAACTCGTAATCTTTTAAGGTTATAGTCCGTTGTTTATCATTCTGATGAATCGCCACCCTGTTGCCGAAAAGCTCGTTGTGAATAATCTCTAACTTTGAAATGTTTATCACGATGTAGTACACTGTTGTCAGCGTTGCAGCAACCATAAAAGAAATTTTTAAACATTTCCTCGACTCGTATATCATACAGCTCGAACCAATCACTTTCCGACAACACGATTTCACCATGCTCGCATACGTTATTCACGCATTCGAGTTTCACTACCACGTCAAATTCTTTAGGCCCCAAGGCGTCGTAGTCGTCAGGTGGAATAAGTCCTACTTGGATGTTGTGTATATGGTCGTAGTTTTCTTCTTCCCCTGGAGGTCTCGTAACATACAACGGTTACTGGACAGCCCCGAGCAGTTGAACACGTACTTCGCCTTTAGCTGCAGCTGCTACTGGTGTATCTACAATCGTAAAGCTTGCTTCCTCTGATGCTGCTACAACGTCATCGGCATAGTATAGAGGCTGCTGCGACAGATCACGACGTTGGAACGCTAAAACAATAATGCAATAATCGGTTAATATACACACACAAACATACATAAGTTGTAAACATCTTACCTATTTCTCCATTGTTCGATTCTTGACCGTTGTAGGTACTTGCTGTTGGTGATGCGCGATCTGCAACATCCTTCTCAACAATTGAACAATTTATAACAACATCAACTAACTAGCTACGTAACAATTATTAGGGTTAAACCCTCATCTTTTGATAAATAATTAATTTCGATTACAGTACACGAAGTATAAACCTCGACTAGCAATTGAGTTAAGAAAATCCGAAATCTACCTGAACAAACCTATTTATGTCGGTATGAGCATTCTGGATCTCGCTAAAACTACCATCTATGACTTCCATTATGGATATATGAAGAGAACATCTGGCGATAGGTGTTAGTAGGTAAAAATAGTAAGTTCTGAAACACCACCACCATCCACCCCCCACTCCTTACCTTGACCTTGAACTCAAGGTCATCAAAATGGCAACAATGTAACTTCAAAATCATCAATATGGCAACAATGTCGATGACCTTCAACCCAAGGTCATCAAAGCAACAACAATGTATCTTCAAGGTCATCAAAACGGCAACAATGTTGATGACCTTGAACCTATCTTTCTCTAACACATGGTGACCTTGAACCTATCTGTGCCACCTAAACGTGGCAACACCGCATTCTCAAGGTCAACAATATGACAACAATGTATCGTCAAGGTCAACAAAATGACAACAATGTTGGTGACCTTGAATCTATCTCTCTAACACATGGTGACCTTGAATCTATCTCTGTCACCTAAACGTGGCAACACCGCATTCTCGAGGTCATCAAAATGGTAACAATGTATAGTCATGGTCATCAAATAATGTATCTTCAAGGTCATCAAATAATGTATCTTCAAGGTCATCAAACAACATTCAATTTATTGACCTTGTCAAAGTTAGAAATGATTACGACAGTTTAAAACGTAAATTAAACATTATTAGGGGTATATTAATGTCGACATCGAGTGTACAGTGTAAAGACACACCAGAAAGAGAAGAGAAGTCACTAGATTGGAGAGAGACATAGATGTCTGGCTCAAGTACACCATTACCTACTAACGAAGAAAAAAGCACTCTCGGATTCCGCTACTAAAGAAAAGTTGTCCAGAACGAGTTTCAGAACAACAGTCATTCTGTGTAGTTAATCGGGATATGTTCGCGTGTGAGTACATTTTTATTCCTAATTTAGAAATATCTAATCTTAAAATATCTTTAGAAAGAGCATTCAATAACTGTTGAAATTCATTTTCGTTTTCTTATAAATAATCTAATTTAATTATCACATTATACATATAAAATTTCAATTTGGAATGGAACATTACTTGGTAGCATTTAATAGCATAATAAACACATCTACGTCTCTTAGCAATAGCTTTTTTGTTTTATTAGAATTACGAAAGCTAAGTAACAAATAATAGGGTCAGTAAGCCAGTAATTAACCATCACCCAGTAGTTGACCAAATTTCATTTTAAAAGAAAAATAAGGTACCTGTACATCTTTATGAATATTTTATGTTTCTCAAGGGATTATTGCACGTCTAATTGCTGCATTATCTTAGTCAAACGGTTGTGTAAACACATGTGGAATTTGTATTCGTTTATTTGATAGCTAAATTTGTGCTTTTACATGGAAAGTAAACAACTCTATTAAAATCTGCAATCATCCGGGATTTTAATGAAAATCATTATATTATACATGCAAGTAATAGAAAGGTCGAACTAATAAATTTTTAATTGACACTTTTTTTGCAAAATGTGGTGGTCAATTACAGAATTCTAAATCTTATCAGGACACTGTACCTACTACCGTAACAAAATATTTGTTTTAATTTAAAAGTAGTTCTACTTTTGAGAATGTTTCGAATTTTAAAGTATCAATATTTAATATTAAATGCAGTGCTTTTTATATGAATGTCAGATTTTGTTTTTAATTTAATAATATGCAGTTTTAAATGCAACATTCGTTTAAGTTAATGACGTTAAATGCAGAACACTGTTGAATTGAATGTATTGTATTCTTTCAGTAAAACAAGTTACTACTATATTAATAATGTGATATCAATAAAGCATTAGCTTTATTGATATCACACTTAAAGTAGAACAAAAATAAAAGGTAAAAATCTTTTCAGGTTCTCTTTGTTGAGGTTCCTTATATGGAATAATTGGAATTTTATTTAAAACGTTCTTATTGAGAACTTAGCACTTCCAGCATATTCCAATCTAGATAATGATGATTATGGATTAATCAAGCAGCTTAATTTTTATTATTGTACAATAGCAGTAAATATAAATTAGTCATTAATTTGACTTCATTTTTATTGCTTAATAACTAACCAAGTAATAATAATTAATAATTAACCAAGTAGATTATTGTTATGTTCTGAAGTAGTGGACGTCAACCTGTTTACATTCGATTTGTACATATCAACCAAATATCTAATAACTAGATTAAAAAGTTGTTCATAACGAGTTTCAGAACAACAGTCATTCTTTGTAGTTAATCGTGTTATGATCGCGTGTGACTTTTGTGAGTACATTTTTATTCCTAATTTAGAAATATCTAATCTTAAAATATCTTTAGAAAGAGCATTCAATAACTGTTGAAATTCATTTTCGTTTTCTATAAGGAATCTAATTTAATTATCCTAAGACTAAGCTAGACTACCCATCCACGAGCGGTAAGTAACCATTCCTGTGAGGTTGTATGATGTGATACGAGTTGTTTCTTGATTGCAGCTGGGGGAGCTTCGGATGCTGTAGGTCGTAGTGGGGAAGGACCTGCACCTAAGAATATGCATGTGTGTAGCTGCGTCGCGTCCTGCACCCGACGGGATGCCTTAACCCGTCACCGAAGAGCAAGCTGTCGTGGACCGCTGGATTATCCATCCACGAGCGGTAAGTAACCATTCCTGTGAGGTTGTATGATGTGATACGAGTATTTTCTTGATTGCAGCTGGGAGAGCTTCGGATGCTGTAGGTCGTAGTGGGGAAGGACCTGCACCTAAGAATATGCATGTGTGTAACTGCGGCACGTCCTTCACCCGACGGGATGCCTTAACCCATCACCGAACAGCAAGCTGTCGTGGACCGCTGGACTACCCATCCACGAGCGGTAAGTAACCATTCCTGTGAGGTTGTATGATGTGATACGAGTATTTTGTTGATTGCAGCTGGGGGAGCTTTGGATGCTGTAGGGCATACTGGTGAAGGACCTGCACCTAAGAAAGCGAAAAAAACCTCCCCTCGAGGTACGTGTACACATTGTTATCTGTTTTAGTGTTAGTGATCTGTGCAATTGTTTCAGGAAATACCTCCGCAACGGTGTATTGCGATGTGTGCGAGCTGGATGTTCCACGACGTGGCTACGCTGGACATCTACAAAACAACCGCCACAATCATCGTAAGGCCGTGTCAGTGCAGTCGGAGGAAGTGGTGGTCCTGGAGACGGCGTTCAAGTCTCGTATAGCCAGTTATCGAGTCTCGGTGAGAAATCATCACATAAATCTCAGAGAATTTAGTTCGTAGTGTGAAAGTCAACCTAGAAGTATTCGGAATGTACTTTTTGGAAAGTCAGAATTTGCACGACATTAAATCGTTCAATACGCAAAATGAGATTGTGACCGTGGCTTCGAATCTGACCGATTTGTATGATGATTTCGTTGAGGTGCTGGATACGAAGATGTCGGACTTTAATGATCGGAACTCAGGTAATGAATAGTTACGGGTTACGATTCGATTGCTAATTGTAGGATCCTTACAGGTTGGGTACTGGAGCAGCTGTTATTTATAGAAGTCAACGTCAATAAATACAACCCGCTCCGTGCTTCCTTCTATGTTCCACTTCCGCCGTCGATACAACATAAAAAGGCTGTAATCAACGTGCAAAATAACGATTAGTGCTGTTTTGGTTGGGCCTTGGTGTCCGCTTTGTATCCGCCGAGAGGACCTTCCAACAGGACGATGTCGTATCCAAATTTTGCGCAACTGTTTGATTTTGAAGGTGTTACCTTTCCTGTCAAACTGGATGCTATCTCGAAATCTGAAGCGCGTAATCCACGCTTATCCATTAACGTGTATGGTTTGGAAGCTGTATTTCAAGACGGAAAGATGAAACAAGAAGTTGTAGGGCCTCTGTATTACTCTAAGCAAAAGAAAGAAGTGCATGTAAATTTATTATTAATTTCCGATATGGAGGGTAATAGTCATTACTGTTGGATAAAAAACTTTTCGGGTTTGGTGTCGTCACAGTTGTCGGCTCACCATGGAAAAATATACTTTTGTGACGGCTGCTTGCAGTATTTTCCAAGTGAAAGTAGATTAAAACAACATTCCCGTTTTGATTGTAATCATGTTTACACCAAGTTACCAACTATCGAACCCGTGCGCGATAAATTGGGGCACGACCGGCAGTGTAATCTATTGTAGTTTGAAAATGTCCAAAAGCAACTTAAAGTACCTTTTGTCGTTTACGCGGATTTTGAAAGTGTGTTGAAACCTTTGGACACGGTTGAGCCAGATCCTTGGGGAAAATTTACCATGACATCTTACGAACACGAACCACATTCGTTTGCGTATTACATTAAGTGTTCCTACGATGACGCGTTATCTAAATTTGAATTGTACCGTGGTCCGAATGCAGCAAGTGAATTTATGATGCGCTTAGAAGCGGATGTTAGAAGGTTGTATAAGGATCATTTAAGACTTTTATCGTACCGACAAACTTTGAACTATGACAATGCAACCATGTGTCATATTTGTGACAAACCCTTTGGTGAAAACGACGTTAAGGTGAAAGATCACTGTCACCTCAGCGGCGAGTACCGCGGTGCGGCTCACTCCTTGTGCAATTTAGTGTACCAAATTCCCGACTTCATACCGATATTTTTCCATAATTTGACCGGATATGATTCACATCTATTCATAATGCAATTGGCATTAGAAAAAGAAGCAATCGACGTGATTGCGCTCAATAAAGAAAAATACGTTTCGTTTTCGAAACGGCTTTTGGTGGATGAAATTAGGAACGGGTCCCAACCACAAGAGGTATGTCTTAAAATGCGCTTTCTGGACAGTTTACGATTTCTAAATTCTAGTTTGGATAAGTTGCCTCAAAATCTAACTTCCGACCAGTGTTTGACTATTAAAAAGTATTTTGGAGATGTGGTTAGCTTCGACTTATTGCGACAGAAAGGTGTGTTTCCCTATTCGTACGTCGACAGCTTCTCCAAACTCGAACAGGACACGTTGCTGACGTATGAGGACTTTTTCGATCGGTTGACAGGGGAACACATCTCTCGATCGCGGTATGCTCGCGCTGTGGAAGTGTGGAATACGTTTGGATGCACGACTTTGGGTGACTATTCCGATCTCTATTTGAAAACCGATGTCTTACTTTTGGTTGATGTCTTTGAAAACTTTAGACGTGTATGTCTTGAAAATTACAAGTTAGATCCGGCGCAGTATTTTACTGCACCGGGTTTAAGTTGGGATGCTATGTTGAAACGCACGTCTGTAGAATTGGAGCTGCTCACTGATCTGGGCATGCTCCATTTCTTTAAGAAAGGCATTCGGGGAGATGTCAGTACCTGTGTTGGCAGGAAGTGTTTCGCGAATAATACGTTTCTTCCAAATTATGACGCGTCCAAGCCCCATTCTTTTATTATGTATCTCGATGCTACCAATCTCTACGGTTACAGGATGCGACAGTATCTGCCGCAGCGCGACTTTGAATGGCTTAGTCCGTACGAATTGAACGATTCGATCTAAATTCCGTGGCGGAAGACGCTGGTGTGGGTTACGTGCTGAAAGTAGATCTACACTATCCAACGCGGTTGCACGATTTACACAATGACTTTCCTTTCTGACCCGTACCTCTGTGTACGCCCACCAAGCCTAAAATTGGTAGATCGGGGTGGCAAAACCGCTTAAAAACCAAGTCCTGCCACATTTGAGGTTGGATTCGATCGGGCAGTGGTCCCTCTTGATAACAGCCTCAAGTTGGGAATAGTCCTATTGCTGGACGAGGTAGTTCACCCCGTATGAAAGAGGACGGGAGGGTGCCGGTGGGTGAGCAGTGTGTTAAATCAACTGCTCGGTCACTACGCGCGACTTAGCTAGAAGAGGGTGGATAGGCAACCTAGCTCCGACCAGTGAGCGGATCTGGTAGCAATTGCACGACTGCTGGTTATGCAACTTGCGTGCTGATTGGGCGTATCCCATTCACTTCCTTCTGGAAGGGAACGTGGGGGTATGTTCACACGGGTACCCCACGTAAAATAATCTTGACATTCATGGCCCGAACCTCTGGTGCCGCCTACTGGTAACGCGCGTCACCCAAGATTAATTCAAAACTTGTTCGATAAAACGCATTACGTTATCCACTATAGAAATTTACAACAGTGTCTTAAACATAGTTTAGAATTAACCAAAATTCATCGACTGTTAAAATTTTATCAGGCACCCTGGTTGCGTTCCTAAATTTGACACCTCAAAATTCCCACCTGACAACATTCACGGTATACCGTGCACGGTCTCGGTAGTTGGTAAAATGAAAGATGAATATTGTGGAGTGCCCCTCTGTAGTTTCTACTGTGCAGGTGCTAAAACATATTGTGTAAACGTGTTGACCACGACGGTGCAATGGCGATTAAAAAGGCGAAAGGGGTAAAAAAGGCGTAATTAAGCGCGATCTCACCGTTGACGACTACCGTCACGTTGTGGAGGATGGTGTTGTGCTCTTCAGCGAAATGTTTATATTCAAATCACATTTACATGCTATGTACACAGAACTTCGGAATAAAGTAGCGTTATCACCAGCCGATAACAAACGTTACATTATTCCCAGGTCGCACAACACTTTAGCATGGGGACACCGCGACATTCATCCGGGGCGTGATAGTTATCAGAATTTGGATCGCCTGTTAGAATTACTGCAAACCGAAATGTAATTTTGGAACTCGTTTGTTGGTAGAACCGACGGTACTGATTAGTATTATCACAGAGGTCCTGACTACGTTGACAACTGCCTTTTCTTTGTTATGTATTATTGTAAATAGTATTTATGTTTTGTAGTTTATAACCGCGTATGTATTCTACTCATTATTGTAAGTTGTCCTACATTCCATACATATTTCATGTATTTATTATAATCATTATGGTATTGTATTGACTAATGTGAATAAATTATATAAATCATACCATGTGTTTCTGTAAATGTCTAAGCCGTAGAAGAAGAGATAAACCACACTATTAATATCAAAAAGTGATTTATTATTGTTTACTGCTTACATAATTATTATTGTTTACTGCTTACATAAAATGATACTTAGTTATATTAACATTGCACTATACTACTTAATGCACTATATCTTGCGCTGCTATATACGAGTTAAATTATTTTATACCATTAGAAAGAGGAGTTTTTTTCTAACTCATTATACAATTAGTTTAAACAATTATTAATAATTATGAACAATAATTTGGTTAGCAGTAGTAGTAGATTAACTTTTTTTCATTTGTTTTCCACCAGATATCACTAAAAAATTAACCAATTTTCTCTTTTGTTTTTCAAAACATAAATACAGGGAGCAATTTGGTGATTCTCTCTCTATGTAAATTTAGTTGTTCCAAGCCATACGTTTGTGCCCAGAGCATAATTAAAAATTTTAAAGGTTATGTGATGACCTTAAAATGTAATCAAAGTCTGAACGTCAAATTTTTAGGATATGTTGATGAAACGTCAAAGTGTTTATTATTTGTTAAAGTTTTTGAACTTAGTTAATCGTTTTAATAATACACAATATAATTTAAATAAATAAACAGTGTTGTGAATTAATAGTGATTTTCTGTGAAGAAATGCTTTTTCTGGGTTATCAGATTAATAATTTTCATTAAAATTTGTATAGAATATGGAGATTTAACATTGTAATAATTAAATGGATTTACCTTATGTCTGAAATACAGTTGCTTTTTATAATTTCAATTATATCCAGTAATGCAGCATTATTTATGAAGAGAGGTGAACTGTTATTGCATTTCCACCATGCTGATATAAAACCACATGGAAACTGAAATTTTTCAGTTTGTTACTAAGTTCAGTTGGCAATTTAGGAGTCGCCAAGATTTTGATTATTTGTAAATAAT
The DNA here is from genome assembly GCA_929113105.1 of Agrypnus murinus. Classification (NCBI taxonomy): domain Eukaryota; kingdom Metazoa; phylum Arthropoda; class Insecta; order Coleoptera; family Elateridae; genus Agrypnus; species Agrypnus murinus. The sequence goes on from OV816030.1 coordinate 87,582,277, forward strand.
GTAAGGTATTTATTTAAATTTTAAGTTAGTAATACGAATAATAGAGATATTACTTCTAGAGATAAAAAGAATTAGACTTTCCCAGAATAGATTTTTTTTATTTAAGATATTCAAATTTATTTTTATTTTATTAATTTTTAGTATTTCAATTTTAATTTTGTTTGATTATTTCTTGTGTTTTGTTAAATGTTAAATGTGTGTGTTTTAATTATGTTTTATATATCCATATATATATATATATATTTATTGCCCTATTGAAGCGACTCGCCTGGCAGAGTCTAGGTTCACAATAATTAATAACAGCCGGAGCATATTTTTTATGATGAAGGTAGGTGGGTTATATTTTGTATATGTCTTCACTGTGCTCTGTTTCATATGCTTGTACTCTCAATTATAACATCAATTTAACAATTTTATTTCATTTAACCTTCATACAACGACGGTATAAATATTATTATGAACAGCGCATGGAATTGCTACATCAGAATGGCATGTATATGATGCTAGACAGGACACAGACGATATCCAACATTCATCTTAGAACTTTCACCAAAAGTTAATAATGAGCTAACAAATGGATATCTTCAAGTTTCTAGACAAATAGTACTAACAAAATTAAAAAATCACAACATTAATGATGATTTCTTTGTATAATGTAAAAATCAAACTAATACTAAAGAGTGGTGAAAAGTAGCGATGATCGATTGATAAAAAAATTGATATACTTTTAAGGGCGATGTTTTATGATTCTACGTTCTTTGAAAAAACTTAGAAAGTTGAAACTATGAAAGTTTCGAAATACCCATATTCTCATATAATCACTTCTTCAACTTTTACATATTTAATAAAGAGTAGTCCAATGCCTAAAGAAAACTTTATAAAAGAGTAGTAGTAAACAACTTTTTAATGATGCTATGCAAAAGTTGACCAACTTTTGCCACTTCCTTTTGTATTTCCTGTTCTATTATTAACTTATTAAGTCTTTCTAAGGACGATCTAAGGCTTTACATATAAATAATCCAAAATTTCATTGTATATGTATTTACGAACTCTCATTAAAACAGCAAGCGTATACAAAAACCATCGAAACAGTCTACTGTGTGATACGTAACCAGATCAATAAATACTAATTATTACAAACCAAGAATCTAAATTCATTAAAGCTTATTTTAATGATTAAAGTTTTTATACCTTAAAAAACAATAGCAATATATGCCAAGCAAGATGTGGCGGATAATATCTACACAAAATAAAAATCTCAATTTAATCAAAAAACTTATCAAAATAGTATGTAGTCATTTATTATTATTACATAATATTCAACTATATTTATATTTTAATGTAAAAAAGAAATTAACTGCCCTACGTTGCCTTCCTTATTCTTTTAGAAGATAATTTTTACTGTTTTACTCAACATCTTTCGGACAGTTTGTTGTAAATTCGAAACTGATTTTGCTTTGTAACCATGTCTAAACACCTCCCTTTTTAAATTGGCCCATGTGTTCTATCGGGTGAAGTTGGTAGACCTTCATCTTCATTTTCCGATATATTAAGAGCATTTTCAGATGATGACCAAAACACTGCATCTTCTCTGCTATGTTTTTCACTTATTTATGAATTTTTTATTTAGACTGCTTAGCCAGAAGATAGAATAGTAGATTACATACCGAGGCGGGAAGTGTTTCATTCCTGTCGAGAGCTAAGATAGCTCACCGAGGGCCCAGGCCCGAGGTGAGCTAATGCTCGAGACAGGAGGAAACGTCCCGCCGAGGTTTGTATACTATTTTATTCGGAATCATCATATTTTTTAACAAATAAATAATTATTTACAACTGACAACTGAAGTGACAAAACTTGACCTAATAATGCACCCGCCCTCTACCGAGCAAACTACGAACTTACAACAGGTCGGGAATGATCACATTCCTGACCAAGAGAGGGATAACAGGTAGGGAATGATTACATTCCTGACCAAGAGAGGGAATTAAAAGTAAGTTAGGAATGGTTAATTTCCCACCCTCTGAGGCGGTTAGGAATGCACATATTACCATATGATTCCGAATAAACAACATTTTTGACATTCCCGTTTCATTCCTCGCCAACCATATCAAAAGTTTTATTTGAAAATTTAATTTTCTTAATGTGTACATTTTTAAATTAAATACATATTTTAGGAAAGTACGCCAGTACGTTCAATCCGCAATAGCTTTTTTCCTGTGTCCAACCAGAAATTAGCTGTTCCTGATTATTTATCATATTGAAAATTATCTTTATTTCCACTTTCTATGTAAATGACGCTTTACAGACTTTTATGGTAACTACCTAGTATAGTATAAAGTATATAGTAAGTAAAGCATAGTAAATAAGCAAAGTATAATTATAATATAATAAAGTATAATTAAGTATATAATATAGGTATTTTCAAAGGAAATAAAATTTGGAGAAGCGAATAAAATTCTCTTTTATATGAGTAGATTAAATAATATTCAATTATTATATCGTTAAAAAGCTCAAAACATAAACCAAAAACAAAAAACTTATGAACTACTTATGCAATAAAGCTCAAAACTCCGATTGAGACTACTTACTTAGTCAAATTAATTCTAATTACAAAGGTTCACTAATTTTAGATTAAGCACAGGAATAAACAAACAATTCTATATAGGGCGCCACCCAAAATGTTTATTCTTGTTTAGAAAAATTGTAATAAAAATCTATAATTTAGGAAAAGAAATTCATCTTGTTCATGGTTTTAAAATAATTGACTACAAACAATTTCTTGAGCCAATCTGTAGCAGAAGGTTGCTTATATTTAATTCATATTTATTAGATAAAGTCAATTGATCTTAAATACGTATTTGTAAATAAAGTGCAAAACATAGCAAGTATGCATATCTTCTTATTGTTTAAAGCAAAAAATTAAAAAAAAAATTATATAAGAAATTTAATTAGTGATCCTCTTTTAAGTTACACAATTTTATTACCATTTTAAAAAATGGATCAAGACATCAGTATTTTTTGTAAATTCGAGAAAACTCATTTAAAAAGTAACGAACAGTATGTTAGTATCCACAATCATCTAGAGCGACACTAAACACTTATTGCGTTTTGCTTAAGCAACACAAAAACTCTCACACATTGACGTTTCCGCTAGAAGAACACAGCACGGTAATTGTTGAATTCTAAACTTTACAATCAATTCCACGTTTTAAATTGTCACGTTTTTTTTTTATTTTTTTTTTGTTTCAATTACTTGATCGATGGAATTATTGTAAAAACAAATTTGAATCAGCTATTTATTGGTTGGTTTTTAAAAAGAAGTTCCAAGATGTTTCACAATTTAAAGGGTCAGATTACAGTACTTATTTGTTGGTAACTTATCACATCAGCAATAAATTAACCAAAATAATAAACGAGAAACTTCCAAATAGAATGCAGGAACGCTTAATTTATACTTAAAGGCTTAGACCATAAACGCGATACAATAATGTTACTAAACTACCGGAAAACAAACTGAAAAACTCATTAAGTTTCCTTCTCTGAACCTTACTAACCGAGTCTCAAGATATATTCGACTCGTTGAGGTCATGAGCATTAGTTACTCACACTAAAAGATCATCTCCGCGGAACCAAAGATTTTTCAAATTTAAAAATGGGACAATTATATTCGAGAACGTTCTAACAAGTTGGACCTGACATCATTATAACCAATAACAAAATAGAGCCAAATATCCTCTCATATTTTATCAAAAAATGCAGACAGATGCTAAAAGTAAGAATAGATGGAGCATATTAGAATGAAACCCAATCCTTAGTGTAATAATTATGCTTATACTTATTATAGTTCCAAAGACACTATATTCTTTTATGGAAATTTAATGTCTAAGAGGTATGACTCAAGATAAACAAACTATTTTCTTAAAACGAGACCATAAATATCTTTAATACGACAAATTTATTAGCGTACTTCAAATAAATAATTCTTTTGTTTATTGTTTCCAGCCTTATTTTGTGGAACTCCATAATCATGAAATAAATAAAGATTATTAAAAGTTTCACAGTTTTATTAAAATATACCTGACAATATTGTTTCGACAGCTATGCTGTCATTATCAAAGGTAATATAATTATAAACAAACACGTCGCTAAGGTAGATACAAAATAGGTAACTAGATAAAATAATAATAATAATAAAAATTAATAATAAAAATCATAATTAAACATCTAATACTTCCAGTAACGGAGAATTACTGAGCTCAAGTTGTTCATTCATTAAAGGTATCCTGAGTTTGTGTTTGTATATCTCAAAGGCTTCTAAAATGTCTAAATTGCGTTTGTTATTACAAAAATGTAGGAATTTAATATTATTTTGAGGAGTCATTGTGTGATTTTGTTCTAAAAGGTGTTTGGCGTGATTCGATTTTTCAGGATGTTTATTTTTGTAATGACGTACGTGTTCTTTATATCTTATGTCAAAATTTCGAAGTGTTTGTCCAATATATACCGAACTACAAAAAGAACAATTTAAACGGTAAATGCCCGATTTCATGATATCATGTGTTCTGTCTTTAGCATTAAATAAAAATGAAAAAGTGTTAGTGTTGGTTTTAAATGTTATTTTATAATTGTTGGTTTTTCTTAGTATATGTGCAATTTTTTCTGATATTTTGCCAAAATATGGTATAGATATGTAATTTGTGTCTTCTGTTTGATTGTCAATGGGATATATTCTTTTGATAGCTAACCTATAATCTTTTTGTTTAATTAAAGTGTCAATCATGTTCGGATTATAATGATTTGCATGTGCTAGTTGTTTAATGGTTGATATCTCTTTGCTAAAATCTGATTTTGTTAGTGGAATAGTTAAAGCTCTGTGTACTAATGATCTGTATGCTGCTATTTTATGTGTATTGTGGTGACAAGATTCATTTGGTATTGTTATGTCTGTTTGTGTTGGTTTTCTGTATATGGAAAATTCAAAAATATTGTCTGCGTTAATCTTGATATTTAAGTCTAGAAAGTTTATAGCCCTGTTTTGTTCTGTTTCTAGTGTAAATTTTATATTAGGATGGATATTGTTTATAAGAATTAAAAATTCATTGATAACCTCAAAAGAACTGTCAAAACAAGCTAAAATGTCATCAACATAACGAAACCAGAAGATAATGTGTTTAGAGAGGTTTAATTCAAATATTCGATCTTCAAACTTGTCCATAAATATGTTAGCTAATAGAGGACTTAGAGAATTACCCATAGGTAAACCATCCTTTTGTAAATAAATTATGTTATTAAAAGTGAAATAATTTTGACTTATACAAAGGTCAAATAATTGAATTAACTCTAACCTTTTAACTAATTCTATATTACTATTGATCAAGAAACTATCTAATAAAGGAATACATTCTTGTGGTGGTATTCTGGAGAACATGTTGCAAATATCAAAACTAACAAGTTTTGAATGTGGTGGAAGATGTATGTTTTGCAGCTTATCTACTAATTCTAATGAATTTCTAACAGAGTATTTCGATTTGTAACCTATCGTGTTAATAATCTGGTTCAGTATTTTGGATAAAATGTGATTAGGTGCATTGATGTATGATACAACTGGTCTTATTGGCATATTCTGTTTGTGGGTCTTCACTAATCCATACAGTTTAGGTATTTGTGGGTTTTTATTAATGATTTGTTGCTTTTCTAATTCTGAAAAGCAGATATTGCAGTTTTCTAAACCTTGTTTTATTTCTTTTTGGAATTTTGTGGTTGGGTTTTTGTTTAACGTTTCAAAATTTTCTTTACTAATAAATTCATTAACTTTTTGTATGTAAATATCTTTTGAAAGAATTACCAAAGTGCTACCCTTATCTGCTTTAACAGAAATTAGATTGTTCTCTGTGATTTTCTGTTTTATACATTGAAGAAGTGATATGTTAGATGTGTTGTACATTTTGTCCTGTTTCAAAGACATCTCTTTTAACAAATTCGAAATTTGGAATTTTGGTATATATTGAACAAACACTTCGAAATTTTGACATAAGATATAAAGAACACGTACGTCATTACAAAAATAAACATCCTGAAAAATCGAATTACGCCAAACACCTTTTAGAACAAAATCACACAATGACTCCTCAAAATAATATTAAATTCCTACATTTTTGTAATAACAAACGCAAATTAGACATTTTAGAAGCCTTTGAGATATACAAACACAAACTCAGGGTACCTTTAATGAATGAACAACTTGAGCTCAGTAATTCTCCGTTACTGGAAGTATTAGATGTTTAATTATGATTTTTATTATTAATTTTTATTATTATTATTATTATTTTATCTAGTTACCTATTTTGTATCTACCTTAGCGACGTGTTTGTTTATAATTATATTACCTTTGATAATGACAGCATAGCTGTCGAAACAATATTGTCAGGTATATTTTAATAAAACTGTGAAACTTTTAATAATCTTTATTTATTTCACAAAAATAATTCTTTGTTTCAGATAATTCTTTTGATTATATGTATATAATAAACGAAATGGTCTGATACGTAACCAAGAACAGAACTTGATACATGTTTGATACGAAATTGTTATTTTTATACAAATAATAACAATTATCTAAAAGTATAATTTTAATATAAACATTTTATTTAGCTGTTCTAGGATCGTAAATAGGGTAAAATTATTTAATATCTGAAAACGTTTTCTACTCCCAACCTACCATTTTTAAACTACCAAACAAGAGAATTTTACAAACACCGTACAGAAGAACATCGTCAATTCAGTCAAGGTGCAAGTCTTATCTTCGCTCGTTTGGTGTTAAAGGCGAATGTACCTTCGTGGCTGTTAATTATAAAGAAGAATCATTATTGTATTGATCTTGAATTTCTAAAGCTGCAATTGGATGTAAGGCATTAATAATGGCCCTGTTATTCGCAATATCTTGAGAACCTACTCGTGGCAAGTGAAAGCCTTCTCCAAAATGTTTTTAACAGCGTGGTGATCATCTACTACGAGTCACTGGAAACAACGTTTGTAGACTATATTTATTTTATTGAAATAACCAGGAGGGTTTTTATGTTTTATTTTCATGTGGAAAGGTTACTTAGCTAGTTGTGTTAAAATTTAAAAGTAAATTTAGTTGATTAATAAATAATAGGATTTACATAAAGTAGCAAGTTAACGAATATAATTAATGTGACACAAATCACTTTATATAAAGTTTTGACATTCATTTCTTAAGGATGTGTAACTAAAGAGTTTAATAAGAATAAGGTTTGATTTTATAAGTATCTTTAAACTAGTTATCAATCGTTTAAATTAATTTATAGAAGCACTAGGTGTTAACAATATATCTTTTTATGTAACATTATTACTAACTATAGTAAACACTAGTTGAATAACGACTGAAGGTATTCCAGTTAATAATTAATCCAATTACTGGATATTGATTTTTATGTGTAAATAAATAAATAAATAAGATTATTGGTGTTATTTATTTACTTTTATTTGTTGTGTGACATTGAGTGTTATAACGGAGTGAAGAAATTTAGTTGTTGCATCGTTAGAACAGATTCAGAGAAGTGCGAATAACACTTTATTTGTTTAAACTAATCATGCTGGCGCCCATTCTCTATAGGACGCCCAAGCGTGGAATTTTTGTTTTTGAAAATAAAACAGTAGTTTTGTATGCTACAATTTATAAGCAAGTACTAACATTTTCAAACGATAGAATAACTTATTTGAATGATGATTCATCAGACAGTGAAATGTATATTAGTATATTAAATAATAGTATATTAAAGAACAAGTTTTATAAGGGTTGATTTGGCGCACGAATCCCAAGTTAGAAAACGAGCCGCAGGCGAGTTTTTCTATGGGATGAGTGCGCCAATGCCCTTATAAAACGAGTATTTTATGCTATTTTTTTTAATTTGCGCCCCCTTTTTTTTTATTTTAATACAAAAAAATATATTTTGGTCGTCTAGAGAATTTTGTGTTAGTTGGTAACAGTTGGTAACAGTTGGTAACACTCGGCACCCACTTGAGTTTTTGAATCATTTGTTATCATCCGTCACTTCAAATAAATTAGTTATTACTTTTGTTACTTTATTAGTGTTACAAATAAATAAAATATGAGCGAAGACAACTTAATTTGCACTCCGCCCGAAATTCGCGAAAAAAAGCAAAGATGATTAAATCGATGATACGTGTCTTGTTTATAGTACCATAAAATTACAAACATGAATTGGACTTACTGATTTGTCCAAGCAGATTTGATGTAGGTACGAGACTTTTTTATGTTACTAATTAGGAATATCCAAAACCTAACCTTCTTTCCAAGTAAAAATAGACCATAACTTCAAGTGAAATTTCATGTAAGTAACAATCAACAAACAGCTAACCAATTCAACGATATTAATTAAAAAATTATCGGAGGTTGACAATTTTGACAGATACTTGCAGTTTGAAGTTGTCACATTCCACGCATTACCCATCCAACCCTTAAAAACTAAATAACCCTATAATTCATTAAAGTACAGTGTACTTTTATAGATAGCCATAAACGACTCCTACTGATAAACGTTAATAAACGTATTACAAACGCAAATTAGAAAAAATATTTTATAGTATTAAAATCAAATAGTCGATGTTAATTAAATGCAAATAATAATAATATTTGTATATTACAGCCATTTTTAATTGTGTACAAAATATGAAACTAATTGAAATTTAATATTTTAGTCGATGTTAGTAAATGCAGTAAGCTAATGACAACTAACGGGTGATTATAAACCATCGACATCTCAGTTACTGTGAAATTTATTTATTTATCATGGCGGTGGTTGAATTGTCTGGTAGAATGTCATCTAATGACTAAGTCTTCTCTCAGGAAAATATTTCATTACAATTATTATATTTTATTATAAGAAGTTGTTTGAATTCCTTTTTCATTTTTTAATTAATATTTATTTAATCAGTTTTAAATTGTTGGGAGTTTACATAAAATTAATCAAACTTAAATAAACTCATTATAAACTGTTAAGTGAATTTTATATAAGATAATAAGCTTAAAATTATTATCTATCAACTTCGAAAATTTTCAAGAAAGCTTTTATTATTCTTCCTTAAAATTATATATAGCGGTAATGGAGTAACAGCAAGAAATTAAACAAATGGTTCTCTGTATAAGTTTGCTTTAGAGGATTTGAAAAATAAACAGAATCTTATACTACTAAACTTTTTCAATTAATTTAATGACTTTCGTATTGACTACAAAAACGTTCCTTTAAAATTTCCAAGATTCGAGAAATGAAAACGTAAATGAGAACAATTAAGAAGTGTAGAGTTCTTTAAAACAACTCCCGTGAAATAAAAGGGTGTTTCATACAGCCTCGTTTTAAATTAAACTCCGAAATAATACTTTTACGAGTGGTTGACCCTCTTTAAAAGATTCGAAATTATAAAATTTTACTTTTTTTATAATGATACATAAAATTCTTGTACTGCCGGAATTTTTTGTATGAAAGTTCTTATAAAGAGTGCTACTTGAAGATAAATGGATATTCAAAGGTCAAAGTGTAACTAAGGTATCACCTGATGTATATTCAAGTTGAGCAACGGAACGCAAAGGGATTTACTTTACGTACCAAAAAGATTACATGTTTTTCACATCGAAATTTATATTAATTTTAAAGCATGCTTTATATTCCCTTATTACATTTTTCTTTTGTTTATTAAATGTAATCTTAGTTGCAAAATTTGAAAGAATTTGTTATATGTAAAAAGAAAAGCCAATATTTAAAGACGATAATTTGTTATGAAAGATGTAAATTGTAAGATATCAATTTTTTATAACTAGTACATAACTGTAGTTAGCAACGATAACAACCAAACATAAATTTATGTCGAACTACAATTTTCGCTATTTTTAAACTTCTTCGAAACTAAGTTTACAATATATGCACGTGGATGACTTCGTTTATTATGACCATACAGTCCCTTCTAAGGAATATGATCACCGAAGGTGAACTTTGCTTCTCTACTAGTAAATCTACTACGACTAGTAAAGTTGGGTTTTCAAATCCATTCAGTTTGGAAAAGTTATCCAATAAAAACAAAATATATATTGCTACGATTGGGGACGTATATAAACACAGACGACAAAAGATAATGCTATAAAATACGACACATCACTTCTTTCACCTTGAAAAATTTATTCTACTGCGGCTTTACAATGTATTGTAGTGAGTAACACATTCCCACTAAATTGAGATTCTCAGGTTTGGGTCCTTGATGTAGATTATTCTTATTACACAAAAATAAAATAATGAATACACAAATAAATATCCAAGAAAATAATAATAACAAAATTCTTTATTTTTTTAACACAACTGAACACAAACAAAAATATTAAAAAAATATGACATCGAACTCAACTCTTCTCTTGGGATCAAATAGACCAATTTTTAATTAAGTTGTTGACGTTAAAAAATTAAATTGTTTGAAAAGATAATTTGTCCTTTTGCTAAATTATCAAATTCTTTTGGACAAAATAATTAAACATCTTAACTTATAACAATAAAACAAAAAATTATTTTTATTTATAATTTGTTTGTAATTTAAATGATATCTTTTATTTTCTTAAATAATAAAAGTTTTACTTTAAAAACTAACAGTTTTATTTTATTATTATTTATTTTCTGTAAATTGACCCTACATCTCTAACCTTTAATATTGACGCCGAAATGTACCACATCTATTTATTCACTTGCTTTAATTGACAGCAAAATAAAATTGTCAAAACTAAGATCTACTATTCAACTCTGCAGTTATCCAATTCCATGCGATAAAATTATTAATTGTTATTAATTTTCATCTTCATATACTGTTTATTACTGATTGGTAAGTTCAAAATTCTAATTTCCATTTATTTCTTTAATTTTCAACTAATAATAATAATTTTTTCCCTTCTTTGCATCTTCTTTAAATTTTTCAATGTTATTAAATTCACTTAAGCTTTTAAACATTTAGATTAAACACTTTATTTAAATTCCACTTAATCACTTTCTTTTTAAACAAACACTTTTGTATTTTCGACGTTTAACATTAACCTCAAAATTTATCATTTTTAGTTTCACATAACCTTACAAATATTGAAGTGTTAGGAACGTACATGTTGTTTCTCTGGTAATTTAGAGTTACTTAATTGTTAAAAAATGAATTACCTTTATATAGTGTTTTGAAAAACAAATTAATTTTTATTAAACAAAAAAATTATGACATTTTAATTTTCATATAACTCAAGTATAATTCATCAATGCTCACAAATGTAAAAACTACTATACTAAATCTGAATGACAATAATACAATACTTGGTTTGCAAAATCGATTAAGACCCTTACTTTTAATGTCGACGATATAACATTTTCTTACTACTATTAATTAGGTTGATTTTATAAAAACACCCTTTTACACTTTCCTTTTTCCAAAAATCTAATAATTATATCATTAATAAACTCATCTGAATGTTTGATATGCAACCCAAATTACATAATCCAACTAAACGTTACCAAGGCGCAGCTTGTCAAAACTGTTTTATGTGGTTACATCAAAAAGATCAAGCCTTTACATTAAGATCTGTATCAATTATGTGGTTAATATGTTTTTCTACTTATTTCAAACAAAACAACTTATCGAAAAGATTTAGAATTTTGAAAATTTAATAAGACTGCTAAACCAACATATCTCGTTTATATGAAGTTTACATTTCAACTATAATTTTAACATGTAAGTTGTTATACGTTTGCATATACCTTCAATACAACAAATACTGTATGTTCCAAATGATTTATAACATTGAAAAAGAACCAAACTTTATTCAGTTGCTAAAATGCATAAACGATTCCTAAATTAAGTTATGAGAAAAAACTATTTTTTTATTATGAAAATCTGGATTCCCACATATCCTTCATTTGCTTAAAGAGTTTTTGCGTGCATGTTAGTCCTAATTAACTAATTTTATTTTCATTAAGAAAATCAAAATCAAAATTCATTTTTCTAAAAGTAAGATTAAAAATCGGGTAGTTATTAAAATTCAAGTAATCTGTCTATTAAACATTAGAACTAATTAGTTATTTCTCCCCAGAATGATTAAATATCATGATAATATGTATATGACGCATTTGAAATATTCTACAATATTGTTACAATATAACATAGTTATTTGAATACCCCTGTTAGTGTGAATACTTCAAGGTCAGCTATTTTTAATCATACTTAAGTTTTCACTTGCCTATATTGTGCAAACTACTTCGGTTTTTCAATCTTTTTGCGGGTTTCTCAACTTGTATTTGTATTAGATTTACCAATTTCTAAAGTTCTTCTTTTTGTGATCATATCGAAGTGAACTTTGGCACCACCCAAGAATTTACTAATCTTTGCTACTGCACCGCAACCCCAGTCGCACGTCAGATGATGCTGCTCACTTTTTCTGTTCCACCCGTCATGAGACGCAGTTCATAAAAGTAAATTATTTTAGAAGTGTAATAAATTCAGTTTTGCCTGGAATATATATGTTAGCAGTTCTAGGCACACATGTGCAAGTTTGATATAAATTAGCTTAATATTAAATATTCACACAAAAGAACAAATTGCTTTTGAAAACATAATTCATGTTTTACGAGACATTGTAATGGATTGGGTGCTGATACACTTCTTTGAATATTTGAGTTTAACGCCCTTTTGCACTATGTATAAAATATAAGAGATAATTTTCGTCTAAATTGTACATTGGTAGTTAGTGACGTTAAGAATATTGTGTGATTAGTTGAAACCAACAGCACTTCTTAGATTTTAGTAAGGTATCACAATTTTTTATTTGGGCAGATAGTCAAGTCAAGAGAGAAATTACCAATAGGCTCGAGGGGGCGCGTTTGCACGCTTCCGTTGGCTGCTATCCGTTTAGGCGGCTCTGGCTATCTAGCTGACGATAAATTTGGTTCGTGTTTTGTTAAAAGAATTCTACCGGATTATTTTACTGGATAATAATTACTTTTACTTATTTTAAATGAGTATTTGGCTGCTATCCGTTTAGGCGGCTCTGGCTATCTAGCTGACGATAAATTTGGTTCGTGTTTTGTTAAAAGAATTCTACCGGATTATTTTACTGGATAATAATTACTTTTACTTATTTTAAATGAGTTTGTGGCTAAGTGAGTTTTTACATTTTCCGTATCGTGAGTCTAGTGCTTTACCATTTTTGTGGAAGTATCAGTTGTAATCTGCCGCGGGTTTCCCTTTTGATAAAGAGTTACATTAACGAAGGGAATAAATAGCGCAACCTAATTTGCTACGAATAACTTGAGAGTTTGTCGTTACCGAGTTACTAACGATTAAAAGGTCGGAGTGTCCTTTTAATTGAAAATTACCGAAATTATTCGCTATTTCTTGTTTAAGTTATGCGTTTTAGTAATGACGAGTTACCGTGGATAATTTTGTTAGAAGAATGGCTAATAGTTAGAAGTGCATTTTTAAATTAGTTTAAATAACATGATCATATTGTTTTAAAAATTCGATAAATAGTGTAAAGTGCGAAGATTTAGTTTTTGTGAGAGTTCATAGCTCAGTGAAGCTGCGACTTTAGTTTGGACAGTGTTGTTTGTAGTTCTTTTGATTATTTGTGGTAGTCACTAGTCTTTTGCTTTTAGTGTGTTTAAGCCTTTGCCTGTAAGTGCTAAGGTAAATTGAACTGATACCAGAATACTAATCTAAAAGCATTACTGACAAACACATTTTCTATAAGTTATTTGTAACTATGTTTTCTGAGATTTCATCTTTCGATAACGAAATATTTATATTGGTTTTAAATAGCAGATTTTATAAAAATGTATTTAGAATGGGATCCCAAATTAAGTAAATATTGTATGTTTTATAACACGAAGTGTGAAGTGAAATGCTGCAAACGATTTTCTTAAAGTTAAAGTAATAAACAAAGTTTCAAGGTCAATGCTTTAAACTACTAGTCATTGTTACAGTTTGGCATTACAAATTGTTAGTGTCCCATTCACAAAATAAATCTTTACCATCTCAAATAAATCAATAAATAAATCTCAAATAAATGAGAAATAAAAGAATGTAAATTAAATGGGACTATTTTCTCAAACTTTCGATCACCGTCTTGTTGTTAAACTATAACCACAACAATTTGAATGTCACCCTTCTACTATTTAATCATATCTATCTGTTTCCTACCTGCAATTAGATCGATTCGCACCCAAAATTCATTCGAATTGTTCTCAAATCCCCTTGGTTTTTGCTTCCTTTAAGTTAAAAGAAGGAGTTGTTAGCATGACTTCTTATACAATCTGTCCATTTTATCTGGTAACATACAATCTTGCATTATTTGTTGTATTCATTTTATGTCTTATTTAAAATAAATTTGATTTGTAGCAATAGCAAACTTAATTTTTCTTAATTTAGAAAAAAATCAGTTTACTAAGATGTCAACTGTAATATGTGTTGCGTTTCTAGTTGTTACACGATAAAATAGGCACACTGTATAGGATATTCATTTGGGCCATGTTCTTATTTTTTGAATTGTAAAAAGAAGTGTTTTTTGTGGCAGTTCTATTATTTAGATTTAGTTGAATTAAAATCCATTGTGGTAGTTATGTTTTTTAAAATATAATTAATTATTTTTGTTCAAATATAATACACATATCGTTTGAAGATCATTGACAATCAAGAAAATTCTCTTTTCACATTAAAGAAGTTTTTCAGTCAATCTTTGTTTTGTTGATAAATTAATTTAATCTTATACGGTTCTTACCCTGAGTTTTTCTCTTGCATCTTCGAGTCAAATTAACTTGGTTCACAACCTGGATCTAGATCGAATGAACATACTTATAAATAACGCTTAAAACCAAATTTAAAAAACTATTGAAATGGCCGGTACAACTAAATAAATTGAAACTTCAAATAAAGTAATCATTCAAGATAAGAAACGGAAATTAATCTAGTTTTACAAAATTCAATCCCGTTGTAATTTGTTTTCAAGGTAAGTTTAAAGTGTGCTTTGTACAAATTAAAATAAACTCGAACTTTAAATAGTTTTGCTTAATCACTATAATATTATTTAGATTGCATTGCATAATTGATTTCGACCAGTTATTTTTATGTGTATAGTGGAATAAAACAAAAGTTGATTAAATCCCACTTAGTTTTGAAACTGGTTAATTCAACAATAGCTAAATTTTACTTTTTGTAAGAGTACATCCAAAGGCCTTCATAACATTATTTTATTTATTAACATAATCAAGTCTTTTGTTTTAGGAAACTATATATTATTAAATTTTATAGACTTATTTAAATAGTCCTTTTTATTCTTTTAGATTTTTTGTGAAATAAATGTATAAAAACTATCTTGTGTAATTTTAATGTATTGTATAGTTAGGTTTTATTAAGTGGATGCTTTCTAAAGGATTATTCTCATTATTCAATTTAAAAACAGCCGCTTAAGATCTTATCAAGTTATCAATAGTCTGCTATCAAGTTTTGGAGAAGTAATGATAAATTAAAGAATTCTTAAAATTTAAAATTTGTTGCAAGCATTCTGAATCAGCCGATCTTTCAATTTTCCCACGCCCACATAAAATTTTTCACAAACATAATTTTTGAGGAATGGTCTCTTGTTAAACTTGACTAATACAGCCATAATAATCAAACTTAAGCTTGAGATTGTGAAAGATCGATGTTTCACGGTGCTTCGGTCTGTATCCTTGTCTACAGTAAAAATAAACGTTATTTTTGGCAATAGATGTTATTGTAAGCAAGAATCGTAGCAAAGGTTGGAGACTGCTTTAGACAGATAGTCCATTAGCAAAAAAGACAAATTATATCCAAGCTGCAATTAATTTTATTTATATTCTTAATTAATAAGTTCTAGAACTGTAACGTGTTAAAATTTCAAGATCCATTTTAATACATTTGAAATTGTATTTATTGTAAATAATCGTAGTATATACAAATATATTTTTGTTAGTTTAAAATTGCCGACATTATTCTGAACCTAATAATGTTTTTCGTTAACAGAAAAGGCTGCCTAGGGGTTCTCACGTATAAAAATCTGTTTTTTTTGGCAATGAAAATACTAATATAAGAATTATTTTTCTAAATAAAATGACATGATAAATGCGTTTAAGCTAAATTTATGTATTTTCTACGTGCTTATTTTTGGTTTCTATCGAATAGATTCTTCAAAATATACCGATAAAAAACAAGACTGCAACGTTTTATGATATCAGATTTCATTTTAGGAAACAAGTCTTGGCTGCTATAAATAATAAGCGAACATTGTAGAAGAATATTCCAATTGGTGCGAAATGTGTCATTTTGATGCCCGATAGGGTGGCTGTATATTTCCCTTTCTTAAAATACTACTTACTCGGGTCGAAGTAGAATTCTTAAAAGGGGAGTCTCAGATAAGAGTCGAAGACGGAGAGTTGGACAAGCCCCGAGGGGTATTGGTGCCTTGACGCTCCTTCGGACGCTCTGCGTTCCGAGATTTTTTTTAGAATGGTCCCTAGTGTAAATATATGCCTTTATTAACATATATTTATTACGGAATTTATGTGAATCTGTTTGAATATTCCGTATTACTGATTATGTCCCAGAGATTAGTTAACTGAAATAATTAATACGTTTCGTTGTACCGGGAAATTAATTATAGTAGGTATTACCATATATTGAGAATCGTCAACATGAAAGTCAAGAAACATTCTAGTAGTTAGTGTTACGTATCTTTACAGTTATAATTCATAACGAACCTGTTCCGTACTAGAGTTTATTGAAAATAGTTATGTTGAAGTTCGGCGTTAAAATAAAATCAAAATAGTTCAAAATTAGTGTTCCCGCAATGTTCCTGCTTCAGTTAGCAGTTATGTAAAAATTTTGTATTATGGTCCATATTGTGCTTAAGTGTATTAAATTTTGAGCCTTCTGTTTGTACAAGGAATTTATGAAAATAAAGAAGTATTAAGGAGAACTGTATTACGATTATGTTCCAGTTTAAGTATGTTTAGGTATGTCTAAATTAGTTCAGTTGGTTTGGGATACAGAAATTATATAATATGATGAATTACTATTGTATTTAAGAATAAGAAAATTATCGAACATGTTTCTTTTGTGTACTGCATTTCCAACTTTTTTACCTTTATTCAATATACAGATTTAAAATTTAGTTATCGTTGAATATAGTTCCGCTCAAGAAATTGCTGATGTTTATGCCAACCAAGATTTATTATTATCGATTGATATGTGTTTTATTAAATTTTAAATGGGAAGTCATTTCCCAAACTGTGGACTTCTCGCCTTATAAAAATATCTATCAATTTGGTGGCGCCCTCTATTTTTTATTTGTTCCTGACTCTATCATTTAATATGAAGCTCTTGGGGTTAACACCCACACCTGTATTCGAATCTGTAGAATTAGAGATCTCATCCGGTGCATAAGTATGTATTTTCAGTAGAGTAATTAAAAAGTAAATGTTACAATTGACGCCTGATCGTGGGACTTTTGTTTTCAATTCTTTGAGTGGAAGAAAAACATTAAAAAGTAATTTCTTTAATTTTATTTTCAGTTAGAATTAAAGGGATAACCCAGCAGTCGCAAAACATTGTTGCAATTATTAAACAGAAATTTACCGCTGAGAGACACGACGCTGACTAGAAATGACGCCAGAATAAGTAGGAGATTCGCCGACTTTACCATTTACGATAATATTATATATAAGTATATTCCGTAACTTAACTGTAGTAACCATAAACTCGGTTTCGTGTTTCAAAATATAGCACTTCCTGAAAAAAGTTAAATTATGAAACACGGTTTCTGAAAAAATGCCCTCTTTCCTGTAACCACAAGTAACCACTGCAATTGCCTGGTTATTTGTGGTTAGTTTACCACCACTTCGAATTCAACAGTGGTATGGCATCGTTAACTCCAAAGAAAGTTGCAGTTTGTTCAAATAAATAAACCATTTGCCGTTATTTTAACTGAAAATAGATAAATATTAAGCTTATTACTTAATACTTATATATTATCAACAACGACCAAAATTTTAGTAGACATAATCATAAGTAGACATTAATTTTATGCGGTTATTAATATTTTATTCAAATCCTTTTATAAGTGCAGCATTGAATTTTGTCACACCACAAGGTCAAACTGTTTTAAAACTACATAAGTTTTTCAGTAACCATTTGTTACCAAAGACTAAGCAGAACCTACCAGAAACAAAAATGCGATTACTCTAGGTTAAGTTATTATAGAATATACGGCTAGTTTTGCTACTTCTAATAAAAAACAGCGTGAAGTTAATTTCATAATGGTGTTTGTTGTATTGTATTTTGTATTTATACTAGTGTTCGTTGTAAGATGGCAGCTCGATCACAGCTTCCCAACTTAAGACTCATGGAATTCTTTAACAATAGGTATACTTCATGAACATCTATGCCAATTTCCAGCTTCCTACGACTCTTTTCATTAGATTAAATAGCACGTAGCGTACTATATCAAGATATTTAAAAGAAAGTATTTGCGAACAGTATAATTTTAATGCAAAATACGAAATAGTTTAACACTTAGGTAAGGTGTAGGTGTAAAATAATAGTATACATTAACTACTGATTTCATGTGAAATGACCCAGTAATTATTTTTCTTGGTAACAACATTTTTCCATAATTTACAAACTTTTAATTAGAGCTTCAATAATTAGACACACACACCTAGATAGTTTTACCATAGTATATATAACATACAGTAATGTGACTGTCGCAAATAATTTCTATCCATCACACTACATGCTGGCGCGAGTCGGCAGTATGCAGACAGCAGTTCTGTTTCAAACACGCAACAAAACGTATCCAAATTACCAGAGCCGGCGTGCAGTATTAGTGCCAGTAAACAATGCATAGTGTTAGTCGTTGTGCTGCCAAAGGCTGTAAAAATACCTCGGAAAGAACTACAATTTTTTTTCAGGTTTCCGATTTCAGGTTATTTTTTCCTACATACTATTATTTTTTAATAAATACGCTCGTGAAAACAATGCCGTATTTAAGAATTCACTTTTGTTTATATTTACCAATTGCTTAAAATTGAATTACTAACACGTAATAACAAATAAGCGATTACGAAATCCTACATAATAAAATTTTTTATGCTGATTTATTATTAAAAGAGTTCAGCAATAAAGAATCTAGGTCAACGCCTTATCAACAGGTGTGAACTACAGCGTCTTTTATTACTCTCAACTGTTAAAAAAAGTCAAAGCGTGCGTTAGGATTGTACTTTTTAGCATTTCGTTTGTCATTGTGTCTTTAATTTAATATGAATGAAAATAAATTTTATTATTATTAATTATTATTATTATAGTGTAAATTGATTTCATCTCCCCTATTTTGTACGTATGTGATTTCGGCGACCTAGATTCTCCCTTTGTTTGTTGAACATGTTTCAAATTGTATACAGCTATGCATTTGTTCGTAATTATTTCTAAATAAAATGAAATGACTATTGCAGCGCAAGAATATGGTTAATCGCTTGAAAGAATAATGTAACTTTAGTTGGTAATTAACGACGTAACAAGAAACAACTTTTCTAACTTAGTTTAAAAAATGTTTTAAATATCTAAATTGATTCTCGTTTTATTTATTAGATTCTATAAGTAAAACAACTTCAATCAAATGGTTCACTACACATAATTCTACTTCATATTTTACTATACTATTATATAACAAGAGATTTTGTTTACATATTTGTTCGAGACATTTTATTGAATCCGGCTCTGCGTTTTATTTACCGGCGATGCCTGCCGATAAACGTCGGTCCACTACTTCGTTTATGGGCGTGATATTCGAAGGTGGATTAATAAAATGAATGGTGTTGCATGCAAGTGAATCTACTGATTGTTATATATACTGTGGTTTTACGTGATATATATCCGGCAGTAGCAAACTACCTTATTAATAAAGTTTAAACTGTTATTTGCCGTAAGGGTTGAAATTCAGCGTTGTTCGAAGTTGTCCTGATCAATTGTAGTTACTAAAAGTGTTCGCGAATAGTAAAAAAAAGTAACCAGACAATGCGACCTATAAAGTAAATGGTAAACAAAAACCAACTTCGTCCTTTTTTGGTTGCAATCAGTCGTGCTGTATCGTACAATCTGAATACATCGATTTCTACTGATTTCGAAAGCAGAGATTTGTTGCGGTTTTCACGTTAACTTGGTAAAGCGGTTTTTTACTACATTTATGTAATTGGAAAAGTATATACTCAACATTTAAATTATTATTTATCTTCAAAATAACTTCCTTGTTTAAAATTACTTTTATCGTTTAAGGGTTTATGCATTTAAAACGAGATGCTTAACGTATTATTATTTAATAGTAATTTCAAATCTAACAATAAATAAGTAAATAAAAACGATTTATCCACTTTAAATCTTGTTAAATAACTATTGATTGCGAAGAAAATAGAATAGTGTATATTTCTCTAAAGTGGCGTAAACTGAAGTGCATAAAAAATAATAAGCGAGGACTGCTTGCAAAAATTAGAAAATACAAAATAAAATCCATGAATGCATGATGGTTAAGCTAAGCAATATATAGCTAGCTACAAATGGTTGTTAAGTTCTAATATTCTCTACAGGGAAATTGACGTTTCAGATTTTCAATATTGTGCTTCATACCTCATTTCCAAGGTTTTAAGTACAAAGGATGTTAAATACAAGCACATTCTAGATATTGGTAGTTGCTGCCATTTTTCGCAACACTTTAGTACTGCATTGAATAACACATTTTAAAGAGAATTATTTAATTAGGTTAAGTTAGGTTAATTAGAAAAGCACGACCAGTTGTGGTGCTTACCAATGTTAAATGTTCTAAATACTTTTTATTTTTATATTTAACTCATCATTTAAGTATGGAAAACGACGTATTTAGGTAGTTAATAATAGTACTTTATATGTACTTTTTTGGGGCTTTTGTCGTCAGATGTATCTATCACAACAAACCTTAACAACATTTTATCGTATCGTATGTCGTTTCCGCGTAAAATTATTTTTACAGTTAAAAATTCATTTTATTCAATTAAGAAACGTGGCAATCCTGTAAAATTTGTAATAAAATCTGCCCGACAAAAATGCTGATGTAGGATGTAGTTTGTTGAACTTGGAATAAAGCACGTTTTGTTTACTACCTTACACTTTAATGAAGAATATTTGGGTCAATGCCTGATCACAATCGTGTTAATAATACTTGATACTAATGCGTTAATAAGTGGAAATAAAGAACACATTCTTTTTTCGACTACATACACGTTTTTACAGTATTCTTTAAATTGCTACCTATTTTAAGCTTATATCTTTAAGGATAGATGTGCAGTTGCGATCATTCGGTAAGGAACGATAAAAAAATCACGACAGCCAGTTTTTCAGTTTTTTTATGCAATGTAAATGTAAGTTTATTATACGGTAATCAAGAAAATTTCATTTCTCAACATGATAATTGCCCAGTCTATAAATCAGGTCAAATTGCAGCATTCATTATGCAAAACACTGAAAAACCGGCAATCACAGTTTTTTCATCGTTTCTTATAGCGAATGACAGTTGCCATCATTCACTGCTACGCACTATACGTACGACGGTGCTATCGTACAGTGCATTTTTGCTGTGCACTGCTTTTAATTCCAAAGCAAAAAGAATTCAAAAAAGAATTCAAGTAATAAGTGGCATGTAATAAATAGTACATCCCTTTCTGATCAACTTTATACATCACTATGGCATGTAAAAAGAATGCAAAAAAGACGAACATTTCATCTGTATGAAACACTTAGTACTAGGTGTCTTCTTTAATTCAGCTTCTGAGGATGTAACTTGTGACATGCGAAATTTACGTAATTTTCATGTAATATCGCTTCTTGGGAAGTTTCTCATGGGAGAGACGAACATTATTATTTATCTTACACTAAATAGAGAAATAATAAAGATTATTTCTCACAATCCATAATGATTGGCACTAAGGAAACAGTTTTTGGCAGTACTAGTATACAGCCGTCGGTAGATAGAGCGTTATTAGGAATCTTTCAGGAATTAAACGAAAAATATTAATCATTTGCAAAAATGTTTTTTAAGTTTCTAAATACATACACTGTTTAACATGTATTACTTCTTATTCTAACCTTTAAAAGCACAGAAGTCGATTTACTAAGACACAAACATTTTATTTCAACAGCTGTTCAAAACAAAAAATAAATTCTTAAAAACTGACTTGCCTATTTAGTTGTCAGTAGGTACCTCTACTTATCAGTAGGTACTGATTATACTGCGTATGTGTGTACTTACATTATTTTAAGAATTTTATAACCTGAAAATCTTAAAAATAAAGTTTATATTTTTAATATCAGCAATTTTAATATTACGATAACTTATAGTAATACCAGCTAATGCTTATTCACACTAATCGTTTAGAAAAAATGGATCAGCATTTTGCATGAAAAGTTTTTATACATTTGGTACATTTACAACCAATATTTTTTATATTTATATTTTCTGTGTATTCATAATTTAACAGGTGTCTGTTACTATAAAATCGATTGGTGCTCGTCTGTCTAATCTTGTTTTTCTTTTAATATTTCATGGTGTTTCATTTTAGCACCTTTAATTTTTACAATATTTTTCCATTTTTCTAAAGTAATTACATATGGCAGCCTCTAAGGCCAGTAAAAATAGGATTTTGCTTTAAGATATTTCGTGCTTTAAGAAACGACGCATTCCTTGAAAAATTTAGCTCTTAAAATTAAAGTGCATTAAATTCGACATCGAACGAACACCTCAGTTGAAGAGGTGTAGAAGATACTTGAGCTTAGAAAAATGATTTCTTCTATATTTTCGCCAAGTCGCAAATTTCTCTGCGTTTACACCTCAATTTAGTAATCTCTAGGACGCGTCGTATGAAATAGTAAGAATTTCTGAATGCACCAGATGACAAAGTTGTTCTACTCGCTCAGCCCGTCAAAATGAGCATGTGAGTATATGATGCTTCTAAGCAAAGTTAGCATTTTGACCTTTACCGCCCTGCTGCTCCCAGCTTATCAATGTAAGTGATGCCTTCGGTCAGTACGGCCTTTATGGGATAAAGAATCATCCGTAAAAGTTTGAAGCAAATTGGAGATCATAAATCTTTCAGATTGAATATTGGATTTGGGTATAACGAAATGAGAATTATACTCAAGTCACTGCAGGGTAAGATGGGTCTTGTGTCTAGATTGTATCTATAAACTTTGGAACAATTCCTAAAAATTCCTGGCGTGCGGCAGTTTTTCATCGGAGCGGGCTACGTCGGTCCGCTGAATATGAAGTAGAAAAGAAACGGGCGCCATCCAGCTTTTAAATACACCAAAAAACTTAAACAAAATAGGAGAGCGGGAGAATCTACTACGTTTGGTAAGTATTATTTCTAAACAGCTATTACTTAAACAATTTAGCATAAATTCTCTTATTTTTTTAGGTACGGTAGTGTTATTCCTCAACAATAAGAAGCACAGATCTTAAATGAGTTTATTAATAGTAACACATATACAGGGTGATTCAGAAATAACTGATATCTTTTAAATGGTAGGTAGAGGGGAGGCAGTAGAGCTAATTTACCTTGACAAGTATATGTCAAAAACGAATAGTTTTCCACAAAATGAATTTTAAAGTTTAGTGAATTTTGGGTTCAAAATTCATGAATTTGTATCCTTCAGTATCCTTCATTCATTCTATACCAGATGATGCAGAAATAAATGTAATCTTTTAAATGGTAGGTAGAGGGGAGGCAGTAGAACTAATTTACCTTGACCCAAAAGGATCCCAGGTCAGGGCCGTATCCAAAATTCAATAAAATCTTAAAATTAATTTTCGTTTTTGACCTATACTTGTCCAGGTAAATTAGCTCTACTGCCTCCCCTCTACCTACCATTTAAAGGATAACAGTTATTTCTGGATCACCCTGTATACACATAATAAAAAAATATAGTACAAAGTAAAGAAATAAAAAAATCAATGTGATTATAAATATGTAAATAGATCTAATTATTCAGATATAGTACTATTTC
Source organism: Agrypnus murinus (assembly GCA_929113105.1). Taxonomy (NCBI): domain Eukaryota; kingdom Metazoa; phylum Arthropoda; class Insecta; order Coleoptera; family Elateridae; genus Agrypnus; species Agrypnus murinus. The sequence goes on from OV816030.1 coordinate 87,606,427, forward strand.
TGTTACATAATGTAATGTAATGTAATGACTATTATATATGACATATAATGTATATGACAATGACTATTAAAAACTATGTAAAAATTAATTAAACCTTTCTTTAATTCAAACAGTATAAATTTAATAAAGAATTTGAAAATTGATACCAGCGATTTATCAAAGCGTAACTTTTATAAATTGGCACAAATAAAATGCAATAAGTAAGAATTGAAATTATCACTAGAAAGCGATATCAGAAAAATTCCATGTATAAAATTAATATTACTGTATAGAAATGTAAATCTTTATTGAAATTATTACCTTTAACTATAAATTCAATAAATGTATGATTTATGAAATTAATAGATGAGACAGATCAATTAAGGCAAATTGAAATAGTATTTGCTATGTGCGTCGGCTTGGAGGGGATGTGATAATCGCCAGAAGCGCGCTAGGTGGAGCAATAGAGCAATAACGACGGACGATTTCAGTAAACTTTGCAAATATAATGGGTGGAAATATTTGTTGCGTAGTGAATTGTAAAAATAATGATTCAAATAGCAAGTGCAAGTTTATATTATTTTTACCATTTATTGAATTTTCAAATGTGCATATATGGATATAACCTCAAAAAGTCAAATAATAACATGAAAATATGTATATTAAATACAATTTACTTACATGCTTATTCTTCTCAATCGCATAAAAATAAATACTGTACGCGCTCATGTAAAAAGTAAACAAAAAATAGTCTTTATATTTGATTTATTTCACATTTTCGATATCCGTTCATAAACGCCAATGTTATGCTTTCCGTCCTTATTTCTCAGTCTACGACCAGAGGTCGTCACGAGGCGCTATGCACATAGCGAATAGAAAATTCCAACAAAAGAAAATATCCACTTCTATTGATAGATAGTCAGATGTAATTCCTACGTTGGTTGATACCGACTACGGATACAGTACAGCTTCGAAAATTAGCTACTGGACCTATTCTGCATACAATAATGTCCTAGAGATGTAGTTGTGTTCAGCTCGTGCACCAGGAAGACTGGATTCCTTTTTGACAAAACGGCTGCACAAATTGGTGCATATAAGTAGGCGTTATGTTACAGGGTAGCCTAGATTCCCTAAAATTGTAGTTGTATAATAAAAAAAAATTCAAACAGGATTTGGAAAAAGAGCGTATAGACTGCAAAAGGACGTATCTTCATCAACAAAATTTCTCAGCTACAATCAAAGTCTAACTAAATAGCTATAGATACTTTTCACTGAGAAATTTATTTCCAATCAGGTGCTCAAAAAAATGAGTTTATAATGAAAAACGCTTGGTCAAAAATGCGACCAAAAACCAATCCTCTCAAGAGAGGTATTTCTAGCATGCACAACAGAGTGCGAATCCCCTCCCAAAACTCGAACGTGCAAGGCTGTCATTCCTACCGGAGAACGTTGATATCGGTATCCAAATTTGGATAAGAAAGTCCATCAAACAATAGTGTTCAAAATAAAAATACAATCGGGTGGGACGAAAACATTCCATATCAACTTCAATCAGAATGGCTTCAATTAAAAAATGAATGCTCTCAAGTTAATCTGATTAAAATACCTCGTCATGTCTTAGTAACTCGATGTAAACTTGTACAAATACATGGTTTTCCTGATGCTAGCGAACCAGCTTACGCGTGCTGCATTTACTTATGCTCAATTGATGAAGTTGGAATAATTAAAGTAAATTTACTTTGTGCCAAGTCAAGAGTTGCACCACTTAAGGCAATTTCTCTTCCTCGTTTAGAGCTTTGTGACACACTCCTTTTTGCTTTTGTTTACTTAAAAAATGTTTGGAAGCACTAAAAATGGAAGTTGAGAAAATATATTTATGGACGGATTCTACAATCACTCTTGGTTGAATAGCAAACGAGCCGCGAACGTGGAAAACATTCATCGCAAACCGCGTAGCTGAAATTCAAAATTTGAAAAAAAGAAGCAATTCGAATTATATTTCCTCAGAAAACAACCCAGCTGATATTATCTCCAGAGGCACGCACCTCACAACACTTAAGCAAATTAAATCTATGGTCCATCATTTCTCAGTGATGATACATCAAATTTTCCCACAAACTCATGATATCCTGGAAATAAAAACAAAATCATTTTCAATTGGAAATAAACCCGGTTTTAAAATTTTCCTAAGATTTTCTTCATTACAGACTCTTATTCGCGTATTTTGTTATTGCATAAGATTTATTCGAAAGGAAAAACATGGCAAGTCCAATTTGTTACCAAACAAACCCGATAGAGCTACAATATATTTGATAAAATTAGTTCAAGCACAATTATTTTCCTATGAGATTCAAATGTTAGAAAAGTGTAAAATTGTATATAAAAGAAGTAAATTGAAATCCTTAGACCCATTCTTAGACGAAAACGAAATAATCCGGGTAGGTGGTAGGCTGAAAAACTCAAAATTAGATTTTGATATAAAACACCAGATAATACTCCTGGCAAAAGATCCATTCACAAGACTTGTGATTAATTTCGAACACAAACATACACTTCATGCAGGCGTACAAAATACTCTATCTCACGTTAGACAAAAGTATTGGCCACTTAATCGAAAACAAACAGTAAGGTCGTGCATCCCATTAAACCGACGATTAATGCTTTCGTATAATAATTTCTTATTGACATTACTGTTGCCAACTAGATATTTGATACATACAGATATTTTATACACATGCAAAGTGGTGAGTTTTACATTAGAAATACATGGAAATGAAAGTAAACTTAACATAGCACTCCTCGTTGAAAGGTTAGCTTTCAAATTAATAATGCATGTAAATAAAACAGAACAATAACATAAAGAACTTGAGGAGTTCTGATTGAGATATTACACATTCATTGTCAATTGGTAATAAACAAACTTTAGTGATAGCTCGCTGGAAAATTCCATTACTGGTTTTTATACTCACTACTCGAGTAATATTGTCTGGACCAGGATGGACTGTAATAATTCTTCCTAGCTTCCAATTCCTAGGAGTTTTTTCTTCTTTAAAGAGAATCAGTGAACCAACATGTAGTTAGGGCTTAGATTCAAACTGCCACTAGGTGCGCTGTTGTTGTAAATGAAGATCGTTGGCCCATCTTGACCAGAAATGCTGGCCCATAAGTTGTAAATAACGATATCTCTTAACATGATTTATTTTGCACTCTGTCAAGACTCGTTCAGGAAGTGCGGTTAACTGGTTTCCAATAATGAAATGTGCCGGGGTTATTGCCTCCAGGTCATTTGAATCCGAAGACATTAGAACTAGTGGCTGTGAGTTTAGTGTAACTTCTATCTGTGTCGTTAGAGTATAAAACTCTTCATATGTTAGTAGGTTATTATTTAAAACGCGTTTCAGGTGATGCTTGCACGATATTTGACGACAGCTTCCCAAAGACCGCCAAAATCGGGAGATTTTGCCGGTATAAAGTGCCACAAGATTTTGTAGTCTGTTAAATAGTTTTTGACAGCCACTGTTTGTATTAAGGCATTTATAATGGATGAAAGCTCATTTTTTGATCTGACAAAGTAAGTTCCATTGTCTGAAAAGATATCGGTACAAAATCCACAACGGGAAACAAATCTCTTCATCAGCATACTTAAAAACCATCACTTGTCAAATCAGATACTACTTCGATATGCACAGCTTTAATTACAATGCAATAAAAAGACGTATGTAACCCTTAATTATTTTTCTATTTCGTAATTTTCCATCCTTTAATTCAAAAGGACCACAGTAATCAATGCAAACCTTTAAAAATAACTACATTTAAAATGTAAAAAATAAAAAATTTTCTAAATAAAAACATATCTTCAATTTTACCATTTATCATTTAAATTGTTTTTTTGTAGTTCGGTATATATTGGCCAAACACTTAGAAATTCTAACATAAGATATATAGAACACGTACGTTATTACAAAAATAAATATCCTGAAAAATCTAATTATGCCAAACACCTTTTAGAACAAAATCACACAATGACTCCTCAAAATATTATTAAATTCCTACATTTTTGTAATAACAAACGCATTTTAGACATTTTAGAAGCCTTTGAGATATACAAACACTATAATGAATGAACAACTTGAGCTCAGTAATTCTCCGTTACTGGAAGTGTTAGATATTTAATTCTGATTATTATTAATTTTATCTAGTTACCTATTTTTGTATCTACCTTAGTGACATGTTTGTTTGAATTTATATTATCTTTGATAATGACAGCTTAGCTGTCGAAACAATATCGTCAGGTTATATTTTAATAAATACTGTGAAACTTTTTACTAATCTTTATTTATTTCAAGAAATCTTCAAATTAGAAAAATTACATTACACAAGTATATAGTAATAGTTTAGCCATGAAAAACACAAAGCATACCAGAAGGTCTTCGTTTATTATATACAGCACCTACCTACTAATAAACAGAATTGTTGACTAAAAGCTTTCTCGATTAATCCATATATTGACCCAGAACAACAACAAAGTCAAAACATACACAACAAATATCATCAAGAGTGTCAAAGCAACCATGCAACTGACTCACCAACTCATTGCTATAATCTTGAACAAACTTCAGGTTACATCCTCGACTTTATAATGTGCAAAAATAGAGCATGCAGAGAATATCAAAGAACACACTCAGTGCAAACAAAAAACATTCTAAACATGATGCACCAAATTAAATACGAACATTTACAAGTTTGAGTCGTAACATAATAATAATAATCTTTATTTAGAATACTAATTAAACCCAATAATATAAAATATAAATAAACTTTCATTACAACAAAATGTACAAAGCTTATTAAATAAAATAAAGCAAATAAACAGATAGTTAAATCTCCAAAAATAAAATTAAAACAAAATCAATTAAACCATTAAACTAATTAAACCTTTTACAAAAACAGAATTAAACGATACCACTCTACCCCTCGTTTGTACATAATAATTATTTTTGTTTCTAGTGTCATAGTTATGAACAGTATCACATTTATACAAGATATCATTGACATAAGATGGCATAGTTACTAACTTAATTCTATGTAAAAAAAACAACATACAATATTCACAGAATTGTTTGACATTTAACGAATTTAAAGATTTTAACATAACCCTCACTGATGTATATTTGTTACAATTTAAAATTAATCTCATGCCTCTACTTTCTAAAATTTGTAATCAATCTAATGACCCTTGATTGAATAAATATAAAACAGTTCCACAAAAATGATAATATGGTAATACGTACTATAGTATTGTATACAACTCTTCGAGTATAATATCTGTAAAAAAACCTACTCAATCTAGACAATACACCTAATCTTCTAGCTATCTTTTTGCAGACGTAATCTGCATGATTCACAAATTTAAGTGCTCTGTCCAGTATTGTTGCAAGATACTTCATTTCCTTTACAATTCCAATTTTAGAACCATCCACTAGCACTTCTAAAGTATTCATGTTCCAGAAATTCACCATATTCTTTTTACCCAATAGCATATCCTTTGTTTTATTACTATTTACTTTCAATTTATTAACTGCAAACCAATCACTAACAACCTTTAGTAGAATCATTTGTAAATCCACTCCCAAAAAATATATCACTGTAACATCAGCAAAAAAATGAAATTTACCATTACCCATTAACAGTGCTAGATAATTTATATATAAGATAAATAATAAGGGACCAAGTATGCTCCCTTGAGGTACACCAACATTTATTTGTCTTTTAGCAGACACGCTATTGTCACATTTAACTTTTTGGAACCTATTTGTTAAATAACTAGCCACCCAATCCAAAACTTTTACATGAATGTCATATCTGTTGATTTTATTTAATATAATCTTTTCCTATCCACTGTTTCAAAAGATCGTTTTAAGTCTAGAAATACAACTATCACATTTTGGCTTTTATCTACAGCTTCTTTGCAATCATGTAAAACCATTTGAAAAGCAGTTTCGAAACTAAAATGTTTTCTGAAGCCTGACTGATATTCGTTTATTATGTTCTGCTCTTCAATAAATTGTAGAAGCTGAAAGTAAACTGCTTTTTCTAAAATTTTCTCTAGTGCAGGTAACATATTCACTCGGCGAAATTCTTCACATTTTTTAGTTTTAGGGGTTTTACGAATAGGAATTATAGTAGAAAACACCTTTCAACAGTGATTCATTAACTATGTGCAACAGTGGCAAACTAATTTCTTCAAAAAATTCTTTAATAAAACTTATGGTAATATCATCTGGACTCCCTTTATTGAACATACTGTAAACAATTTTTTGTAGCTTATCAAGTAATTGGAACTCATTCAAACTTATTACATTATGCTCTATATCAAACTTTACATTTTTATCTTCTATGCTATTCACAATTTCTTTGATGCTGTCGATATAATACTTGTTAAAGGCTTCTGCTATTTCCATTTCATTCATAAGCGTTTCCTCTCCAAAAATGATGTTCTCATCCCAGCCAACACACTGACGTCATAATGTCGTGATTTTTTCGGCAGTAACGACGTCAAATGACGTATAAAAATGATGTCAAATTGTCGTAAAACTGACGGCAATATGTCACAGCCCAACGACGTCAATATAAGACGTTATTATAACGTCGTTTAATGGCGTTTTAATGACGTCATCAAACGCCGTTTTAATGCCGTCATTAAAACGTCCTATACTAGGTTGGAGATGACGAAAGCAATTACAAATAACAGCTCAATATTAAAAATAACATTTATTGCATACTATTGCTTACATAATTATTAAACAAATTATTAGTATGAAATATAAATATAATACAATAAATATAAATACAAAGAACAACTATTAGTACCAACAGAAAATATCTCATCTATTTATTCTAACACCTCATAATCAGTAAATAAAAGTAAACGTTTTAGTAACCGAAAATATTAACTCTAAAAATCTCATTATTATTAAAGTAAACATTTATTAGTAAGTGTAATGTAATGAATTCAATTAAAGAAGTCAAAGTGTAAAGACCAATTCCACAAGTTCCCTAAGGATTATTTATTATTGAATGTATTATTGGCAATGAAATTAATTCATCATTATAAGACAAAAGCAAATATTTGCAACGCACATCATTAATTGACCAAGGTTCAAGATCAAGTGAGAGATTGTTTATAACATAGATGTTTAAAGTTTCTGATGGATATGGATACAAATAAAGAGACTGATAGGATATATAACGATTCGCCTGTAAGATAGTTTCACCGCAAAAATTTAAAATAATATGAATCTCAATTACAGTTCCATCTGAGATCATACAATATGAATCAACCTTTGATTGTGAAAAAATGCATAAAGTAAAATCCTTAAATTTTAGTTTTTTAAATTGTTTGCCACAATAGTAAAAATTCATTGGTAGACCAGAATTGTATTCTAATAAATGTATCACAGATTGTGTCTTTTGTAAATTTCTTACTAAAGACAAATCCCTTTCTTTCAATCTGCAAATAACCTGTTGTAGAGGTTTAGTAGGGGATTTGATTAACTGTTTTAAAAAACCTAAAAAGTTCTCAAAAGGAAATGCTGAAAATGAATCAATAGTGTACATTATATATTAAAAATTATTTTCCATATAATTTAGCTGAATGTTTAACAAAAGTATGAAGAACTTCTTTTGGTAGAAGCAACCCAAATTTTGAAATGTGTACCTTAGAAACGAGAATTGACATTGCAAAATGAAATAACAAAAAATGTTCATATATTGCAACATCGACTATATCTTTCAAAACTACTGGTCCAACGTATAATAAAAAAGATCTAAATTCAGTTGCTTTCCAATGCTGTAACTCATTTAGTCCCCGAGGCTTCCTATTAAATTCGCAACTTATACATGGTTTTATAAAAATAATACGTTCTGATAATATTTTCACCAATCGAGATGGTAGACGTACATTCAAATTCCCACCAACCCACAAGTTTCATAATTTCCTACATACTCCCAAACAGCAGGCGTGCATGTAGTCAACTGGGAAATGCGTAACCATTCCCACATTTAATTTAACACGTGGAGAAAACCCAAGATGATGATCTTCATCTTGTTGCAATATAAATGACAGATCTGTTCTTTTTGAAGCTGACACAGTGTTGTAAATAATTCTATGTTTAAAATATTCTCCTGGCTCCGTACATTTATCACAGCTTGCATATCCACCGTGTGACTTGATGCATTTTACAAATGCTTTAGCTGGTGCATCACACACAAAGCTATGAACTGCTACTTCAAGTTTCATGTGAGAAATGGTTATTCCATCTTTTAGAAGTAGAGTTAGTTCTGATATAAAATCTTCTAAATAGTTATTCAATGGAGGTTTGGATTTTCCACAAAAAATCGCAATAACAAATGGATTACTGTTCAAATCCTTAACTAATCATAAAATTGGCAAGAATTGCATGTTTGAATTGTTTAATAAGGGAAGACCATCAACATTAAAGCTTAACACAAGGGTGTTGTTATTAAGTAAATTTAAATCTTCTATTATGATAGGTGCAAGAATATTTAAGTTGTAAGCAATACCCATGTAATAATACTGACCTGTTTCTAATTCTTTTATCAGATTATTTCTGGGAGTTTCTAGTAACGTTCTTGAGTGGAGAGGAAGATCTTCATAGTATGGATTCAGTGCATGTAATAGATCGGTTAATGCTGTTTGTGAAATTTTATATTTCATTGCCCAGATTCTTAATTTCTCAATATTTCTCAATATTGGTGATAGTAGGCATAATCTCATTCGAAGAATTGGAAAAAGATTCACTATTTTCATTATGGCAATAAGTTCTTATTGAATCTGTATTACTCATTACTGAATCTGTATTACTCATTACTGAATCAGTATTGATAGATTCAAAACAAGAATAACTAAAATCATTGTTTGAATTATCATTATTATTTGTAAAGAGCTTATTTTTACGAATGTCATGTAAAGTGGTTTGCATACTGCGAGTAAATTTACGATAGTTGTCGTTTACTACTGGTCTTTTACACTTTGATTTAAACATTTTAAAATAAACTTACTTACAATTTAATTAAACTTACAAGTGTTAATTACTCTTTTGAGTCTTTTCTTACACGTTCAGGTGCATGCTTCAACCACACTTTTATTACGTCTTCAATATCTTTATTATTGGCATGTTCATAATTTCTCTTCACAGAATCTAAGACAATAGCCAAATTGTAAATATTGTAGTGAGGTTTATTTATAAAATATTTCTCTATATAATAGTTATTTATTGTATAAGTGTTTTAGAAAGCATTTTATCCACGCAAAGAATGTTTAAACGCGAGAACGCAGTTCGAGCGTTTAATTTTCTTTAAGTGGATAGAATGCAACTAAAACACGAATTGCAATATAACGTTTTATCCACAATCACAAGCCCAAATTATTATTTAAAACATCTCATCGAATGTCTGTTCAGTGACGTCCCTTTTAAAACTCGGTGAAACTCAGAATGCTATGCGCGCTGGTTGCTAAGGTGTTGTTGATTTTTTCGTTTTGCTCGAAAAAGTGGCGAAAATGGAAGCAATGGAAGAAATTCCAGAAACGTTTTCCAGAAATCGTTGAAGAAGCTCAAGAGGCAACTCTGCGTTTATTACCAGAGAAGTCTAAAAAACATTACAAAAAAGAATTTGATGAATTTAACAACTGGAGAGAAAAACGCCAAGTAAAGACAATCAATGAGGAAGTGATGCTCTCATATTTTTTGAATATTAAGAAAAGGTAAGCGGTTTCATCAATGTGGAGCAAGTATTCTATGTTAAAGGCTACTCTAAAGGTTCATGAAAACATAGACTTGTCAAAATACAGTAAATTGACGGCTTTCCTGAAAAGTACTTCTAAAGGATACAAAGTGAAGAAAGCAAATGTATTGGAAAGAAAACATATTGAAGAATTTCTAATAAGAGCTCCTGATAAAGAGTATTTGATGATTAAGGTAAACTTTCTTTTTTGAAAATATTCGGTATACTTATATTTTACATTATTTTAGGTTGCATTAATAATGGGCGTCGCAGGTGCATGTAGATGTTGTGAATTGACACACTTGACGATTGATGACGTAAAAGATACTGGTTCATATTTATTGATTTCAATACCTGATACCAAGACGAATATTTCACGTAAATTTACCATTATCGAAGAAGGATTTTCTGTTAATGCAGTAAGCATTTGTAAGAAGTACATTTCGCTACGTCCAAAGGCATTGCCACACCGCAGATTCTTTTTACGCTATGTGAATGAAAAATGTACGGCGCAGGCTGTTGGAATTAACACACTGGGAAAGGTACCTTTCAAAGTTGCTTCGTTTTTGAAACTTCCTAACTCGGAAACCTACACGGGCCACTGCATGAGACGTACATCAACAACTTTGTTGGCGAATAAAGGCGCTGACATTATAACGATCAAACGGCATGGTGGATGGCGCTCTTCAGCGATAGCAGAGAGTTATATTGAAGACTCTATCTCAAATAAACTGAATATAGCAAAGAAAATTCAGGAAGAGTCTTCTAGTTCCAGGCAAGAAGACACATTTGCAGTTCCTGCAACTACGTCAACTGTGCCAGATGTTACGATTTCTGCAAACGTAGAAAAAAAGAGGCGCATCAATGACGACGAAGTCAAAATAACAAACCGTGATCTGTGTGTTACCTTAAATATAAATGTTAATGTAAATAAATAATAATTTTTTTCAATAAATCTCATTCAATAATTGTATCAATTAGGCTTTATTTCTCTAGTGAAATAAACTAAGTTTATTCCACACGTGGATAAAATGCTGGTTAATACGGTTCATAAGAGTGAATCGAAGTTCAATTATAAGGTGATTGTGGATAAAAATTCTTATTTGTTCTTTGTTTTGAAAGAAATTACTTTATGATATCTCAGGGTCGCACAACTGAATTTATTTAATGTTCTTAATATGAGACTATTCATTCAATCATATAACCATAGGTTCTTTTATTATATGATCTAAATTTTACTTATTGTGGTTATTGAATGTTATTAAATAAAGTAATGTTATAGATAACCATTGACATTTATATAGTACTGTCATACATGACAGTTCCCAACTTAATGCATATAAAATCAAGTAAGCATAACAAATCAATTATTTATTTAACCTCTTTATTTACTACTCTTTTGTTTTGGATGTTAAAAGAAAGAAATCTTACCCAGTCAACTTACATTTATTCCTTCCTAGAATGTTAATGGATAAAACCACTCCTTTTTCCTCTTATCTAACTGCACTTTCATTGCACATACACGTCTTGCAATTTTCACTCTTCCTCCAAGACACACCGACGACTGAAGTTGAACAGGATCTGCAGACCACCTCTGCACTCTATGATGATGATGGACCACAAACCTACTAACTCTTCTATCGGTCCTTGTTGAATACATAACTTTATACTTCCTTCTGCACCTCCGGTAAGTCTCTTCGGTTAATCTTGAATTGGCCTCTCAATCTACTGGTATACCTCCAACAGGAACTGCTACTGACTAAATCTTCCACACCACATTAAGCATTGCTAATCTTCTTAAATTGTCTCACTTCTATGTTTAATTATTTTTCTTGAACTACTTAAAATCTACTCTTCTATATCTATCCTCTTCCTTTTATTATTTATGATAAATTTTACCCCCACTTTTATGGTATATTCTAAATTTTCTTCTATCTTCTCTTTTCCAAACTTATTTAGTAATTTATTATCTTCCCTTACTTCTTACCCTTAACTATTCCTTTTCCAAATAAAACACAAGACTTTTATTCTATATTTATTAACTTTTTAACTTCTTTTTTAAGAGCTTCTTACAAAAACAACCATTTTTTTCACCAACAAAAGCTTATTATTCATATCTCTCTGAGAAACCTATATTTCATTTATTTTAATTTTTATGTTATTTTTATCAGAGATATCACATTTCTTTCATCATTCTTACTACCCTTTCAACAATAATGCATATTTCTATAGTTATGAACAACTAATTTCTTTACTTAAAATTTCAATTTTGCATTATTATTAAAAGTGCAGTCTTGATTTTATATGATCCATTGATATCCTTAATTAATGTACAAAATTTTCTTTTTCAGGTTGACCTTTGACTAAGATCTCCTTTCTCTTACCATCCTGATTTGTATTTGATATTATAAACTCTTGTACTCTAATAAAGATATGCTATTCCAACTTGATTTATCATATTTCATTTTTGTATTAAGTTTTCTAATCTGAGCACTACGTTAAGACATTATTTATGTTTTATTTAATGATATTCAAGAACCACAGACTTGGTTGAATTGTTGTTCACATGACCAATAAATCTCCAAAGTTTATACTCGAATGCACCTTCTCATATTGTTTTCTCTTTAGCTCAAAAGTGACCATTGCAATATGTATTCATGTACATACATGTATATGAATGTACAGCGGCGGTTCGTACGTACCCTTTAGGAGGTTCTGTCAGCGAGCGGCAAGCGTTGTATCCTGCTAAGTGCAGCAAAGCAACCGGTTAATTCACTTGCCGCTCGCAGATAGATCTAAACGTACATATAAACCGCCACTGCAACAATGTATAAAATTGTTTAAGCATTGATCTTTCTAATCTAACTTCTAACTAGTCTAATGAATAAGCTTACCTCATTAGAAACTTCTGTGTCTGTAGTCTCTTCATTTTCTATATCATCGATTATATTTTCAAGTTGGGAATTGTAAAATACGCGATTGTAGACGCAACGCTTTTGTCTCATTTTTACCGTGCAATAATACTCGAATGCAAAAACTATTAACAAATTCAAAAGTGTTTTCTGAAGTTTTAATTAGCACACTAAATATATGTGTGAATGAGACTGTTTTTATTCTCTTCCCCACTCTTCTTCAATTTATTAAGTGTAATTTAAAATTCTAGTTATGTCTGGATGCTTTCAATAAATATTTTTTCTAGAGCTGTAGACTCATCATACATCTAAATTTATAGATGGTTACAGAAGATATTTAACAAGTAAATTATATGTTGGCAGACTCTCAATTTAAGGACTGCAAACTTTTTATATCAAAATATTATGATTTTTTTAATTATATCCCTCTGCGAATATTAGTTAGTTTGATTTAAAAAATATATCAGTATACACCTAAATAGCGTATTTGCAAATTGATTGATTGATATACGTTTCTATCAGTGGCGGTTTATATGTACGTTTAGATCTATCTGCGAGCGGCAAGTGAATTAACCGGTTGCTTTGCTGCACTTAGCAGGATACAACGCTTGCCGCTCGCTGACAGAACCTCCTAAAGGGTACGTACGAACCGCCGCTGTGAATGTATATACTATCTATACATGTTGTATATGTATAGCCATATACATATATATGGACATAACACATTATACATACAAAAGTAACGTAACTCAAAAATAATTGAATTTTAATTTTCAATAACCTTAAATTCCTAATTTGTTTTACTTTTCTAATGAAACACAAAAATTACTAAAATTGCTTATTTAGATTTAAAAACGATAAAAATAATGAGCCGTATTCGCATCTCGCTATTAAACTAACAGTATGTTTAATTACCATGGTGACCAATTCTAATCTTTTCCCACCTATTAAAATCAGATAAAGGTATCTCTATTCTTGTTGATTTTAAATGAAACTTTAGTTAAAGACACCTTTAATTGTGGCTCGTAATACGGCCCAATGTCTTTATCTTATCTTTTTACTTGATAATATAAAGTAAATATTTCTACTTTTTAATTTATGGTAATAACAAACTTGATCCTACTAAAAATGTGAACTACTAAGCATGTGAAGCAGCCGGGCATCAAAAGCACATTTTTGGGGGTCCAACTTACTTTGCGGCCAGCTGCCAACAAGAATGAAATGGACAAAATGAACGATACCAACCCCAAGTTCTTTCATCCATACCTTTATGTTGTCAAAGGCCTTGTTCATGTATCCTGATGACAGAATTTGAACTTACCCATATTACTAATGTTTTGTTAACAATTGCTTATTTAAATTTTGGTTCTTTGAAAACTTCCTCTGAAACTGTGCAATCTTTAACCTTTAATTTAATTTTCCCTGTTTGCTGATTCTTAACTTACGTTACTCTAGTGTGTATTTATACATATAAGGTACATTTATAGAAAAATAAAGTTTTAGGAAATAATTTTCCTCACCAATTGATATGTAATTACATTAATGTGAAAGTACATAATTTTTATTGCCGTTACCCAGCATACTCACCAATAATAACTTTATTAATATGGAGATCAAAAAAAGCGCTTTTCATAGATCTTTTACCGTAATAATTATAATTTGTAGCTACTTCATTTGTTATAAGATATTTCAATATTCTGTTGGTTTTGTTAGTTACATCTCTTCCCCCTAAAGTTGACAAATAAGCAACCTAGAACAGCTTAAAAATTACATGAAACTTAATATAATATTCTCTTACTAAAGCAGATGACGTTTGGTTGTTTTCACTAAGATATCCATCTAAAGCCTTCAAGTCATCAACTGTAGATACAGCTAGTTGTACAGGTACCTACATCAGGCAATACGTACTTAATATTAGAATTTCCACTTTGACGCTTCTGTTGATCTTGTAGGTATGCTAGTATTTCTTTATTTTGTTCTTTTATGCATACTAATGATGCGACACAATTGTAAAGAGTAGCTATAAAAAATATTAATAGTATATTAAGTATCAAGAACAGTAAGGACAGTTTACCGATTGACGACAATGTTGGAGGAGATCGGTAAACTCCTTACTGTTTGAGATGCTTATACTATTTTTTGTACGACCATTATGAATACAAAGATATTAACTAAGGAAATATCCCCGAAAAAAATAGATTTAAGATAATTTATTTTTGCCCTGTATATCCACCAAACATTAAGTAGGTTTTGTCGTTACCATGGATACGTTTGTAATTACTATTATTTTTGAATGTCACGATATTTGTCAAACTCGTGAGAATGAGTGAATCTGAAAACGAATATAATTGGGATATTGAAGAGGCCTGAGCAAATTTAAATAAACAACATACATTTTTTTAAATAGTCCAATTATTTAGAAAATAAATGATTTCTAACGAAAGAGACATCTAAAGATCATGCATTTATTTTATAAATTACATATAATTTACTTACCGTTCTGTTTTTGACACAACTGAACGGTAAGTAATTACTTACCGACGCGTTTTTCCTTAGCAACCAGTAAATATAACCTACTGTTCTAAAACCAAGTATGGTAAACAATCCGAAATAGCATGGTCGTACAAAAAAATATATTAAATAAAAATACATTTTGAGTTGACACTTTAATGATGCACTGTCAATCTATGAAATACTAACCTTTAAAATCAAGATTTTCTAAATCGTTATCTATTAAATTACCAAGAACTCTTGCGGTCGGTTTCACAAAGCTTGATTAAACTCTGATTAACTTAATTGTGATGAAATTTAAAATCTCGAAATATGATTGGATAAAACTCAAGGTCTGTTAAATCTCAGCCAATGAAATTTCTGAATTTTGAATTTAATGACAATTAAGTTAATCAGAACTTAATCAAGCTTTCTGAAACCGACCATTGTTCTGCCTGGTGTTGCTATGGAAGTGTGTTTCTGTGCTGTATTTAACGAGAAAGCAAGTAATGAAGATGATAAGTCTTCCTCAATTTGAATTAAAGGACTTCTTGAAGGCGAGTCAATTGTTTTAGAAATCTTTGGAGCAGCTATAAGAAATATTAAAAATGTATTAAATATAAATACTTTTTGAGTTGACAACTTAATAATGCACTATGAATCTATGAATTACTAACCTTTAACATAAAGATTTTCTAAATCCTTATTTATTAAATTACCAAGAACTCTTGGTATGCCTGGTGTTGCTATGGAAGTGTGTTTCTGTGCTGTATTTAATGAGTAAGCATGTAATGAAGGTGATAAGTCTTCCTCAATTTCAATTAAAGGACTTCTTGAAGCTGTATCAATTATCTTAGAAACCTTTGGAGGGCAAGGCAGTAATGATACTTCTTCATCTTCACTTTCACTGTACAATCTTCTTGGAGGAATTCGTTTACGTTTGATATTGCACTCAGCGTCACTTTGTATATCAGATGTTGTTTGGCAATTTTTCAACTTTTCATGAATTTTTTCATAATCATCTACAAATACTAGCTTTATCATGTAACACTAAAATTTTGTGATAGGATTACATACCACATGTGTAAAAAATTCTATTGACTTTATAAAGCTGCCAGTTATGTCCTGATTCGCCTTGCCTCAAAGCACAATTATATTTTGATTGCTCTCTATATGGAGGCCAAAGTGTGTTAGTTTTTTCTTGGTGTAAGCCAATTCTTATGGACTACTGCTAAACCACCACCACTAGAGTGATCAAATTCTATAAGGTGGAAACTCATTTTAATAGGCAAAATTCACCTAAAGCAAATGAGTATGACATACACCATCTCCATTGTGTAATAATAATTGAGTTTAGTTGAAAAAGGTAAAATATCCAGAAAGGGCAATTTTAAGGTAACATAATAGTATTTTATTTACAGGTGTGCTGTCGCATCAATTTTTAGGCTTAAGGCCAAGATTTAAAACACTATGCGTTAGTGAAGTGCTTGAAAAGATACAAACAGCCTAGAAATTGGCAACACATGCATGTCAAATAATTTTTGTAATCATTTACATAAAATTGTGAAAGGTATTAATATATTGTGCATTTTGAGATTAACTTTGACTGATCTCAAATTAAATACATGAGGAAAAAAATTATATATGTATTTAGTTATACATATACCACCTCTTTTGGTAAAACTATATCAAAATCAAGTCGGATTATTAAAATTCTTTATGCACAGATACGTAATTAGACTATTATTGCTAGACTCATTTAAACATAAACGTGTTTTTGGGCCCAAGAGCCTCTTTATGGCCCGACGGGCAATAAAGAAACCTAAATTCAGAGCTGTTTCTTATAAACCTCGATTGGTTCTTAATATAATTTGTAAATTTATCAATAATGAAAACAAGCTGAAACTAAATATTTTAGAATATTTACTATAGTAACGTACCTCAATTGTAAGCACGGTGACTTGATGTTCCTACGTACTCATTCTATTAAAGTTTTTACACAATGGATTTGAGATAAAAATGTAATCTATGCATAAAATAGTGTATGTATAAGGGACGTAACTAAATAACACTTTTGCCCATAAAAGCCTCTTTACGACCTTAATACATACAATTTTTAGTAATCATAATGAAATTATCATATATTTCGGGTATAAGTATATTTAAGGTCTCAAATAAACAACTTCACAGCCATTACGATGCCTTTTCCAACTGGACTAAGATTAAGGTGTATTTTAGGGGGTTAAAAGAGATTAGAATTGGATTAATAGTCTTTTTATTGCTCACTGTCAGTATAATTAAATCAGACTTTTAATTTCTTATTACATCTCGTTCTTTTAAATACTGCCTAATCCCCACCTAGTCAAACGTAGAACGATTAGAAAATCCATTGTCCCTTTAAATCACAAACATTTTTTGAGATAGGTGATTTGAATTATAAAATTCTAACCCTAAAATTAATATAACTTATAAACAAAGACAATTGTTTTTATTGTAGCTTATTTTCCAGTGTTTATATAATAGATGATATTAAAAAATAATATTAGCAAGTACTAATAAGCAACATATTTACATTAGTATTTAATTACAATACTAATCTCGCAAAATCATGGAATGGGTAAGATTGCATAGGCAGTAATAGTAATGCGATGTTCTTTTGTCACAAATAATTTTTAAATCGTGTTAAAATTTTTTTGCTTTACAGTTTTATTATATATACTACAACATCACAACACCTATAATAATATTTTTATTCACAATCATATTTGCAATATGTACATTTCATATGTTGTAAAAACCTTGGAAAGTAAGCTATTGCTATAGCAACACCAAAGTGGTTAACAATTTCCTTTACATATCTGTAAAAATGACATGTAAAGTTGTGGCCAACTTTTTTTTCTGGATAATTTAAAACAGGACGTTTTATCGGATTTAAATTTAAGTTTTTATAAATATATTTAACGCTAAAAACATATTTTTTATTTAATATTAGTTTTATTTTTCCGTATTTTATATTTAATAATTACAATGGAATTAATTAATTTCTAATTTTAAAATACTGAGCACATACATCGCCATCTAGCGGCTAAGAATGAAACCTTACTTAAAATCTCTTTTGGTCGATAGATGGCTCTGATTGAAATTATTACAGTTTATAAATTTTTTTTAAATTTAAAATTACTTTTTATTTTGATTATCTTAAGTCTAATTATTGTGAATAAAATAGTATACATGTTTCGTTGGTAAAGTTTCCACGCCTCGCGATAATTGTTTGACCTCGACGTACCGTCTCGGTCAAACAATTATCGCTTGGCTTTTAAAGATATCCTTTACCAACTCAACATGTAATATACTATTACATAATTATGTTCACAGAATATAAAAATGGCTGTAATGTGGATATGTTCCCATTTCCAACTAAAACTAATTATTTTTGTTTATTGTTTCCAGCCTTATTTTGTGGAACTCCATAATCATGAAATAAATAAAGATTATTAAAAGTTTCACAGTTTTATTAAAATATACCTGACAATATTGTTTCGACAGCTATGCTGTCATTATCAAAGGTAATATAATTATAAACAAACACGTCGCTAAGGTAGATACAAAATAGGTAACTAGATAAAATAATAATAATAATAATAAAAATTAATAATAAAAATCATAATTAAACATCTAATACTTCCAGTAACGGAGAATTACTGAGCTCAAGTTGTTCATTCATTAAAGGTACCCTGAGTTTGTGTTTGTATATCTCAAAGGCTTCTAAAATGTCTAATTTGCGTTTGTTATTACAAAAATGTAGGAATTTAATATTATTTTGAGGAGTCATTGTGTGATTTTGTTCTAAAAGGTGTTTGGCGTAATTCGATTTTTCAGGATGTTTATTTTTGTAATGACGTACGTGTTCTTTATATCTTATGTCAAAATTTCGAAGTGTTTGTCCAATATATACCGAACTACAAAAAGAACAATTTAAACGGTAAATGCCCGATTTCATGATATCATGTGTTCTGTCTTTAGCATTAAATAAAAATGAAAAAGTGTTAGTGTTGGTTTTAAATGTTATTTTATAATTGTTGGTTTTTCTTAGTATATGTGCAATTTTTTCTGATATTTTGCCAAAATATGGTATAGATATGTAATTTGTGTCTTCTGTTTGATTGTCAATGGGATATATTCTTTTGATAGCTAACCTATAATCTTTTTGTTTAATTAAAGTGTCAATCATGTTCGGATTATAATGATTTGCATGTGCTAGTTGTTTAATGGTTGATATCTCTTTGCTAAAATCTGATTTTGTTAGTGGAATAGTTAAAGCTCTGTGTACTAATGATCTGTATGCTGCTATTTTATGTGTATTGTGGTGACAAGATTCATTTGGTATTGTTATGTCTGTTTGTGTTGGTTTTCTGTATATGGAAAATTCAAAAAGATTGTCTGCGTTAATCTTGATATTTAAGTCTAGAAAGTTTATAGCCCTGTTTTGTTCTGTTTCTAGTGTAAATTTTATATTAGGATGGATATTGTTTATTAGAATTAAAAATTCATTGATAACCTCAAAAGAACTGCCAAAACAAGCTAAAATGTCATCAACATAACGAAACCAGAAGATAATGTGTTTAGAGAGGTTTAATTCAAATATTCGATCTTCAAACTTGTCCATAAATATGTTAGCTAATAGAGGACTTAGAGAATTACCCATAGGTAAACCATCCTTTTGTAAATAAATTATGTTATTAAAAGTGAAATAATTTTGACTTATACAAAGGTCAAATAATTGAATTAACTCTAACCTTTTAACTAATTCTATATTACTATTGATCAAGAAACTATCTAATAAAGGAATACATTCTTGTGGTGGTATTCTGGAGAACATGTTGCAAATATCAAAACTAACAAGTTTTGAATGTGGTGGAAGATGTATGTTTTGCAGCTTATCTACTAATTCTAATGAATTTCTAACAGAGTATTTCGATTTGTAACCTATCGTGTTAATAATCTGGTTCAGTTTTTTGGATAAAATGTGATTAGGTGCATTGATGTATGATACAACTGGTCTTATTGGCATATTCTGTTTGTGGGTCTTCACTAATCCATACAGTTTAGGTATTTGTGGGTTTTTATTAAAACACGATTTCTTAACAAAGGTTTCAAATTTTGTCCTTTTCCAAAATTTACCAACAAAATTAAAGAAATTTTGGCCGTTGAATGCGAAACTATACTTAAGAAAGATCATAATAACTATGCAAAATTCCAAATTTCGAATTTGTTAAAAGAGATGTCTTTGAAACAGGACAAAATGTACAACACATCTAACATATCACTTCTTCAATCTATAAAACAGAAAATCACAGAGAACAATCTAATTTCTGTTAAAGCAGATAAGGGTAGCACTTTGGTAATTCTTTCAAAAGATATTTACATACAAAAAGTTAATGAATTTATTAATAAAGAAAATTTTGAAACGTTAAACAAAAACCCAACCACAAAATTCCAAAAAGAAATAAAACAAGGTTTAGAAAACTGCAATATCTGCTTTTCAGAATTAGAAAAGCAACAAATCATTAATAAAAACCCACAAATACCTAAACTGTATGGATTAGTGAAGACCCACAAACAGAATATGCCAATAAGACCAGTTGTATCATACATCAATGCACCTAATCACATTTTATCCAAAAAACTGAACCAGATTATTAACACGATAGGTTACAAATCGAAATACTCTGTTAGAAATTCATTAGAATTAGTAGATAAGCTGCAAAACATACATCTTCCACCACATTCAAAACTTGTTAGTTTTGATATTTGCAACATGTTCTCCAGAATACCACCACAAGAATGTATTCCTTTATTAGACAGTTTCTTGATCAATAGTAATATAGAATTAGTTAAAAGGTTAGAGTTAATTCAATTATTTGACCTTTGTATAAGTCAAAATTATTTCACTTTTAATAACATAATTTATTTACAAAAGGATGGTTTACCTATGGGTAATTCTCTAAGTCCTCTATTAGCTAACATATTTATGGACAAGTTTGAAGATCGAATATTTGAATTAAACCTCTCTAAACAAATTATCTTCTGGTTTCGTTATGTTGATGACATTTTAGCTTGTTTTGACAGTTCTTTTGAGGTTATCAATGAATTTTTAATTCTTATAAACAATATCCATCCTAATATAAAATTTACACTAGAAACAGAACAAAACAGGGCTATAAACTTTCTAGACTTAAATATCAAGACTAACGCAGACATTCTTTTTGAATTTTCCATATACAGAAAACCAACACAAACAGACATAACAATACCAAATGAATCTTGTCACCACAATACACATAAAATAGTAGCATACAGATCATTAGTACACAGAGCTTTAACTATTCCACTAACAAAATCAGATTTTAGCAAAGAGATATCAACCATTAAACAACTAGCACATGCAAATCATTATAATCCGAACATGATTGACACTTTAATTAAACAAAAAGATTATAGGTTAGCTATCAAAAGAATATATCCCATTGACAATCAAACAGAAGACACAAATTACATATCTATACCATATTTTGGCAAAATAGAAAAAATTGCACATATACTAAGAAAAACCAACAATTATAAAATAACATTTAAAACCAACACTAACACTTTTTCATTTTTATTTAATGCTAAAGACAGAACACATGATATCATGAAATCGGGCATTTACCGTTTAAATTGTTCTTTTTGTAGTTCGGTATATGGTTGCGCCCTTTAATAAAGTATTTTTAAAAAAAGGATAGTCGCCTTAAATAGTTATTCGAATATGTAGTATCGACTATCTTTTTATTATCATTATTGTGTTTTATCATTTTGCGCCAGTCGTTGTTGGTTCGTTTACTCGCGTGTTGGTTAGTTTCGTGAAAATATACAGAATTCTGAAGACGCCAGCTTCATCCTTTTATTCCTTATTTTTTCCTTTCCCCTTTTAGTATTAAGAAGCTGTTTTTCACGGACAAGAAGAATCGTCCCGGTAAGTTTTGTTTTTAAATCTTTAGTTGTACGTGAGAGATGCGCTAAGGTCGCTATCCACGCCGCTTCATTTGGCGCCCGAGCAGGGACATATTTAAGTCCGTTTCGCAAATATTAATTTGGGAATTCTGTCTATTATTGCGTTTATCTATCTACGTATTAATAGTTCACGGTTTAATGTAAATTGTAACCATATCCATAAATTGCATTTAAACACAGTTTAGTTTCGTTGTTAATAAATAGTTATTTATTTCCATTTCGGAAATAGATGTATCTGACTTCTATTGTAATACTATCGTTTTTTAATATCTATTTTCGTCGTAACACCTTTTACTATTTTAGATATCGATAATTTTGGTGTTAAAAATATTTTGATTAATAACGTCATTACATAGTTGTTTTATTATTAATTGTAAATTGCGACAAGATAATTAAAATCTACGTGTTGGTGTTATCAACTCAATTTATTTATCAATTTTTCGTTTTGCTATTTATTTGTGTTTCCTGGTAAATCTAATACAATGACCGAAAGCGAAAGTCAATTAGAATTAGATCTAAATAGATTACGCGCTAGAAGAGAAGCTCTTTTTAGAAGAGTTCAATTATGTTATGATGCAGATAGAGCCTTGAAAGTCGATCAACAGAATATTAAAAAACTGGAACAGTTTAAAATTCGTTACTGCGCGATTAGTAAAACCGTTGAAGAGTATCGCGAGCTTGCTGATCAATTTGTTTGTTTAAAGCAAAAGATCAAACCTGAAGAAGCGCCTTCGTTCGCGTTTTTAGATGCATTTGAGGACTTACGAGATAATATTGAATATATGGCGATAGAATTTATTAAACCATCTTTAACTAATGCTAACAATAGTAACCCGAATAATGATCTAGAGATTCAACGTCGTATTCAAATGCCTAAAATAGAATTAATGAAATTTGATGGCGAGGATTTAACTCTTTTGCCACTTTTTTATGAGAACTTTAAACACTTTGTTCATATCAAAACCGAATTTTCGCGTGCTGAAAAACTTCAGTACTTACTAAGTAGTTTAACTGGTAAAGCACTAAAAACTTGTAGTGGTGTTGAGCCCATACCGGATAATTACGACACTATCTGGAAATTATTGGAAGATACCTATCAGGATCAAAAACTTCTAGCAAATCTTTACCTCGATCGTTTATATCATTTTCGGATCACACCTAATTCCAATCAAAATGCTTTGCAATCATTTTTGGAAAAATTCCACACGAATGTCACCGCCTTAAAACGGTTGGAAATTGCTAACCTAGGTGACTATATGTTAACTTATTTAGCTATGACCAGATTGCCCCCAGAATCGGTTAGCGCATTTGAATTAATTAGAGATAGTGGCGATCTCCCCACATACGATGAATTAATTGAATTCATACGTAAACAAAGCAAAATGGTTAAGTTTGAAACACGTAATAATTTCGCTGCCAATGCCCGTAGCCCTTTTAAAACTAATAAATCTTTTTTCGTCAGTGAATCTAAAGTTCAGAAAGTGCCCACAAACAACATCGGCAGTACCAAAAATAGTCTGAAATCTAGTTGTATCATTTGTAATGATAATTTTCATATTGTATCGCAGTGTTCTAAGTTTTTAAAGAAAACTCCTAACGAGAGGTTTAAAATAGTTAAAGACAAAGGTTTATGCATTAATTGTCTAAATCCAAATCACAAACTTTCGTTTTGCAAATCTACTAATGTTTGTAATAAATGTAAATCGAAACACCATTCATTATTGCATTTTAATTTGCAGTCAGAACATCAAACTGTGCCACCTAAATCCGAAATATCGCATATTCATAATAATACCTTGAAACAAACAGATCAACCGCATTGTAGTACAAATCAAGTTCTGCATAGTTTAAGTTCTAATACTGCTTATGATAGAGACAATCATACTTACCGTAATACTACTGTTCTATTAGCTACAGCTATAGTTTCTGTTTACGATGTTTTTAATGAGAAACAACAAATTCGTTTATTAGATACAGGCAGTCAATCGAATTTTTTATCTCGCAACTGCGTGAAACGTCTAGGCTTAGATTTTAATAAAATCTCTTCTTCGGTACAAACCATTGGTGCCGCTAGACAACCTGTTATTGGTTGTACCAATTTGAGTTTTTACTCACAGTTTGACGAACACATTAGGTACTCAGCTGATATGTTGATTATCGAGAAGATCACAGATAGACTTCCGTCTGTAGTGGTCGATCATAATGCGTTGCAACATTTGGCCGATTTACCTTTAGCGGATAGTACTTTTGACATTCCTGGCGAAGTAGACGCCATCATAGGTGCCAATCTAATGGCACACCTGTTAAAATCTGGAAAAGTAACCGGTACTTCAAATGCTCCACTGGCAGTGGAGACCACATTGGGTTATGTAGTTATGGGTGAAGCTCCTATCTTACCGCAGAGCTCCATATCAACAGAAACCTTTTGTACCTTTGATTCTTTAGAGCTGACTATATCTAAATTTTGGGAAATAGAAAATGTCCCCTCTCCTTCTATTCTGAATCTAGAAGATTCGGAGTGTGAAAAAATTTATCTTTCCTCGTATAATCGGGATGATCGTGGTCGTTATTGTGTAGCACTTCCATTTAAAGCATCGCCCGAAAAGCTTGGCAATTCTTATAATATTGTTTGTCATAGATTCTTTGCATTAGAAAGAAGATTAAACGGAAATCTGAACCTTCGTTTAGCTTGTGATGACATTATGCGTGATTATTTGGAACAAGAGCATATGTCGTTATTACCTAACCTAGATTTGAATCAGTTAAGTTATTACATTCCGTTCCATCCTATCTTTAAGGAAAGTAGTTCCACCCCAATTAGGTTAGTAAATAATGCGTCTAGCAAAACTGATACGTCTTTATCATTAAATGATTTATTGCACGCTGGCCCAAAACTGCAAAAAGATATTTTTGTTTTGTTATTGGGTTTTCGACTTTTTTCTGTGGCTCTCACTGCTGATGTAAAACAGATGTTCCGTCAGATCCTTATTATTCCAGAGCACAGGAAATTTCAACGCTTAGTTTGGCGTTTTTCACCTGATCAACCTTTAACGGCTTACGAAATCAATACGGTATGTTTCGGCGTAAAGTCATCGCCATACTTAGCACTGAGAACTGTACAACAACTAGCATTGGATGAATCCAAACGTTTTCCTTTAGCTTCCAAAGTTGTCCAGAATCATTTCTATGTTGACGATTTTGTATTCTCCGTCGACAATGACCTTGAAGCCGAAACGCTGTATCATCAGCTTATACAATTGTTCAAGTCAGGACAATTTGACTTAATTAAATGGGCTAGTAATTCCCAATCTTTGATGAATAAAATACCAGAATCTTTGAAATTAGTACAACATTTAGACTTTGATCAAACGTTTAAGATTTTAGGTCTTACATGGTATCCAGTCAACGATTATTTTTCGTTTAGGCTAGGTGAATTTGATGTAAAACCCACCAAGCGTAATGTCTTATCGGTGCTTGCACAAATCTTTGATCCGTTGGGATTAATTGCAGCGGTTACAATGTATGCAAAATTGCTTATCAAAGATTTTTGGCTTTTAAAATTAGGTTGGGATGAAACCCCTCCTGAATCTCTTGAAAAAAGATGGTTGACCTTTAAAAACGAATTGCCTCTGTTATCCGGTATACAAATACCAAGATATTTAAATGTGAAGTCAAATAGTATAGTTTCGCTAATTGGATTCTCAGATAGTAGCGAAAAAGGATACGCTGCTGTTGTTTATCTTCGTTCAGTTACCGATGGCCAAATAACTTGTTCGTTGGTTTGTTCTAAATCGAAAGTAGCACCAGTAAAAAATTTATCTATACCTCGACTTGAGTTATGTGCGGCATTGCTGCTTTCCAAATTGTTAAATTTAACCCTTCAAACATATAGTTCTCGCATATCCTTTAACCATATAATAGCGTTATCCGACTCTACTGTAGTACTACATTGGATTAGTACTTCACCTCATCATTGGACTACCTTCGTCGCTAATAGGGTGGCTAAGATACAACAGGAATTACCAAATGCAGACTGGTATCATATTTCTGGTACTCTTAATTTGGCAGATGGGGTATCTCGTGGTATGAGTCCAGGACAATTTATGTCTCATCAAGCTGTTTGGTTGTTTGGTCCTCCCTGGATTTTACAAGATTCAAATGAGTGGCCTCTAGAAAAAATTTCTTCAAGTGAAACGGTTTCATTAGAAACGAAATCTAATACAATTTCGTTAGTTGTGGTCAAAGCATCATCTACTCTATACGATGTAATCGAAAGATGTTCATCTTGGAATAAATTAATTAACGTCACTATTTATGTCTTACGTTTTTTGAAAATTTTACCTAGAAATAAATCATTTTCTTTAGCGGACAGACTTAAAGCCGAAGAGGTGCTTTTTAAAATAGTACAGTCTGTTTATTTTGGTGCAGAAATAAAACAATTACAATCCGGCAAACTTAGTTCCGGGAATCTCCTAAAATTAAAACCCTTTTTTAGATGATAAAGGTATTTTACGTGTAGGTGGTCGGTTATCAAACGCGAATATTGCCTATGATCATCAGCACCCTATATTATTACCAAATCATGGTCATTTTGTCGAGTTAATAGTAGATTATTATCATCAACGACATCTACATGTTAGTGAATTTCTGTTAACTTCTGTGTTACGCCAGAAATTTTGGATATTGGCTGGTAGGAAGTTAATACGTCGACGAATCCAATTATGTAATTTTTGTTTTCGGAATAGACCTAAAGCTACCTTTCCCATGATGGCCGATTTACCTGCGCCTCGCGTAAATGAGACCAAAGCTTTTCTGCACACCGGCGTGGACTTTGCTGGTCCCTTTCGTATTACCTTTTCTAGACATAAAGGACATCGTTCCCAAAAGGCATATTTATGTCTGTTTATTTGTTTAACCACTAAAGCCGTGCATCTGGAGCTGTGCTCTGATCTATCTACGGCTAAATTTATGGATGCTTTTAAAAGATTTTTATCTCGTAGAGGTCCAGTTAGTATTATGTACTCGGACCAAGGTACCAACTTCGTCGGGGCCAAATCAGAATTAAAAGATTTATATGCTTTTATTAAATCTGCAAACTATGAGGAAGCTCTTCAAAAGGAGTTACTAGATAATCAAATTAGTTGGAAGCTGAATCCTCCTCATTCACCCCACTTTGGTGGGCTTTGGGAGAGTAACATTAAAAGCTGCAAATCTATTTTACTTAAAATAATCGGGGATCAGATCTTAACTTTTGAGGAGTTATCCACGGTGTTGACGCAAGTGGAAGCTTTAATGAACTCAAGACCATTATATAATTTAAGTTCGGATCCTTCAGATCCAATTGCGCTAACTCCTGCACATTTTTTAGGAAACGCACCGCTGTTGCATTTTCCAGTTCGTCCAATTAACTTACAATGTCATATTATCCATCGAAAACTACTTTTAGATCGACTAGTCCAATCTTATTGGAAACGTTGGCATGTCGAATATTTAACGACGCTTCAATCCAGGCAAAAGTGGAATACCCCTGCTTTGCCCATTAAGGTGGGTATGGTGGTAATTCTAATAGAAGAAAATTTACCCCCTCTAAAATGGCCGTTAGGGGTCATAACAAAAGTTTTTCCGGGTACAGACGGTGTCGTACGCGTTGCTACGGTTCGTACCAAAGGCGGCACTTATAAAAGACCCGCTGTAAAATTGTGTCCATTACCAACACAATGATTTTTTTTATTTTGTTTTATTAGCAATGCCATTTATTTATTATATTGTATATAAACCTTATTGTTTTGGGTTTCGGGAGTATTGTAGTTATTAGAAGTTATACAGTGCCGGCGTTAGGATTCTGGCTGCCCCGTGCAAACTCGAGTTTGGTGCACCCTGGAAACGAAAATTTTATTATTAAATTATCATGCTTTATACTACTAATAATCACGATATCTTTCCTTTATTACATGTGTTAACATTAATTACTATAAATTAGGTTTTCTTTTCAGCATAATTATATCCTTCTGTTTTTTGGCTGCCCCCTAAATTCGGCTGCCCCGTGCGGCCGCACGGTCGCACGTCCTGTTACGCCGGCCCTGAAGTTATATACATTACTTTTAGTTTTCTTAATACTTTTCTTTAGTGATTGATTGAAAACGGTGTTTTCAATGCGGTGGGGAATATGGTTGCGCCCTTTAATAAAGTATTTTTAAAAAAAGGATAGTCGCCTTAAATAGTTATTCGAATATGTAGTATCGACTATCTTTTTATTATCATTATTGTGTTTTATCATTTTGCGCCAGTCGTTGTTGGTTCGTTTACTCGCGTGTTGGTTAGTTTCGTGAAAATATACAGAATTCTGAAGACGCCAGCTTCATCCTTTTATTCCTTATTTTTTCCTTTCCCCTTTTAGTATTAAGAAGCTGTTTTTCACGGACAAGAAGAATCGTCCCGGTAAGTTTTGTTTTTAAATCTTTAGTTGTACGTGAGAGATGCGCTAAGGTCGCTATCCACGCCGCTTCAGTATATATTGGACAAACACTTCGAAATTTTGACATAAGATATAAAGAACACGTACGTCATTACAAAAATAAACATCCTGAAAAATCGAATTACGCCAAACACCTTTTAGAACAAAATCACACAATGACTCCTCAAAATAATATTAAATTCTACATTTTTGTAATAACAAACGCAAATTAGACATTTTAGAAGCCTTTGAGATATACAAACACAAACTCAGGGTACCTTTAATGAATGAACAACTTGAGCTCAGTAATTCTCCGTTACTGGAAGTATTAGATGTTTAATTATGATTTTTATTATTAATTTTTATTATTATTATTATTATTTTATCTAGTTACCTATTTTGTATCTACCTTAGCGACGTGTTTGTTTATAATTATATTACCTTTGATAATGACAGCATAGCTGTCGAAACAATATTGTCAGGTATATTTTAATAAAACTGTGAAACTTTTAATAATCTTTATTTATTTCATGATTATGGAGTTCCACAAAATAAGGCTGGAAACAATAAACAAGATTATTTCGTCTTCGTTAGAAGAACAAGCCAAGTTATACAAGAAACTTATGATCAAACACGGAATCGCAAGTCAGAATGTTTGGTTTAACCAAGAATGTCTGAAACGTCAGGTTATTCCTAACTACATAAACATCACTACCAGAACCAAGAATTCGATTACTGAAAAAGTGATTAGGAATGCCAAAAGTAGACGGCTCAAAGAAGAATCGAAGAAATGGTTTAGTATAAGAGACAATATGCACGTTTATATAAAGGTACTCCATACAGAACTTACTCATAAATTACACAATATCCAATTTGACATCTTAGATTTTGACATTAGAGAAACCGTCAGTCACATTAAATTCAAAAAATACACCACACAGAAAAATAAACTTCATCGACTTGTACAACAAAAACGTACACTACAAAATAACCATAATTGTCAGAACACTGCAAACTTTTATCCTCGTTTCATAAACTTGTCGAATATAACATTCAATGACAGAGAAACACGATTTCTTAACAAAGGTTTCAAATTTTGTCCTTTTCCAAAATTTACCAACAAAATTAAAGAAATTTTGGCCGTTGAATGCGAAACTATACTTAAGAAAGATCATAATAACTATGCAAAATTCCAAATTTCGAATTTGTTAAAAGAGATGTCTTTGAAACAGGACAAAATGTACAACACATCTAACATATCACTTCTTCAATCTATAAAACAGAAAATCACAGAGAACAATCTAATTTCTGTTAAAGCAGATAAGGGTAGCACTTTGGTAATTCTTTCAAAAGATATTTACATACAAAAAGTTAATGAATTTATTAATAAAGAAAATTTTGAAACGTTAAACAAAAACCCAACCACAAAATTCCAAAAAGAAATAAAACAAGGTTTAGAAAACTGCAATATCTGCTTTTCAGAATTAGAAAAGCAACAAATCATTAATAAAAACCCACAAATACCTAAACTGTATGGATTAGTCAAGACCCACAAACAGAATATGCCAATAAGACCAGTTGTATCATACATCAATGCACCTAATCACATTTTATCCAAAAAACTGAACCAGATTATTAACACGATAGGTTACAAATCGAAATACTCTGTTAGAAATTCATTAGAATTAGTAGATAAGCTGCAAAACATACATCTTCCACCACATTCAAAACTTGTTAGTTTTGATATTTGCAACATGTTCTCCAGAATACCACCACAAGAATGTATTCCTTTATTAGACAGTTTCTTGATCAATAGTAATATAGAATTAGTTAAAAGGTTAGAGTTAATTCAATTATTTGACCTTTGTATAAGTCAAAATTATTTCACTTTTAATAACATAATTTATTTACAAAAGGATGGTTTACCTATGGGTAATTCTCTAAGTCCTCTATTAGCTAACATATTTATGGACAAGTTTGAAGATCGAATATTTGAATTAAACCTCTCTAAACACATTATCTTCTGGTTTCGTTATGTTGATGACATTTTAGCTTGTTTTGACAGTTCTTTTGAGGTTATCAATGAATTTTTAATTCTTATAAACAATATCCATCCTAATATAAAATTTACACTAGAAACAGAACAAAACAGGGCTATAAACTTTCTAGACTTAAATATCAAGATTAACGCAGACAATCTTTTTGAATTTTCCATATACAGAAAACCAACACAAACAGACATAACAATACCAAATGAATCTTGTCACCACAATACACATAAAATAGCAGCATACAGATCATTAGTACACAGAGCTTTAACTATTCCACTAACAAAATCAGATTTTAGCAAAGAGATATCAACCATTAAACAACTAGCACATGCAAATCATTATAATCCGAACATGATTGACACTTTAATTAAACAAAAAGATTATAGGTTAGCTATCAAAAGAATATATCCCATTGACAATCAAACAGAAGACACAAATTACATATCTATACCATATTTTGGCAAAATATCAGAAAAAATTGCACATATACTAAGAAAAACCAACAATTATAAAATAACATTTAAAACCAACACTAACACTTTTTCATTTTTATTTAATGCTAAAGACAGAACACATGATATCATGAAATCGGGCATTTACCGTTTAAATTGTTCTTTTTGTAGTTCGGTATATATTGGACAAACACTTCGAAATTTTGACATAAGATATAAAGAACACGTACGTCATTACAAAAATAAACATCCTGAAAAATCGAATTACGCCAAACACCTTTTAGAACAAAATCACACAATGACTCCTCAAAATAATATTAAATTCCTACATTTTTGTAATAACAAACGCAAATTAGACATTTTAGAAGCCTTTGAGATATACAAACACAAACTCAGGGTACCTTTAATGAATGAACAACTTGAGCTCAGTAATTCTCCGTTACTGGAAGTATTAGATGTTTAATTATGATTTTTATTATTAATTTTTATTATTATTATTATTATTTTATCTAGTTACCTATTTTGTATCTACCTTAGCGACGTGTTTGTTTATAATTATATTACCTTTGATAATGACAGCATAGCTGTCGAAACAATATTGTCAGG
Source organism: Agrypnus murinus (assembly GCA_929113105.1). Classification (NCBI taxonomy): domain Eukaryota; kingdom Metazoa; phylum Arthropoda; class Insecta; order Coleoptera; family Elateridae; genus Agrypnus; species Agrypnus murinus. The sequence continues at coordinate 87,638,228 of OV816030.1, forward strand.
TATATTTTAATAAAACTGTGAAACTTTTAATAATCTTTATTTATTTCATAAAACTAATTAATTTAAATTATAACTCACCCATTATTGTGAAAAAACAAAACAATTATACAACAGTGGTGCCTCGATAAATGTACAACTTCAATAAGTACGTTTAAGTATTTTATAACTGAAGTGCAAAACAAATAGCTGTTAAAAGTAAATGGCGACATGTGGTATATGGTCACGTGTGCGGTTCTGTAAAAAGTTAAATGAAACAATGTTGCCAGATCTATCTCTCGTACATCAGTGGACCTGACAGTGTATATGTATATTGTATAAATATTGAAAACAGTAAAATAATATATTCTATTTCTATTAAAGACGCTATTAAACTAAAAGTGTAGGAACGTTTTTAAACTAAATTATACCATGAAATAAATAAAGATTAATAAACTGTGAAACTTTTTATTAATCTTTATTTATTTCATGATTATGGAGTTCCACAAAGTAAGGCTGGAAACATTAAATAAATTATACCATGATGCTCTATCATCAGGAATGATTTTTAATTCTCGATTTCTATTTAATAAAACAGTTCAAATAATTTCTGCCTGCTAATAGTTGCTGCTTGCGGCATAAACTTTGTATTTCTTGTTAAAAAAATTAATAACTTTCCGGGTCTACACTTTTGCATAATAAAACAGCACGACAGTAGATTAAGAGCGAAACAGTGGATCTGGCAACGCAGATTTAAAAGCGTTGGTCTACCGATATTGCGCAGTACACATTCCAATATTTAATTACGCATTCTTATTTTATTTAATAGGTACCTAAATAATAGCCATATCAAGAAAGCAGCCAAAATGGATCATTCAAATAAATACTTATTTGAAATCTACAAAGTAGTTTATTGTAATCGCTTATTTTATTTACAATGCTTAAACTCTTTTAAATACTTGTTTCTTATATTAATACCAATAAATGCTACTTTGGTACCTACTATCAATAAATTATCGCTGCAAATATAAAAATAAACATACAAAAGAGAAAAGACTAATAAATTTTATGCAATATATCACTGTTTACTTACATAAATAGTAATTATAATAAATAATAATAAAAGTCTACAAAACGACCTTATTATACGTCTAATAGACGTCGTTTTAAAGACGCCCACGTACGTCCCATAATGTGACGTCTTATGGACATCATTTATTAGTCATGTGACGTCGCCGACCAATAATCACTTAAAAATAACGTTATTATGACGTCAGTGTGCTGGCTGGGATATTCTTCACTTTCTCGATTATGTAAAAATATTTTTAGCGTTTTCCACATTAAAATACTATTATGTTTAACATCATCAATTTTCTTGCTATAGTAGGCAGTTTTCTCAATTCTTAGTACCTCTACTGCAGCATTTCTTTCTCTCTTGTAAATTGTCTAATCTTCTTGCCTATTTGTAAGTTGAAACCTTTTATATGCATGATCACGCCTGCTTATAGCATTCAGCACGTTATCATTAAACCATTCATTCCTATTTTCTTTCACTATTATCTTCTTCTTAGGCATAATTTTATCTATAATTTCTAACAGATTCACTACAAAATAATTTACCTTACCATTCAGGTCATACATTCTATAATTAAATTGTATGCACCTCAACAGATTGATACCTTCATTCTTATCTCTAACTTTCCTACGAATTTCTAGCGTGCGGTTGGTGCTGCTACCAATCTCTTTAAGTATTACTACAGCTTTAGGACTTGATACACCCGCGATATCTATTAGTGACGTTGCCATTGGCCTATCATTGATTATAACAAGATTTATCAATGTTCGAGAGTTATTTGTCATATGTGTATCTTCCATAACTATTTGCTTTAACCCATTATCATTAATACATCTTTTTAATCTAATTGTTCTAAAATTTGCAATTTGAGAACAGTTTTTTATGGAGAATGCAAAAGTGCAATAAAAAATAGGTGTTCTCATTTAAGTTTTCACAACTTACTCCCGCCCCACACCCCAGGGGGGTGGGGGTGATGTTTGCATATCATGACTGAATAGGTTTCAAAAAATTTCAAAATAAATTTTCTTTTTGCAATCGGATGTGTCGTTCTTGAGAAATTCAAGTGTTTCCACACTTTTTGGACACCCGGTATATAAAACACAAGGGTTATTTTTATTCCAGTTCATTTGAGAGTTCCACCGAGCCGATCTAAGCGATTCTTTTTTATATTAAAGCTTTCGCTGTATAGATTAGACGACACTACTTAATTTTTATATTTTTAATTTGAAAAACTCTAAAATGTTTAATTTGAGACGAACGAATCGGACATTCACTTGGTGAGTTTCGTAACTACTCCCGCTTATAAATATAGAAGGGTGATGCAGCCGTCCACTTCCATCATTAATAATAATAATTTTAATAAGAAAATTTTCAGTACAAATAAAATGTAAATTTAAGTATAAATAGAAATAATAATGTTAATTGTTAATAAGAAAAACATTTCTCAGTACAAATAAAATATAAATGTAAATCTTAGTATAAATAAAAGTAATAATGTTAATTGTTAATGTTAATTTTATGTAAATAAATTAATTTATGTAATTAGAAATGTAAAGTGTTTAAATAATAGGATAGAAATATTATAAATCATCAATATATATAATCTAATAATAATAACTAATTATAATTAGTAATAATAATAAATTAAATTTGTTGTTCTTTAATTATACAATAATATTATTAATTCTCTATGAGAAACGAATAAAAATATCACATTACCAAATAATTGACTTTTCCAGAACAGAATATGCAAACAAAATTAAGACTATAGAAAAATTATATATAAGTAAATACTTTATAAATCTAAATCAACAAATAGTGAAATTATAATAGTAGATTAGTATTAATAAAGGGATCTGTTGCCTAAGCTTGGCTTGTGTGCTAACAGTTCTCCAGTTAAATCTATCATTTAATCATGAATGCTCTTACATGTGTATAAACTAACAAAAACGGTGCTGCGCATGTATTATATAGATTCTTATAGTAGTATATGAATAACAAAAAGTGTAATTTTGATTTATTTTATATTAATAACACTAGATACTGCGACAAATCATCTGCCATCATGCATATGATGCCATCATGCATATGATGTTATGGAGCCATTTACTTCAAGTGATAAAAAACTGTTTATATAAGTCAAAAATAAAATAGGTCCAAGGACTGTGCCCTGTGGCACACCAGTTTTAATATTTCGTTTATCACTTAAAGTATTATTAATGTTAACTACTTGTACCCTTTCAAAAAGGTAGTTTTGAAACAAATCTAACACGGTTCCCCTGACTCCGCAATGCCATAAGACATCAAGAAGTTTATCATGAGGAACTGTGTCAAAAGCTTTGGATAAATCTAAAAAAATTGCAGCAAATTTTTTCCCAGTATTTAGGTTGTTTGTAATTTTGGATGTTAACTTGTACATAGCATCTTCTGTACTGCGTCCTTGAATGAAACCATACTGATTTTCTGCTAAAATGTTATTGTCATTTAGGAAGCTGAATAATCTTTGTTTTAAACATTTTTCAAATAATTTTGTAAAATTACTTATTAAACTGATTGGTCTATAGTTATTTATTAATGTTTTTGGGCCAATTTTATGAATAGGAGTGATTACTGTTATTTTGAAGTGAGAAGGTATAATTCCTGTTACAAAAATTCTATTTATTATGTGCAGCAATGGTTGCATAATCAGATTGTGGATCTGTTTTATTAAATTAGTTGTAATTCCATCCGGACCTGGTGAACCTGTTGTTTTTAAATGAGAGATGTGTTTAATTAGTTCATTTTCATTTACTGGAGATAAAAACAAGGAACTTTGTGAAGTATATTCTATATTTATCGGATTATTAGGTACAGGTATTGATTTGGCCATTTTATCACCAATATTTACAAAATAATCATTACAGTGGTTCGCTATATCTAACTCATTTTCAAATGTGATATCTTGATCATTTATTTTTGTTATTTTTGTATGGTTTGTTTTTGATACATTTTCATACGTAGCATTTTTAATTATATCATATATTTTTTTCATATTGCCTTTATTATTATTTATTTGATTCTTATAGTAGTCATTTTTTTGTTTTTCAATAATTTTGTTTAAAGAATTTCGATATTTTTTGTATTCATCGTTTAACTCCACACTGTAATTATGCAACAATCGCCTTTTCATTTTATCTCTATGCTTAATAGAGGTAATTATACCATTTGTAGTCCATTCTTTAATCTTTTTGTGTTGTTTAAATTGTACAATGTATTCAGAAGTCGCTTTATGCTTAAACTCTTTATAAGTAGATATGAAACTATTATATGATGATTCAGGATCAGGATCATTTAAAATGTTAGTGCAATCATGTGTGTTTAAAAAGGTTTTAAATTTTTGAATATCAAGTTTACTTTTTTTTATTTCAACACAATTATTATTGTTATCTTTATTATTTTTTTGAAACAATATTAAGCATAGTTGGTCCATGATCAGTCATGTGAGAGTCCAAAATGTATGAATCTAAACTTATGTGATTAGTTTTTAATTTCTGTTTAACAAAAATGTGATCAAGACAAGTGTTACTTTCAAATCTAGTTACAGAATTTATATATGACTTATAACCTAATTGTAACATTATTGCTAAATAATTATGTGCCTTGTTATCTACATCTATACCATTTACAGCATGATTTCACTCATATGAAATATGATTTCACATTAACGAAAACTGATTTTACATAAATGAAAACAGAATTCATAATAACGAAAACTAATTTATCATTCACGAATTATGATTTTGCAATAATGAAAACAGAATTTGCAATTTTGAAAACTAATTTCAATTAAATGAAAATAAATTTTGCATAATAGGCAATAAGTTGTAAAATTTTATTATAAAGACAAATTTTATTTTCTGTACCAAAAATGCCTTTTGGTAAATACAACAAAATTTTGCCGAATAACAGAGCTGAATTGCTCAAGAATATATGATGAAGACAAAGATTGGAGAAGAACAGCAAAGCTTAGGTGTCAACGTACAGTTGCGGCCGAAAGATTTTCAACGGTCTAATGCGACTGCGTAATTTCGACTTTTCAATTCTCATAAGAGACGTCACTTTTATTAATTTGAAATGTCATAAATGGCATACAAGCCAGATTCATATGATGTAAATATCAGAAAAATCTGCTAACTTGATAAATTACCGTTGAAAGTTTTTCGGCCGCAACTGTACATACAGCGCATGCTGTCGGAAGAGATTGTCCTTTTTTCAACCATTACAACCAAGCATCAGCCATTTCCGAATTTGGAATGCATATTTTGGAAGATATTGTCAATGTTGCAAGTTAAGAGATGTCACATCTCTTGGATATGCAAACCGTGTCGAACAGTATTATGCTGCATCCTGCATCATTGTGGGAGGAAGACATTGTTGAAATTTAATTAAACTTAATTTTCAACTTATACTTGTTTATAAAAATCTTGTTAAAACAACATTATTTTCAATGTATTTACTTAAAAAGCGTTGTAACATTATAGGGAATAAATATAAGTTAAAATCTGTTTTCATTTAGATGAAATTGGTTTTCAAAAGTGCGAATTCTGTTTTCATTATTGCAAAATCAGAATTCATGAATGATAAATTAGTTTTCGTTATTATGAATTCTGTTTTCATTTGTGTGAAATCAGTTTTCGTTAATGTGAAATTATATTTCACATGTGTGAAATCATACTGTAAAAGGTATAGTATATCTATATTTATGTCACCTACAAAAATCTCCATGTTATTGCCTTACCTACCTACATTTTCAAGAAAATTGTGAATATCATTAATAAAATTGGGTTTCGGTATTGGGGGTGGCTTGTAAACTGCAGTAATACCTATTTTAATGTTATTTATAATGAAACATTATCTACTCACAGTTGCCTGAGATATCGGTAATTTTACACTAGAGAATTCAGCATCAATATGATTTTTTACTAGAATTATAACTCCATCATTTTTATTATAATTGGTATGATTATAAAACAATTTATAATCAGGAATATTACATTGATTTATTGAGGGTATAATAAATGTTTCGCTTAGTACTATAATATCGTTAAAATGTAATTTAAAGCTTTCTAATAGTAATATTAAGTTGTCAATATTCCTATTCATACTCCTAATGTTGATATGTAATAAATTAAAGATATTTTTGGAATATTTTATTTTTGTTTGCAATAAGTCACTATCCACTAAAATTGAATTTTGGTTGTTACCAGTTTCTATTGTCTGAAGAACATCATCTTGGTTCAGATTCACCATTATCAGTTGTAATCAATTCTACTTCTTAAAATTTCTGTGTGATACTTAATGAAAGGGCATTCAGGATCTGATGCTGTATGGCTTGTATCATATTTTGTTTTGAATTTGTTGTTTGCAATGATGCAGTTTTTGCATTTTTTAATTTGTTTTGGACACTCTCTATTGTTATGGTTTCCCGCACAATACTCACATGATATTTCGTTTTCGCAAGTACTACTTTTATGGTAGTATTCTTGACATTTAAAACACCAGCTCACATTTAAATTTTCGTATACATTGTATCTTTCCCATTCAATAAATAATCCAATAAAAGGTCAGTACGGCCTTTATGTGTTAAAGAATCATACCTGAAAGTTTGAAGCAAATTAGCAAAAAGCTCTATTAATTCTCTATTATGACTTTGCATATCTAATCTCATTTTCACTGACCTTTGAATGTTTCCACAATTCTTGCAGTGCATTCCTGGTGTTTCCCGCCCGTTTTACACACAACACATTTTTTATAACTGCGTATCTGTTTCTTTTTTTATAAATTTAAAGAAATTTAAATGTATGTAATAGTTCATCGTCTGTTATAGAATAACTTGAAAAACTCTCCATGTTAAGGTTAAAGTCGTATTTACAAAAACAGTAAGAATTTTATAATTTTTTTCAACAAAATGTTAAATCACCTGCATTTGTAACTCCAATATTGTGCTAATAGTTGTATGTACTTACGAACCTGGTAAGAGCAGTGCGTTAGAATGAGATGGAAGACGGGTGAAAATAGATATAGAACGATCGCTGCTCAGCGGTAATTTATACATTGTCAGTATAAATTGGTTATATCTTCGTTACTGTCTAGCCAATTTCAAAGTTTCAAAAAGCGTTGGATTGTAAAATTTCGAACTAATAACAATTATTTTTTGAACTTTTTTGATATCTTGTGTCGTCCAAAAGTTATCACGCTAGAAACATCTTTCTATGTTTGCAGAAATAGAAATACGCATAATAAGGGAGTTATAAGCTAATCTAGTGAGTATCCTTCCGTTTATTTAATGATAATTCTTGAGTGAGAATTAGCTCTAACTCGCTTAATACTTTAGAGATCGTATTTAATTTAATATAGTCGGATAGTAAATAAAGTATTCTAGATTTGCTGTTGTTTCAGTTTCCCCCCCTCCCGGGGGGGGGGGGTTGTTGGACACCGATATCGCCAGACGAATTTAGGGGATTAATATACACCCTAAATAGCATCCGATAACGTACTCGATACCTTTTTACTTTTCAATGTACCACGGACAACAAAATCCGCTTTCAGATTTACTCTACTATATTCTCATCGCCTTAGCGTAGGTTGTGGTGAACGGACGATGCTCCGTGCTCAAATGTTTATTTATTATAATTTGGTTATTTGTTCGATATGTGGCCCGTTTCACAAAGCTTGACTAAGTTCTGATTAACTTAATTGTCATTAAATTCAAAATTCAGACATTTTATTGGCTGAAATTTAACAGACCTTGAATTTTATCCAATTATATTTCTAGATTTTAAATTTAATCACAATTAAGTTAATCATAGTTTAATCAGGCTTTGTGAAACCGGGCATTAGTGTTTGTTAAATTTTACTTAAGTAATGTAAATCTGCAAATGAGACTGCGTATTTCAGAACATTTTATTATTTGAATTTAAATAAGTTGTAGTGTTTTTAAAGACAAATAATTCTATTTATGGATGCAAATTTAAAATTACTTTATCGTCATGACTGCAGATTCAGCTGCTTCGGTGGAAGGTTTGAGTACTTCCGATATATCCGAATCGCGACGATTTTGTAGTTCAGTTTGTAAATTATTACTAGTTAAAGAATTTTCTGCGTACAGTTTTGGAGAGAAATTACAAAGTGTTGAGAAAGGCTGATCAAAACTAGAACTTTCAAATTTAACAACAAAGATTCGAACCTGCACCAGGTATGTTGCTAAAATAAAAGATCGGAAAATCGAGTTGCATTATAAATAAATAGTAGTACTTTTTTAAAATAGAGAATAATAGTAAAGAAATTCCATAAGTATAAAAAGTGTAAAAGTTCTTCTTTGAAAAAGTTTTAAGCCTAATAATTATAACACTGTTTTTTATATTGTACCTAGGTGTAGTGGTTTCAATTCGCTCATTAAAGAGAGAAAAAGTTCTATCAGGGCTTAGGGTTAATAATAAACATTTATTTTCAAGTGAGTATTACAATATTTTATAATGGTTTTATGTGATTTACATAACATGTCAGGGCTAATAATTATTATTTATGTATCTACGATCATACAAAAAATAATCACTTTTTACATTGATTTTTGTGTAAAAAGTTAACGTCTATTCAGCTAGTGTTATAAAATTTTTATTGCACGCTAATATCAACAAGAGATGTATGATAAATTAATGATTTAGGAATATTTTACACTAGTTGCTAAACATAAAAATCTACGCTAATATATGTATGTACACGTATATATGTGACATGTCACAAATTTAAGAAATATATCAAATACAATGAATAGTTTAGTAAAGCGTTATGATCGTAGATAAAACGTTGTAAGATATACGTGTAAAAAGTTTCTGCATTGCACTCGTATCCTTTAAGACACTCGCTCGTACCTCGCTCGTGTGTTAAACCGATCGCGCAATAAAGAATTGCTTTTTACACTTATATCTTAAATATCTATTTTATATAAACAATAACAAGCGTACTATAAAAATAGCATAAATGAATTACAAGAAGTAGGAAGTATTGTAACATCCAAAAATCTATGGAGAGAACAGAAAATATGTGAGATAAACTTGACCACTAGGTATATTAAAATTAAAATCGTGGTTGCTTCCCTAGCCTAAATTCTCACCGCACGTCACTGTAGGTTATCCTGTCATGTTTATTTTTATGCATGTAAAACATTTTAATGTGTACATTATCATTTATTTACTGTTTGTAGAAAACTGTTAAAACTACTATAGAACATATATCAATTTTTCAACGGCTTTTAAGTATGAATTGTACCGAATTCCAGATTTATATAATTGTCATACTGACAGTTTAATTTATTAAACCAATTTTCATGTTTCAGTTTCAGTAGTTTCAAAATATGAAATGTCACTAGGAAAATTTGACATGTGTGTCTTAACTCTTAAATAACACAGAGTTCAGTTCATATTTAGGAACCCTACTTTAAACAAATTCAATAAATAGATAGCCAAACAAATTCCCTTTTCAATGATATATGACACTTGTATTGACATAAAAAAATAAGGTCAGTAGAAAAAGTCAACCAAAATACATTTCCTACTAAAAACCTCTTTTTTTTAACCAAAAAATCACTATATTTGGCTTTTGTTTTGAAAAGCATATAAAAGAGCGACTAATTTGGTGACAAACTCTGTTATTTTAGATCTTTCATACAGTGCACATATGCTGAGCAAAATTAAAAAAATTGAAGGTTATGTAGTGAGTTCGGATAATTTTTGTAAACAAATGTAAAAGTCAAAATGTTAGGTTATATTATTTTTAAAGTGTTAAAGTGAAAGATAATCATTATAAATCTTTGAATTTAACTTCTAATTTTAATAATAATTACATTAAAGGCCGGTATTATAAAACTTTTTACTTCCTAGATAAAATTTACTTTGAGAGTAAATTAATTTATTCTGTCAATTTGCATATGAAATTGACAGAACAATAGTATATTATTTTATGCGGAGGAGAAGTATGACTTTTCATGGTGCGCCTGAGTTTCCCGCCGAACGTAGTGAGGCAGGTAATAGAAGGCAAGCCATGAAAAGTCACTTCTCCTCCAAATTAAATATGCTATTTTTTCTTCAAACGCTTTAAAATATGTATTATAAAGCTGCCATGTTTTTGTGTTTTTGATACTCAGCTCTGGGTTTGATTTATGCATACAATACTAGAAATGTAGTAGGCGATTAATAAATGCGAGTAGTTTCGATTGTTATACAAAAAAACGTTTTGACAGATATAAATTGTACACTTTTCCTTCCATGGAGGGAAAAGGAAAAGTAAAAATGTCGCCGGCGGAGAAGTTGCATTTTTCTGCAGCCACCTCAGTCAAATTATGACCTAATTATTTTACGTTTGAAGAAAAATGAATTTACTCTCAAAGTAAATTTTATCTAGGAAGTGAAAAGTTTTATAATACCGGCCCTTAATCAATTTAATGTTCAGTACTATATTTTTATTTGTGGAATAATTTTTTTCATTTATTAGAAGAAAATTTTTTATGGATAATGAAATTTTCAACCTTTGTTTTACAATTTGGATGCAGGGAGAAAATTGTTAAAATAAAATTTAATCATTAAATGGACTTACCGTATTACAAGCAAGCAGCTGGATTTCAATTTTAATTATTAATGCCATTTATTTGAACGAGAGGTAAATGTTGTCATTCCACCATTTTAATTTCAAATCATATAGAAAGTAGAGAATTGTTGTGTTGTTACTATATCAGTTGGTAAACGTCAAGGTGCCAAAATACAATATCATTTAAAAAAAATTAAGGTATTTATTTAGTTGTACTTTAGTAATTAAGATTATAAGGATGCCAGAAATATTACACCTCGGATAAAAGGCATTACACTCTCTTAGGATTGATTTTTCTTTTTCTGTTAGGGAATAGCACCCTTAAATTAGTGAATTTTTAATTTTTTGTATACAAAGACATTTTTTATGACTGATTGATTATAATGCACAAAAAACATCAGATTGACATTTTGTTAATTAAATTATTTGAAATTTTACACACATTGTTTTTTTACATCGTAGAACAATTTTGGGGGTCAGAGGATATAAATTGTTGGGAAAAAATTGTCAAGCATTGGTAGGACCGACCACCCTTTTATTGAAAGAATAGTATATTACACAATTTTTAAAAAAGGAAACGCATACCTATTGTCTTAATTTTAATCTATTAAACTATTTATGGTTCATATTTTATCATATTGCAAATGTGTACAGAACCTTGAGAAGATACAAAGTAATTGGCAAAATAACCTTTTATGTTAAGTTCACAAGTGGTAGCCCAAGTTCCAGTTGAATGGGTGCTTTTTTTGCACCTTTTTTGTGTGCGAAGATTCATATGATTGATCTTTAAATTGTACCCGATTGATTTTGGATTATTGGCCTGTAAACATACTGGTCAAACGATTCAAATTTTCTGCAGCACCGTCGAATTGCAGGTATGAAAAAAATAAACTAGATTCTGATACGATAAATGTAACACATTACAAAAACAAGAAAAATATCTTATTTATTTATTTACATACAGATAATCCAACAGCATATCAAAAGATATTCCTTTTATAGGATTATACAAAATAAAATACAACCATGTAGATGAAAAAGTATATACAAATTTTAAAAAAACTTTGACATACATATAAAGAAGTATAAGTTGCCTAAACATAACCTAACTTATTAACATTTAGACTGGTTGAAAATTTATAAACAAATTAAGAAAAAATAGTATATTATACACCAAGGTGGTGAAGACTGTTATTATTGACCGAGCACCAAGATTGTTTCGCGAGAGGCTTTGCCCCGAGCGGAATAAGGTGCGAGGCCTATTAATGTCTTCACCACCGTGGTGTATATACTATTTTTTCCACTACTAGCCAAATTTAAGGCAAAAATTAAAAATTAAAATTTTTCTTGTAAAAATCAAGTAGCACAGGAATGCAAATTCGCCTTTCCACTAATAAAACAAAAATCAAGTAGGTAGTCTGATGCAGATTGACATTTCCACTAATAACTAATGGTATTTTTATTCAAATAATTTTATCGTGGTAGGTAATTTCAAGCAGCAAATACGTTAAAGACAATCTCCTGGGTATACAAAATTATGTTGCACAAGTTTTTGTTAAACAACTATCCCTGGATTCTCAAAACATTTGAATTTATCCATTATTAACCTAGGTTAATAATAGAAAAAATTATTAACCACTACTAGAGAAATTCAACTTCTCAGTTGGCTAGGAGATGCAATAATTGTCAACTTCATAGCTAGTAGTGGAAAATAGTATATTATACACCAAGGTGGTGAAGACTGTTATTATTGACCGAGCACCAAGATTATATCGCGAGGGGCTTTGCCCCGAGCGGAATAAGGTGCGAGGCCTATTAATGTCTTCACCACCGTAGTGTATATACTATTTTTTCCACTACTAGCCAAATTTAAGGCAAAAATTAAAAATTAAGATTTTTCTTGTAAAAATCAAGTAGCACAGGAATGCAAATTCGCCTTTCCACTAATAAAACAAAAATCAAGTAGTCTGATGCAGATTGACATTTCCACTAATAAAACTTATTTTCAAACAACGTTTGTAATTATCGTGTTAGGTAATTTCAAGCAGCAAATACGTTAAAGAGAATCTCCTGGGTATACAAAATTATGTTGCACTAGTTTTTGTTAAACAACTACCCCTGGATTCTCAAAACATTTGAATTTATCCATTATTAACCTAGGTTAGGTGTGAAAACAGATCAAGTGAAAACAGATCAATGTGGCTAAAATATGAATTATAGGTTTTTTGTATTGAATTTAAGCGGGAATTGGTAGCTAGGGTGGGGCAAAAAAATAAAAGTTTATCGGAATCTTGCTCCCAAGGCAGTTTCCCATTTCATTCATCAATATAAATGACCATAAAAAAATCAGCTCAATCGGAGTACTCTAAGCCTTGCCCCTGACATCTGACCTCTTTGCCATTATAAAGGAATCTCGAACGGTACAGTTCAAGTTTCTTCAACACACTCTACTATATAAAACCTTGGCTGATGGCATCTCATGGTGTTGATGCTCCGGTCACTGATCTTCAACTGCGGTATGACCTGAAAGAATACCATGCAATTGATCCAGAAGTAGCAGATGCAGCTGTTTCCGCAATGGAGAGGCATTTCTGGTATATGACAGAGGAGTTGCCTCCATTTTCATTATTCTCTAATCAAGTATCTCAAGCAGACAAGCGGAAAAAAGCGTGCCAACTACGCAAAGTGAAGTCTTCTCATTCTGAACTATTGGAATTAGCAGTTCCTGTATTCCCCACACTGAATCCATCTTCCAAATTAGTATCCTTGATTGGACCCAAGTCATGGTTGCTATTTCAAACGCTTGGATTCGGCTCTGACTGGTTGACCAAACCATCTTGTCAATGGGAGGCAGACGCTGCTTACCAGGATATTGCAATATTTGTACAACATGTTAAAGCAGTTAATGACCTGTCAGAAAGAGTGGTTAAGCTCATCCAAGATTATGACCACAACATTACAAAGGATGAAGTATAGAGGCAGTTTCTTTTGCAAGTCATTGAGCAACACCGCTTATTCCAGATTTCGAAAAAAATACTTAAAAATGTGTAGAACTCAACGACATTCGCGTTAATAATCAAAAACGTATAGTATCAAAGTGTTTGTTCTGTTAAGTGTTTTTGTTTCATAGGATCAAAGATTATCAAAGTATTTCATATAAAAGTAACTCAGTAATCACTAATGTGGAGCCAACTGTCATTATACTTCTTTTGGGCATGTATTATATTGTATTAATTACCAGATTACGTTGATTAAAAATGAGTATGTTCCGTACAAGTTTCCTTTATAATGGCAAAGAGACCAGATGCCAGGGGCAAAAGCTTAGAGTACTCCGATTGAGCTGATTTGTTTTATGGTCATTTATATTGATGAATGAAATGGAAAAATGCCTGGGGAGTAAGATTCTGACAAACTTTTATTTTTTTTGCCCCACCCTATTGGTAGTATATGTAGTTACTTGAAAAAGTTCTGCAATAAAAAAGATGATTAGATCGAGTATTCTATGCTGTTATGTTAAAATCAATCATTGAAAGAATATCTGGACAATTGATATTATTACTAAGTAAGTTGTACATAAAAACTAATTGTTGTATATTTCTATCGTAGGATTCATAATATAAATGTCTATTGTATCTGAAATTTAATATATTAATAAATCTAATCTGGATTCTCTCAATCCTGTTTATATATTTAAAATATATTAGATTCCATATGACGCATGCATATTCCAAATGACTTCTAACATAGGCATTGTATAATATAAACAATGATCCCAGATTTTTTAGTGCGCTTTACTAATAATGTTTTCTACATGAAATTCATATGATAATTTAGTATCAAGAATCACTCCTAGGTCCTTTATAGTAGTTACTCTTTTCACATTTTTATTGTCAATGAAGTAATCATATTCTAATGTGTTTACTAACCGTGAAAATGTAATAGTTGTGCATTTTTCAGAGTTAAGACTTAGTTTATGATCTGTACAATAACGATGCAATCTGTTAATATCATTTTGAAGTTTACGACAGTCCTCTATACTTCTATACTCTGTACTATATCTACTACTTATTTTTATATAATTTGAGATCATCAGCGTAAAGGCAATATTGAGAATGATGGAAGGTGTTACCGATATCATTTATAAACAGGGAAAATAATAAAGGCCCTAGGTGTGACCCCTGAGCTATTCCAGATGTAATTTCTACAAAGTTAGACATACAATTATTGAATTTGACACATTGAGATCTGTTCGAGACATAAGAGGATATCCATTGTAACAGACTACCATGTATACCAATATTCTCCAATTTAACAATTAATGTATTATGATGAACTTTATCAAAGGCTTTGGTGAAATCTGTATACACGGCATCCACTTGCTGATTTTTTGACATTGCATCCATTTGACATTGTATTGAATAAAAGGCATAAGATTAGTAACAATAAATCTACCCTTAAAAAACCCATGCTGATAGTTACAAATAAGATTTTTACATAAGAAAAACATTTCATTTGTTATAATGACATCTAGAATTTTACCAAATGCACATAAAATTGATATAGGACGGTAATTGTTAACAACATTTTTACTGTCATTTTTATACTCTGGTACAATTTGAGCACGCTTCCAATAATCGGGATAGATTACTGAAGAAATTGATTTATTAAAAATAATATACAGGGGTTGCAAAAGCGAATCTTTACGTAATTTAATGAAAAGAGAAGGAATTCCATCAATACCAGCCCCTTTATGAACATTGATTTGATCTAATTCTTTCTTAATTTGATCAATACTTACATACGTAATACTAATATCATTAAACGAAATTTGTTTTTTAATCGAACAAGGGGTATTAAATGGCACATAAACTGAAGCAAAATAATTCAAGAACGCTTCACATATATCACTATTATTGTCATAAGTGTTATTATTATAGGTAACAACACTGGGAACAGACTTAGAATTGGAGTTACTAGAGACAAAGGACCAAAAAGACTTTATAAATCAAAAAATATAATACAAAATATTTGCATTATTAAAAATTCAAAGTGGGGAAATTATTTTACAAAATAAGTCAAAGTGTGACAATATTAAACCCACAAATATAAATGAGATGTGTATAATTCACAGGAGACACTCTAGGACAGCTGTTTCGATCTTTTTAGATCTCATCAGCTAGAGATAGTTTTTCTAGAGATAGGGTTTAATATTGTCACACTTTGACTTATTTTAACTAATGGACTAATGGATCAGAACAAGATTTTATGTCAATGTTGCTAATGGAACTAAAAACAAGAACAAGTATTTTGCCATTAGAATTTTCGATGCCATTAAACTGTTTGAAATCTAAAAAATTGTAAGTATCAATAAGATTTTCTGCAAAGTCACCAGTTAGACCCCAGAAAGTACTTAAATTTATTTACATTCCATTTAATATTTCCAAGATTGTAATCGCCAAGTATTAAAAAATAATCATTGGGATGATTCAATACAATTTGACTGACTTTCATTAAATGAGCTTTTAAATTATGTATACTAGCATGAGGTGGCGAATAAACACAACATACATGCAGTTTTTTACCAGCAGTTAAATTAATAGTTACCCACAAATCTTCACATATTCCATCACAACTCCAACTTTCTTGAGAATTTGAAATGAAACACTTCTTAATACTAATTAACACACCACCACCATCTTTCTTTCCACTGTTGACGCCACGATCTTTCCTGAACACATTGTATTCATTCGGATCAAGCAACTCAGAGCTATAGACGTTACTATTTAACCAACTTTCCACTATACAATAGATATCTGCAGAGTTTGCAATTACTGACTGGTAAAACTCTTCAGTTTTTGTACAAAGTCCTCTCATATTCTGATAGTATACAGTTACTCCCATATTGAGAACAAAAATAACATACAAATAGTATTAAGTACTTTAATTTAAGTACTTAAGTACTAAAATTTGAATACTTTTCTAAGGGAAGTTTCATCTGCTATTAACAGAGGTCTACCATTAGCAGGGTGGGAGCAATAAATTTTACAATCTCTTGTCCAACATTTTAATTTACGGTCTTTACATAGACTTCTTACTTGTTTAAAAAGCAGTTTGTTAGATGGGGTTAAATGGTCATTAATATAAAGTTGATTATTGTTGTTTGGAAAACCAATATCATTAGCTCTTATGCCGTTCGTTCCCTTAACCGCAGCCAAAATTTTGTTCTTAATTGATCTTGTTGGTATTTTTACAATAAAGGGTTTAGGAAAAGGATTTTCAGCATTATAGTGCGGCACTGTGTGACATATATCAACAGCATTTAGATCATCGACTTCTAATCTTCTAATAATTTTACTTACTACTTCAACGATGTTTTCATTTGGTGATTGTGGTACATTTTCTATTTCAAGATTGTTTATCCTTGACTGCTGCTGTAAGTTATTAACTTCAGATTTAAGTAATGTTATCTCCTTCACCATGATTTTAATATTATCTTCAATATTGCTACATATTTCTTCAAGACTTTCGAGCTTATTATTGAAGTCGTCCTTTTCCTCCATAATATTGCAATAAATTGACAAATTCACTTTGCTGCTGTTTAACTTGTTTGAGATCAGCCTGTATACCATCTAATTTTTGCAATAAAAGCTCATTTATATCTCCACTTGAGGAGTTAGAGCTTTTGTCGTTTTTGTAACAACCAGAGCACTTCCATGATAATCCCTGATATTTATTAATAATAATAATAATAATCTTTATTCTGCAGTCTAAGTTAGAAAAGTTAGTAAAGTCTAAGTTAAGTCTTAACTTAAACAAATCAGAAAAGATTATTTTTTCTAGAAAAATTGTACATGATATAAATAATCCTTAGCAGGTAAAATTCCTGGGGTTATAAATTCAATCTAACCTTAAGTGGAATTTACATATTAATTATGTGGCAGGAAAAGTATCTAAAGCCATTTATTTAATTAGAAACTTAAAAAATTGTGTTGACCAAAGTGTTTTATGGACATGTTATCACAGTTTATTTCTAAGTCACATTAGATACGCTCTATTAATCGGGGTCATTCCTCATATGCTAAAGTACTGTTCAAATTACAAAAAAAGGTAGTAAGAATAATTACAGGTGTTCAATATTGAGATTGTGGTAGAGATAAATTTGACCAAAATAAAATATTTACCTTACCATGTTTATATATTAAAATTAAATACACACTTATTGTTCTAGAGTAAATGGACATACTATAATTGATTTGGTAAATTTAAATATAAATATAGATCTGCGATAAACTTTTTAGGGCCAAATTTATATAATCATTTTATATTGAGTGAAGCTTTTTACTTGAATTTTTGTTACATAAATTTTCATGATAAGTAGCATTTTAATGATGTAGGAGAGAGTCGCCCAAATTGAACCAGTCGATTATCTTTTTAAAGACTATATTGCTATGACATCTATCGTTGGAAATAGTAACAGGAGGACTACAGAATGCTGTAGTTTCAATATGAGTACAATGTTCCCGCGAATATCGATGTAATTGCAAATTGTATGTTTATGCCTTCATTTATGTAATTTTCTCCGTATGTTTCGTAAAGGCTAGTGCAAAAAATTGCGCAACTGTTTGGAAGGCGGTAAATACCATTATTTTGTTAGCTTATTTTAAACAGTCTGGCGCGATTTCGGCGCTAATTATAATTTGTAAAAAAATTGAGGTTAAATTGAATAAAAACAAATGAGTGTTGCCTAAATTGAACTTATTAGTGTTGCCTAAATTGAACTGGTTAGGTTCATTGAAAAGACAAATAGCAAACAGTTCTGATGATTTGGCAAAGTCGTGTTCAGAAGATGCTGTTTATTTGAATGGATTAGGAACATGGATTAGCCCAAATAAGAAAAATAATAATCAAATTGATCACTTCTTAATTGAATCAAAACATGCAAGTAAAGTAACTGACGTCAAAAGTCTAAGAGGAGCAGATATAAACAGTGACCATATAATGGTAAGAATAACATTAAAAGAAGAAATTAGCATGATAAGTAAAACTTTGAAAGGGAAAAAATGGATAAACATAGAACAACTAAAAGAAAATGATACGAGAAATGTATATATGAGATTAATACAAACAGAATTAGACCAAAACGAAATAAAAAGTAATATTAATATGGAATGGAACTTATTAAGCTGGATAAAGAAAGAGAAGGCAGAAGACGTATTACAAAAAGTCAAAAAGAGAAGAAATGAGTGGTTCGATGAAGAATATGTACAGTCATTAGCAAATGTCTTGTCCCGAGCAGGCAACACATTTAACAATTCTGGTAAAAGAAACGACGTACGTTTCAGTGCATAGTTTCTTTTGTTTACAAACAACACAGCAAATCTAACCAGTTTTAAAGGTTGCTACCCTACCTAGAGTGGCTTTGTATAACAACAATAGAGTAATAAAAACTGCTATTTTCAAGTGAGTTTCTTATTTTACTGGAATACAAAACAGCCGTTTCACTTCTACTATCGTTTCTTCTATTTTAAGAAATAAATATCGTATACTTTTTTCTACTTTATTATAAACTCTATTAATTTATTTAAGAATTTGATTTGTTTATTTACAAAGTTTAATTATTTTGTAAACACTAAAAAAACTAAATTTTTAGTACTAACTGTAATCAGTTTTTATTGCAAAAAATTAGTAAAAATAATAAATAATCAAAACTAATAATTATTCCCCGAGTTTCCAAAGTAAAATCAGATTGGGCATACAAACGAGGCATATTTAAACATTAAGGGCCGGTTCATTAACCTTCATAAAATAAAATAAAATTCCCAGTAGTTGCCGGTCAAATAAATTAAGTTTAATAATAAATACAGTTTGGGTATATTCACAGGATTATATCTTGAAAGTAGTTAGTGGAATGTTTATGAGAAAGGGTCCAACTTTTGCACTCAGGTAATACATGTAAGAGAGATGGGTAATTGACAGAATAATGTGTTAGAGAGAAAAGTTAAACCCATTGACTAATCTACTTAAGAGGAGGCGGGATTTAAAAAAAATCTGTAATCTTTCACAAATATTTTCTAAAAATTTTAGGTAAACAGATATTAATGATATACATTAGGGTGGCCCTTGCTTGTATGGGAAAATTTTATTTCAGTAGGATTGTTGATCGATCCCCCTAAGAATGTGCGAATAGATGAGAATCGATAAAATATGAAGTTTCAGATCAATCCGAAGTGATTTAGAGGTAGCTCAAGCCGGTCAGAATTTCGAAAAATATAATTTTTTTGCATTTTTTCCTTTTACCCATCCCTGAAATATATTATACCAACCCTGAACATAAAAATAAATATTAATACATATTCTATAATCAATTACCTTTCCAACAAGCCAAAAATAATAAAAATCGGTTGACAAATAAGGAAGTTATGGCCATTCATATTATTAAAAAACCAAACATTTTAATTTCTATAAGAATATTTCATATTAATTTAATTTTCAATAAAAACCAATTAATTTTTTTTTTATTTTGAAAATTTTAATTTTGAGTAATAAAAAACATTTAAAAGTAAAAATAATACAAAATTAATCTTAACTTGTAGTACTAGTCAACGCTGTTTTAGTATGAGATTTGCAGTTTTATCGATAGTTAGTAACCACTTGCAATAAATATTGCTTTTTTCTTCTTTTTTGGTTAATACTTTATTGTATTCTTCAATTAATTTTACTACACGTTCTGCTGCATCATTCACTACATTTAAATTATGAATTATATTCTTTACTTTATTATAAGCTTCATTATCGTTCCACTTACAAGGGTCTTCATTTAATAAATTAGTAGAAATTCCAAAGCGATTGAAAAATTTGTGTTTTTACGCGTATGCGGTCATCACCGAGAAAGACAACTACCGAGAAACCAAAACCGGCAAAAAATAACCGAGAAAAGATAACCTAAAAACCACAACTGAGAAACCATAACCAAGAAACCACAACCGAGAAACCATAACCGAGAAACCACAACCGAGAAACCAAAACCGAGAAACCACAACCGAGAAAATCATTGCCGAGAATGGAAATTACCGAGAATTCATGAAGCGATAATTAAAAGTTAGTAACTTTGATAGATCTAAAAGAGACAGAGGAGAATACATAGAGCGGGGAAGGACAGAGAAAGACCAACTGCGTAAAGGAAACACTATGAAGCGGAAGTTAGGTTATAAGTTAGTAAGTTTGATAGATTTAACAGAGACCAAGGAAAATACATAGAGCGAGGAAAGAAAAAGAAAGGCCAACGGACACGCTATACAGGGGAGGGTAGGTCATAAGTTAGTAAGTTTGATAGGTCTAAAAGGGACAGACTTCAATAGTTAACGTGACGACTGAGAGAGAAACTAACTCTAACAGGACACGCTATGCCGTGTGAGTGTTAATATTCTAATATTAATTAATTAAATAATTATTACTTCATAATGCATGGGTGCATTCTCGGTATTTGTTATTCTCAGTAGTTTCTATTCTCAGCTTTAGTTTTCTCGGTTGTGGCTTCTCGGTTATGGTTTCTCGGTTTTGGTTTCTTGGTTTTGGTTTCTCGGTTTTGGTTTCTCGGCAGTTGTCTTTTTCCGTGTTTGCTTTCTCGGTGATGACCTGGATCCTTTATCTTTAACCTAATATCAAAAATTAAAATCAATTTTTATGAACCAAACACGTTTCTATTTGTGAATACAATGTGAATACTTGACTTCAATATCATTAGTGTTACCAACATAGAAAAAAAATTAGTGAATGCCACTTATATCAACATAGCAAAAATAATTTTTATATTATTTTTACTTTTAAATATTTTTTATTACTCAAGAATGAAATTTTCAAAATACAAAATAAATTAATTGGTTTTTATTGAAAATTAAATTAATATGAAATATTCTTATAGAAATTAAAATGTTTGGTTTTTTAATAATATAAATGGCCATAACGTCCTTATTAGTCAATCGATTTTTGTTATTTTTGGCTTGTTGGAAAGGTAATCGATTATAGAATATGTATTAATATTTATTTTTATGTTCAGGGTTGGTATAATATATTTCAGATGTGGGTAAAAGAAAAAAAATGCAAAAAATCATATTTTTCGAAATTTTGACCGGCGTGAGCTACCTCTAAATTACTTCGGATTGATCTGAAACTTCATATTTTATCGTTTTTCATCTATTTGCATATTTTTAGAAGGATCGATTGAAAAAAAAAACACTTTTGAAAATAAGGGCCACCCTAATATACATATACCTATGATCTAAGGTTCCGTGCTTTGTCAAGGGTGTTTCTTAATTTTTGTTTTGTGACTGTTTTGTTTTTAGTACTGACTATATCTATGTTTCTAGTTTTTTCTTAGTTTGTAGTATTTTATGTTTGTAGTTTATAGGATATTTAAATTTTTTTGTATATTTTATTTTTTATTTTTCAACTGGATTGACAGTTTGTTATTCAGTTCGTTTGAGTTATTATACTTTGTTTGGTGATTTCAATTTTAGATCGACTTATAAAAAACAACTGAATATTTAATAACTTTTTAAAATTTTAATGTATTTACATAAATAAATGCCTATATTATTACTTTATTTTTATTTATCGCTTACATTAATTTCTGAGATTATTTAATTATCTAAAATACTCCTAAGCCTCTATTTTTTGATTATTGTTTTCATTATTATTTTCGTTTAGTTATTTTTTATTAAAGGTAAAGAATGAAACATAAACACGCTATATAACTTTGTTTAACTAGTAGATGCTTCTATTTAAAAGGACTATTTTATAAAGTGTGTCAAAGATATTTTGAATAGAATGAGTAACAAGCGTGTTTTCAAAACAAGCTTTAAAGAATGCAAATATCTTGCCCAGGTAGTTGTCCATCTCTGTTTAATTCGGTCTCTTTCGTACACAGTATAAGGGGTATTTCGATTCTTAAAGCAGCAACGTCCTTACTCGGGACAAGACATTTGCTAATGACTGTACTGTGTAGTATAACGTTGAAATTCACAACCCCTTTGATTGTTTTACGGTCACTGTTTAAAACCAAGCTTCTCCGTTAGTTTTGGTTGACGCTGGTTTCCCCCTCCCTCTCTTTATCGTAGATTCGCGCTAGCGCGGTCAAATGCATTCACAATGGTGCGAGAGGCATAACAAAATGGTGGGCTTTCATTAGAGCATGGTTGAACGTGAGATGTAATAGGAAGTTGGTTTGGTATAATTCGCTTTAGCGGAGAAAATATCGCGTCCATCAAATCGATCACTTAAATGGTTATATTTGATCGATCGTCGACCAGACGGAATAGACTCTGGTGTTAACCACTTAGGTAAACGTTTTTTTATTTTCCACCATGTGTTAAAATCGCATTAAAATAGTATTCTATTTTAGGTAACAAGTCTATATCATTTACCTAAAAGAAATGATTTAATACAAGACCTTTCAGTTGATCGAAAGGTAAAATTCTTTTCAAATATTTAAATTAATACCACATACAGAGTATTTTATTTTTAGGTCTTTTCTTTTGGTTTTCGTTCTTGCTCGTCTTTTTTCTCTTCTTGCCCTTTTGACCTTGGGTTTGGTTTAACTTGAAGGTCTTCCCTTTTGGGTTGGTACCTGCATACATACATACAGGGCTGTTGTATGTAACACAAGATTATACCGGAAGAAGCGAAACAAAAAACCCTAAGCAAGGCTTTTAAACCATATCATCCGTGGGTCATCGAATGGTGGGATGTTTGTTTGAAACTGTATGCATTTATATATATTGTGTTATTTTATCTCTGTGTCCATGTATTTTTGAAACGTTTATACAATTTATTTACTCATGCATGTTCGTGTTTAAGTACTAATTCAAACGAAATCTCGAGTAGTTAAATTATCATAGGGTAGTTTTTCAGATTTATAACCAGCTGTGATACAAATCACCATTCTGTTGATTTTACCAGACTTATTAAAATCCTTAATCAGTATAATTAAGAACCTTTACCGTTTACAATTAAGTCCTACTTAGAACGTTTACATTTCACTACATATTTGTGTTTTATTTATTACTATTTATTCATTTTGTGGTTTTAATATTTGCTTTCCAGCTTGTAACCTGTAAGTATATGCACCATACGATCAAAATTGTGGAAGTTGTGAATATGTTAGTAAAAGATCTATTTCTTCGTTTATCTAAGAAGTTTGAAGCTTTAGTAAGGAGAATTGTTTTTAAACGAAGTGGCGCTTGTTTTTCTTATCTTGTATGTCTTGTATTATCCCGCCTCTCTCTGACTTATTGGGGTTAGCCGGCAAAAATTAAAGTAGTGTTAGGTCAAGCTGATACTTCCAGCACAGCTATATTTTTGGTAGGTTTGGTATTTATCTGTATAAAAGTAGCCTTTGTGATTCTGTAGGCTATAGTAGAAATAATAGAAAACAAAGAAAGACAAGATTAGAAATGTTAAAAAAAAGTGATAAAGTGAATAAAGGAGAATATCAAAAGGTAAGAAAGGAAGCAAAGGTGTGTGATTAGATGTGATTAGAAATAAAAAAAGGCACTACCACACAAAATTAATACAGTCAATGGAAAAAAGCTACAGACACAACGAAATAAGAAGGTTCTACTCTAAAACAAGGGAAATGAAAAAAGAGATCCCAACTAATATTGATGCAAAAGGACGGAAGCAAAATTGGAGACAAACAAATCATAAATGAACTGTGGATAGAACACTTTGAAAAAAATGTTCAAGGACGAGGTCAACTGGTAAATAGAAGAAAAAAGAGACATAGTGCAGGAAGATGAAACAGAAATTCCCACGGTAGAAGAAATTTAAAAGGTAATAGAAAAATTTAAAAAATAATAATGTAGCAGGAGGAGATGGGATTCATAACGAACTCCTGAAATACAGTCGGCCAAACTTAATAGAAAGAATTCACAAGTTAATTACAAATATTTGGAAAAAAGAAGAATTATCTGAAGAATGGAAGGAATCTGTAATATTACCAATATACAAAAAGGGAGAACCAGATAGATGTGAAAACTACAGACCAATTAGCCTTTTACAAGGTACTAGCGAAATTAATCGACCATAAAATAAAAGCTGCAACTAATCCAATGTTAGGGGAATACCAATGTGGCTTCCATAAAAACTGATCAACAATAGATCATATATTTACCCTAAGGCAAATTTATTCATCGATTTTAGACAAGCATATGATAGGATTAAAAGAACAGAAATAATAAGAGCCTTAAAACAATTTGAGTGTCCGAAAAAATTGATAAGATTAGTTGAAATGACACTTAAGGAAACTTAGAGCAAAATAAGAATAAACGCGGAAGAAACTAGAAAATTTGCAACATTTAGCGGATTGAAACAAGGTGACCTGCTGTCAACAACCTTGTTTAACTTGATATTAGAGAGAGTACTGTGTGAAAGCAATCTAAACAGAAATGGTAAGCAGCAAAAGTAGGACTTGAAATAAATGAGCTGATATCGCAATTTCTAATATTAGGGACAACAAATAAAGAATAAAGTGATGGAAATAGAGTAAGTACAAAATGTGTCTTACCTAGGAACTGAAATAACATCGGATGGGAAAGTTAATAGTGAAATAAAAAGAAGATTAATACAGGGACAAAAGTGTGTAGGTGCTTTAAAGAAATTGTTAACTGCAAAAGTACTATCTAGACAGGCTAAAGTGACAATGTATAAAACAATAATAAGACCGGTACTGTTGTATGCGAGTGGCAGCAGATAGGAAGAAATGGAGAACAATAGTGTAGAAAAGCCAAGTACCTTTAAGGCCTGTAGTGCTGTATTATTATTATTATTATTTGAATATCTGCCAGTGGTTCAAATTAGGGAACTCTTGGTTCAATTTAGGCAACTGGTTCCCTAAATTGAACTGATTGCACATTTATCTAATTTTTTATTTTAATAGAGAGTTTATGTTTTTTTTTCAATATATTTTTTAATTGAATATTTAATAAACATTATAAAGTATGCATTAATGTGAATTTTAATTTAAATAACCGACAATGATCTGAAATACCAATTTTTTTCTAAAAAAGGGTCAATTTGGGCGGCTCTCCCCAATTTGTTGTCATAATGGAAATTTTAAAATATAGATTCTTTAGATATTTATTAGATTATTTTTAACTATGTGAAATATATTATTATGATCTATCTATTATTATATGACATGTGTATAACATTTTTTTTGTTATTAACATGAAATAAATTATTATTATTATTACTGCTTCTCTCAATACACCAACATTTATCGCAATGAAACAATAGTCAGCATCCACTGCAGCCAAGAAAATGATTAAAAAGAAGTTCTCATAGTCGAGAAATTCTGATCAAAGATGTGAAAGCTAAGTTGGTAAGAAACCATTTCAGTATAACCAAACATGACAGAAATTTACTTAAAAGGTTATCGAGGAAAGTATATATGCTTGCTTTTATATTGATTAAAGAACACATCCATTCAATTCATCGGAAAAAAATTTACAGCGTAAGATACTAGACTTAAAATACACATGGAGATTCACAGTGGTGAAAAACCTTTTAAAAATGTAATCTTGTAATTTTAATCTGTACGAATGAGCTGCAAGAATGAATAATAAAGTTTTGAGAGCTTTGAATGACCTCTAATGAGCTTACTTTAGTCACTTTATGTTACTCAACTGCTTATATAATTAATAGCTAGAACAAGGTATACTATCGTTTCTTAAGATTTTAGCACAAGATGTTATTGTTATAAGTGAACAACAAAAGTAGTATTTCTCTATCAAGTATATTTGTTGCATGATTAGCAAGTTTTATTACCAAAAAACATCCAAAAGGAGAAATTGAGTACTACTAGTGGCAAGTACAGCATTAGCATTCGGTGTTAGAGTGGAGTGCAGCGTAAAGTGAGATCACGTGGTCAATGAGTAAGAGTTAATACGAAGTAAATGAACAAACTAAGACAACGGAAGTATGCACTTATGCTAAAATAGTAGTTATTGGTTATGATATGTATGTAGAAATATAATCAGCTATTTTAATTTTTGAAGATTTAATGAAAAGAAAATGTGGCGTGTCATCAAAAATTTATGAAAAACTTAGTAAACACGAATAAATAATGCAGATACCCTAATCCTACCACAACCAAACAAACTTGAAATTGCAAATTGAGGTTAGACTAACAGATGCTTGTGAACAACACATACACTCGCTTCAGAGCTTGTGCAAATGAAGTTAACTCCGTGTACGACATGCATTAATATCCAAACGCTATACGCTACTGACTTCATATTATCTACTCTAATGTCTATAGCTAAATAACTTTACCTAAAAAGAGCCAAAAAGATCAATGAAGACACACCTTATATTTTTCACAATGTTCATAATAATAATTAAATACCCCTTTTCTACTCATGGGGTCTTTTTATTCCACATATAAAAATTGAGTGTTTCAGAATCCAATTAATCCCCAAGTAAATAGTGTATACATTTGAAGAAATGACGTGTATGATGTAAATATTACCTCAATGATTGCAAAACACATATTTCCTTTACACAATAATTTACGTAGTTTTGCAATACAGTATTTCGTTGCTTATACAACTCCAGTATAACTAAATATAATACGTACAAAATTTATTAATATAAATAAAGCAAAATGTAAAACTTGCAGAAATAACTTACCATTTGAAAGTTAGGTTAGAATAACAAACACACTGGAAGGGTGGAGGATTCTTCCTGCAGCAGTGTTGCCAAATAGAAGACAAGTACATATATCGTATAAGAGAAAACGCATATGTCGTCGATTGAGGAAATTCTTGCGTTTTCATAAACGTCATTACTAAATTAGTTAGAATATTAGTTATACATGCATTAAACAATTACCAATTTTAAGTAATTAATTTTTGTAAACCTTCTTCTTCTTTTTAATACAAATATAAATATAAATATTTTGTATTCGGAAATTTATTTTATATAATTTTTTTTTAATTAAACCAATATTCCAATAAAATTCTATTTCCAGGACTTATAACGTAATAGTTATTTACGTTATAAGTCCTGGAAATTGAATTTTACAGTCGAGTAAGATGTTACGCACAAGGCGACGAAGGAGCCGAGTCCGGAACATCGAAACGAGACTGTAAGACCATTTCCAGGATGTATGACGTAATGCGTTTTATTTCATACTGCAATTATTGGAATATTAGTTTAATTAAATAAAACTAAATAAAATAAATTTCCGAATGCAAAACATGGATATCTATGAAGAACGAGTATCCATAGTAACTGATTACGTACTAAAACATTGTCCAGTTGATCGATTGTATTTGCGCCCGGTAAAATTTTTTATCCCCCTTCTATGTAAATGACACTTTACAGGCCTTTATGTAACTAAGTAAATGAGTAATTACAACCACAGCCCTGTAAAACTTTACGGACTCCTAAAAGAGACCTGTAAGATTTTACAATGCTCATCAACAAAATGCTATGGTAACTAATGTGTTGCTTAACCACAGCACCATGGCAACGCCTAGCTATAAATTGTGCTACCGCCTTTGATTTCAAAATGTCTTTTTATAAAAAATATACAATTCATAAAAAAATGCTGGTGAAGGTGGAAATAAAAGTTTGTACGCGACACGCTTTGCAATTAATCGTTACTGGGCTCGCTGGATTATGGAAGCTCGCTCCTTCGTCGCTCGCCCCACAAACTTTCCAGCTCACCCGTAAAGATTAATTTACAAAGCTTGGCACGTAAATAACTATTACAGTCATACTAGACTGTAAAATTTTGTACAATCATACTAGACTGTTACATCGCATTTTCTGGACTGAAAAGTTTGACGTAAAACTGACAAATGTGACACAGTATGAAATAAATTACTATTATTTCATACTGTATCATATTATCCATGTTTACGGTAGCAATTACAGTCCAGAAAATGCGATTTTACGGTCTAGTATGACTGAAACATTTTTTACCGGACTCAAATAAAATAAATTAACTGAACAATGCTTTAGTATTCAGTTACTATGGACACTCGTTCTATGTTTTGAATTCGACTAATAGTTGCCATAGATGTTCGTTGTTTATAGATGCCCATATTTTAAATTCGGAAATTTATTTTATATAATTTTATTTTGTTTAAATTAAAACAATAATCCAATAATTGTAGCATGAAATAAAACGCATTACATCATACGTCCTGAAAATGTTCTTTTCCAGGACTTATAACGTAAATAACTATTCAAAATGAAATTTGTTTGGAAATATTCAGAGCTACCAATATAAAATGTTGACACTTTTGCAGTAAATTCACAGACTATTTATTTGTCAATTACTAGTGAAAGTGGATCTAGTACCAACATCAACTCAGTAAGAAATGGTTATGACTAGAGTGCCTGTATAATAATTATAGAATTTATTATTATTATACAGGAACTCTAGTTATGGCAGCGCTGTTAGGAGACGAATGTCTGGAGAATGGTGAACTTTTTTTTTATTTACCAGTAAAAGTTATTTACCGAAAAATACCGGTTCCTTCGAAAATTTATAACGGTTCTGGTTCTCATCTTAACATTAACACGGATTTTAGTAAGGGTTCCGATTCCGGTTTCGGTTCCTTAAAAGTAATCGGTTCCGATTCCGATTCTTTGTAGTTCCTGTTCCAGTCGCTGGTTAATAACAATCAATTTATTGCAACAAACAATAAAATTTCGTTTTTAATTTGTAGCTTTTAGTTGATTTACGTTAGGCATTCCGAATAGTTGGAAAACTGACCAAGTGCTATAATTTTTGTCCAAGTTGGCAACGCTGCACCTAGTGAGAATGTCAGTGTTTTGTAATAATTATTTATTTATAAAATGTAATACCTACAATAAGTAAAACTAAAAATAACAATTAAAATTATAAGATGTTAAGTGTAAATGCAATCTACTAAAGACACGACAAGTTAAATTAAATTTAACAATAATTAATATGTACAATCAATAGGTACATACACACCGAACTCGAGATATCTTGATTTGAAAAAACATATAAAAAACACGGTTACGGTTACAAGGTGGTCCCTTTAATTACTTGCTACAGGAATGTCCTGGACATAAGGTGTCCTATGCCCTATGAGGTTAGCAACATTTTAGTTGATTTGCTTTTTCATCACAATGAACTGCTCTTATGAATATGTTACGAAATATTTCAGCTCAGAGTGTTAAGACCTCGGATATACATTGTAAATCTTTGGAGGTGTCCAACAGCATATTTTGAAATGGAAATGCTTTCTTGCCACACCCTCTGATTCTGTAAGCATAAATTATTTGGTTTGAGTTTCCTACAGAAGCGCTTGCAAGTGTTTGCAACTGTTAATATTGTTCAGCAATACATTAACACAAAACGCGTGTAGTAGCCTTGTAGCGATGATATATAAGGTATGTCAGAAATTTGTAATCTATCTTTCTTTTCAAGTAGAAGAGCTAATGTCTCGCTGCTCACAGCGAAATTCATTGTTAGTGGTTTGTAGTTGCTAACAAAGTTGTTAGCAACAACCAGGTTTCCTAAATGAAAACGTTAACTGTGTTATTTTAGAGTTAGGACATGGATGTTAAAATCTATCTCTTTCTAGGCCAAAACTAAGCTGTCTGAAACAGAGATACTTTTTTCACTCTTTTTACTTTAGTGACAACATTCAGCAGCTGTCAGTTATAAATTTTAGGTTATGCTTTCTTATTTATTTTTATGCATGTAAAAATTTTGAATGTGCACCTTATCATTTATTTATTGTTTGTAGAGAATTTTTAAAACTACTATAGTACATATATCTACTTTACGACAGCTTTTAATAAAGTATTAATTGTACAGAATTTCAAATTTCTATAATTGTCATACTGACAGTTTAATTTATTAAACCAATTTTAATGATTACCAACCTTCTAATAAATAGTTTCAAAATATGAAATGCCACTAGGAGAACTTGACATGCGTGACAACTCTAATAACATAGAGCTCAGTTCATATTTAGGAACTCTAGCAACAACAAGACATGGTGATTTGGTGGATCACCATTAAGATGTAATATTTGTAGTTATACATGCTCATAAAAAAAACAAACATGCAAATGCATATGCTTACCCATAGTGGTGAGAAACCATTCGAATGTAGTATTTGTGATTATAAATGCTCAGTAAAAAGTAATTTGCAACGACACATGCTCACTCATAGCGGTGAGAAACCATTCGAATGTAATATTTGTAATTATAAATGCTCACTAAAAAGAAATTTGCAACCACACATGCTCACTCATAGTGGTGAGAAACCATTCGAATGTAATATTTGTAATTATAAATGCACAGTAAAAAGTAATTTGCAACGACACATGCTCACTCATAGTGATGAGAGACTATTTGAATGTAGTATATGTTCTTATAAATGTTCACAAAAAGGAAGTTTACAAAAGCACATGTTCATTCATAGTGGTAATAAACCATTTGAATGTAATATTTGTATTTATAAATGCTCAGTAAAAAGAAATTTGCAACAACACATGCTTACTCATAGTGGTGAGAAACCATTCGAATGTAATATTTGTAAATATAAATGCTCACTAAAAAGTAATTTGCAACAACACATGCTCACTCATAGTGGTGAGAAACCATTCAAATGTAGTATTTGTGATTATAAATGCTCAGTAAAAAGAAATTTGCAACGACACATGCTCACTCATAGTGGTGAGAAACCATTCGAATGTAATATTTGTAATTATAAATGCTCAGTAAAAAGAAGTTTGCAACGACACATGCTCACTCATAGTGGTGAGAAACCATTCGAATGTAATATTTGTAATTATAAATGCTCACTAAAAAGAAATTTGCAACCACACATGCTCACTCATAGTGGTGAGAAACCATTCGAATGTAATATTTGTAATTATAAATGCACAGTAAAAAGTAGTTTGCAACGACACATGCTCACTCATAGTGATGAGAGACCATTTGAATGTAGTATATGTTCTTATAAATGTTCACAAAAAGGAAGTTTACAAAAGCACATGTTCATTCATAGTGGTAATAAACCATTTGAATGTAATATTTGTATTTATAAATGCTCAGTAAAAAGAAATTTGCAACAACACATGCTTACTCATAGTGGTGAGAAACCATTCGAATGTAATATTTGTAATTATAAATGCACAGTAAAAAGATATTTACAACAACACATGCTCACTCATAGTGGTGAGAAACCGTTTGGATGTAATATTTGTAATTATAAATGCTCACTAAAAAGTAGTTTGCAACAACACATGCTCACTCATAGCGGTGAGAAACCATTTGAATGTGATATTTGTAATTATAAATGCTCACTAAAAAAAAATTTGCAACGACACATGCTCACTCATAGCGGTGAAAAACCATTCGAATGTAATATTTGTAATTATAAATGCACAGTAAAAAGAAATTTACAACAACACATGCTCACTCATAGTGGTGAGAAACCATTCCAATGTAATATTTGTAATTATAAATGCTCAGTAAAAAAAAATTTGCAACGACACATGCACACTCATAGCAGTGAGAAACCATTCGAATGTAATGTTTGTAATTATAAATGCTCAGTAAAAAGAAGTTTGCAACAACACATGCTCACTCATAGTGGTGAGAAACCTTTCGAATGTAATATTTGTAATTATAAATGCTCAGTAAAAAGAAGTTTGCAACGACACATGCTCACTCATAGTGGTGAGAAACCATTCGAATGTAATATTTGTAATGATAAATACTCAGTAAAAAGAAGTTTGCAACAACACATGCTCACTCATAGTGGTCAGAAACCTTTCGAATGTAATATTTGTAATTATAAATGCTCAGTAAAAAGAAGTTTGCAACGACACATGCTCACTCATAGCGGTGAGAAACCATTCGAATGTAATATTTGTAATTATAAATGCTCACTAAAAAGTAGTTTGCAACAACACATGCTCACTCATAGTGGTGAGAAACCGTTTGGATGTAATATTTGTAATTATAAATGCTCACTAAAACAAAACTTGCAACGACACATGCACACTCATAGCAGTGAGAAACCATTTGAATGCAATACTGCATTTACTCGAAAATAGGACCTCCTTGATTATAAGCCCCAATTTGGAACCCTTAGAAATATATGCAATATAAGATATTGAACATTTTTCAGTTTTATTTTGCTAGAAAATTCCGTTAGCTCTGTTCATGGAACAAACTCTACCCTCTATCTCTTTGCGGAAACAATGCCTTTGTGATAGCACGATTTCCTGAATTCCAGGAAAACTTCTAAATTTGTAGGCAGTTCATTCAAAAAGTGTTGGGATGTTACTACAATAGGTAAGAAAATGTTGTACACTTGCTGGAAAGATTAAGGTGCTACTATTGTTAATAATTAGGTAGGTAGGTAATAGGCTACAATTCTTCAATCGGTACTATTCAAGGCTTAAATGAATTTCTTAGAAATGCTTTTACCATCCCTAGGTTTTTCACTAATATCGCCTCTTTCAGTTGTTAACTTAATTTGTAAACTCATTTTTAAAAATTATTATATATATATATATATATATATATATATCTATAGAGGCCTACCATGCGTCCGGACCAAAAGCGTAGCGCCCAGCGTCCGGCGTATATAAGTGTATATAAATGATGGTATCAGTCAGCGTCTTTTGCAAGCTATAGGTTTATTCAGCGTCTGTTTATTTTATGCAAGCTATAGGTTTATACAGCGTCCATTTATTTTTTCAGTATTGGCCAGCCTGCTTGAATTCCTTTGCCTGTCTGCGGTGTCGAGTTACTCTCTGCATTTCTGAGTAAAGATTGCGTCATTTAAACTGGCAAAAATAATTCTATTTTATTAACGCTATGTAATAAATACTTTTAGTTTCGTTCTGTATGTGTATGAATTTTATTTAAAAGGCTTTCAGATTTAAAATACTATATGCATAAAACATCATAAAACTCGAAATATTTTTGGATTTGTATGAAATATTCTACAAAGGGGTTTTTCAAGTCGCTGATTTCAAATTTGATGTCAGCGTTTGCAAATCTTAAAGGACGGATGAAATATGGCGGCCATGATAATTAAAATTTGATTTATTTGCATAAGACTTAACATCTGGGAGTAATTCGAAATAAGCGGATTTGATATAGCTCTCTGCGTTGTCAAAGTACTATGTGTGTTTCTCAGTAAGGATTGCGTCATTTAAAGTGACAAAAATAATTATGTTTTATTAAAGCTACTTAATAAATCTTTTACTTCCATTCATGTGTGTCTGAATTTTATTTAAAATGTTTTAAATAAGTTTTAAGGTACCATAAACATAAAAATGTCGTAAAATTAGAATTTTTATTGGATTTGTATGAGATTTTGTCCTTAAAGGTGTTTCTAAGGTCGTTGATATCGAATTCGACGCTAAAATTTACAATATTACTATTATAATGGCTAAAATACGTTTGGGTTTTGTTTTGTATTTATGTTAGAACTGTACTAGAAACTACGTTTTACATGTCTATTAAATAATTGATTTTATGAAATTATGAAATATTAGGAAAGCATTTTCATTTCAATACCTAATTAAACATATCAGATTCGTTTTTTATTTCTTATTGCCCTTCTGTAATACATTTTAGTACAAAGGTAAAATTCTGATTACAATAAAAAACAGTTGAGTTAAGCGATAAACGTATTTTCGTATACAGTATACACTATGATTGCTCTTAAAGGACATTTTAGATATTAAATTATTACGATTGTTCCAATTAGGTCAGTTGATTTTAATATGTATTTTCTATATGAAAACTATTTCAATTGTATAGGTTTATTTATTATTATAGGTTAACGATCATTTAAAGTCTAAACTGGAAATTAGTAATAAAATGAATAAAATCACGGTTATCTTTTATTCCCAAAAACAAAATCGTTTCGAATTTAACAGAAAGTAGTCGATTCTGCATTTTTTTAATATTAGTTAATTAATCCTGTGTAGTTATTTTTAAAGTGTAATTACTTTTTAGTGTATTTTTCAGTATCCAGTGTCCATTTCTGAGTAAAGATTGCGTCATTTCAAGTGACAAGAATTGCTACATATTATATTTTGTAAAGCTGTTTAATAAACACTTTTATAATACGTTTCATTTATGCGTCAGAATTTTATTTAAAACTTGTAGGTGGTTTTGCACTGCAAATGGGAGATAATCGTAATAAAAGATTGCCTTACATTTTTCGTTCCTAATACGTTTGAGGTTTCTACAAGAAATTAAAAGGCATTATTGATTTAAATTAAACATGCGTTAACCATTATTATCATTTACTATATAATCATCTATGTAATTCAGAAGATTAAAATTAGCGTTAAAGCTCAAATTTAGAAAATATTTTATTAAAAAACAGCTGTGCGTTTATAATAGTAAATAATATCCTGAGATATATCATGCTAATATAATAGAAATTCCAGCCATGACCAATCTTGACTGCAACTAATAATATGTTTAGTTTTTTTATTTCGGATCATTTTCATGTGTGTTTTGCAATAATATTTTAAGAAATTTTTATTATCTGCAAATATGTAGTTTCATCAACAACCTTTGATTAAATTTGCCTTTTAAATATACATTCTGGTAATAAGTTATCGATGTTTCTCTGTGAGATTTGGGTAAATATCTCAAACGATGTATATTTCAAGTATCCTGCTTAGAAATCGTATATAATAATATTAAAAAGCACTTTTTTTCTTTAAAATTGTTAGTTATATATACTCTACATAAAACAAGTTATATATTTTATCTAACTAACCAATTTTTGTTTAATAATCAGTATCTTAATTAACAATTTATCATTCCCATGGCATGTAACCAACCAGTGTTTTACAGCAATTATATACTTTTCCAATTTTTTAAAGGGACTCGATTTATTTCTGCATGACCAAAGTATATCCTTGATGTTGTTTTAATCTAAGACGTATAAAAATATAGGTTTTTACAGCTTTTCTATACATTTCCCCGACATAAAGTGTGTAACATTTTATTTTCCTCATTTCCATGGAACATCTTTAACTGCACCGTACAATTAATAGGTGCGCTGTAGTAACCTGCTATTATGTGTAAAAGACACCTTTTATCTCCCCCTTTCTATGTTATAGTGATTTTTTGTGATGAAACAGAAGTTTCAGTTTCCAGAAAAATTAGATGTATTTGAACGTGCCCAGATTTAGTATAACTTTTTTTCCAATTTTGTTTGTCAAAGAATATGTTATTTAGTTATTTACTTTTCAATAAAACATTTTTTCCTGCTTAGTTGTTTTATTATTATCATTCCTGTAGAATAACCGTCATTCCCGTGTTGCGACGAAACAGAAAACTAGTAAAAAAGACTTCTAAAATAAATCAGCATTACCAGTGATTAACTCATATTATAATGAGAAAAGATTCATAATATAAAACCTATACTAATTTATTGATATTTCTACATCGTTTCAAAAGGTAAGTCAATATTGACAACAATTGGAGGAATTATCTATTTACAAAACATGTACGAGCCCTAACAACTAAATATTCGGACAGTTGCAATTTTGAAATAAAAAATCAGACAATTCAATCTGCCAGCGCTTTTTTGAATTCCATTTTTATTTTTCTAACTAGTATTCCAAATTACACCATTTTCTACCAATAACTATTTCCTTCTGTAAAACAAGATCTGCAGAAAACAATTTTCAAAAATTCAACTAAATATTCGGGCAGCATTCCAAAAACACAATTAAGTAACATCTCCCTTTGCTTTATTCACCGCTTGAATTTTGGCTGACATACTTCTAACTTGGGGATTCCGATATTCTGAAGTGAATGATGCCCCAATTTCTGATAATTTCAAATTCTTCATGGGAATTGTTTTTGGAGGTATGTTTCTCAGTTGTTCATCTTCTGCCACAAGGTTTCAATAATACTTAGATCCGGACTGCTTGAGAACCATTCTAAAATTTTAAAGTTATGATTTTCAAACCACCTTTTGGTGGTTTTTGATGTGTGACAAGAAGCATCGTTTTGTTAAAAGATGAAATCGTGGTGAGATGAAGGTTTTTAACACTTGGTAACAAGTTAGCCTTAAGAATTTGTTGATACATTTCAGCATTAATAACTGTGCCGTTACAGATTTAGCCCATGCCACTCGTCATTCTTCTTGTTTCTCGGTTAGAATTGGCTTTTTTGAGTGAATACAGAAAATGTTTGTGTTACAAAGATAGTTAAGGAACACTCAATGTATCAAAGTTTAAAGATAACAAATTACCTTTAAAAAGGGCAGATTTGTGTCCTTACTTCCATTTAACTTACAGCATTTCCATAACAGTCCCAAATTTATTTTTTCATTCCAAAGTACCGTAATCTCTCTTAAAGTAACACAACGATTCACACAAATTTCCACCAACATTCTTAGACGTCCATCAGACATTAATCTTAGACGATGAGAAGTTTTTTCAACAACTTCAATACTTCCAGTTTCACTATAGTGAACTGAAAACTACGCCAAGTTGTTACTAAGTTTGAAGCCCTCTATCCTGGTTGCGATGTTATCATTCAACAGGATGGTGGGTCTCGTCACACACCAAATCGACCAAAAGATGGAAAATCATAATTTTCGAGTTTTAAAGGGACTCTCAACAGTCCGGATACTAATGCTATTGAAGCCTTGTAGATATGATCAAGCAACACCTGAGAAAGAGTCGTCAAAGCACAAAGCGTAATATATGAGACGAATACCATAAATCCCCGTACTTTTGCATGACACAGATGCAAAAAAGTTGTGTATCTTACCTACGTTTCGGTTGGTTGCAAATAATACATACTGTTTACTGTAATTGAGCTCTACTGAATCTGGGCGTATGTTTTCTTTCTTGTGAATTTTTTTTTTTTACTTTAGATCACACGTTACCACAGGCTGATTTGTATGGTATGTTGAAGAAGACAATGTAGTCGACATTGAAAAGCTGCACGATTACAAACAAGTTCAGAAATGTTCATCAAGCTCTATAAAACTGATAGATTTTGAAAGTTTGCGGCATTTTTTAACATGCATGAAAAACTCCATGCAGTATGCAGTATTTTAGTGCAACTTATCCTCAGATGAACAGATGATTCTATATTTTGGACGGCACTCACGCAAAATGTTTTTGAAACGAAAACCGGAAAGATTCGATTTCAAATTATTGTGTATTTGTTCAGCTGAAAGGTACTTTAGAAGTTATGCCATATGGAGGCGTATCCTCCAAACCTTAAAAATTAGTACGTGGGTTGGCAGGTGGCATTGCTTTTGATCTACTATCTATTGTAGAGAACAACCATAATCATAATATTTTTCGTGACAACTTCTTTTTTGATATAAATTATGTGCAAGTCTTAAAGAAAAAGGATTTTTTGCAACAGCTACCATTCGTGACAACAGGAATAGTGGATGACCTAGAATCTACACATCCAATTGCTAAGAAAAAGACGGGAGCATTTGACGCAAATCTGGAGAGAAAATACGAATTTCTCTTGTTCGATGCAATGACAATTCGGTTGTGACGGCAATAAGCATGCAGTAAGGTGTTGAACCATTGAAAACTGCAAAAAGATATGACAAAAAGGAAAAGAAAATCAACAACATACCTTATTTTACATACCTCTAGTTTACAATTATAACAAAAATATGGGTGTTAATGTTGAATCTCCGCGAGAACGTAGTGGCAAACTGTCGAATACGTGTCATGGGTGCAAAAAGTGGCCACTATTCGTCAATACTATACATAGTGGTTACTTGATATTGAAACAAGAACAAAGAAGATGTTCAAAGTCAAACAATCTATATGTGTAGCAGATGTAATTAGTAATGTAGATGTATTCATTTGAATGCAACTTGTTTTGCTCAATATCACAATTCTGAAATGGATATTGAGGGAGTATGAACAGTCACAGTAGAAGCAATGAGAAAGATTCCTATAAAAGTAGGTACTCAACGTAAATGTGACGCTCTGTTTCAAATTGCTCATTACGCATTTATGATGGTTTTAAAAATACCACTTCATATCGCCTATGCTCAAAAAATAGAGAATTTAAGTAGATCGAAGACACTTATTACCATGGTCAATATCATTATGATCATTTACTTCGTCAAAAAATACTAGTATATTGATCTATCATCAGAGCTAAACACCGCTATGCTCCAATGCAACTTTCAATAAAACGTGATATCTTTATCCGTGGTGCTACACAGAATTTTGACAGAGTGTTTTCAGCCCTACCATTCAAAATTCGAGCGAAACAAAAAGAGTTTACTATTTTTTCGACATTTAGAAATAATAACAGGTTGCAGCTACTGCCCCCTTATATCCTGAATTTCGCAATTCTGAAATATATGTGACTTATTAACGATAGTACATATTATTATTATTATTTGATATTACATATTACATATTAATGACATACTTATTAATTTTACATCTCCTATTTGAGAATAAAGTGCAACAAAACTAGTTTACTATTTTGCAAATTTTGCATGTAATCATAGCTTATGCTCATAACAACCCCTTGCTTGGCTTTAATCTTACATTGTCTTTTTATTTCATAAAATCTATCTGCATTAGCCAGATGAAGATTCTTTTCCATTTCAATACTTCGACGTTCATCTAAATCAGTAGATAAATTTAGTTTTGAGAAGAAGCGATCGCAAACAGTGCAAGTGTCAGATCTAGGGAGACCAAACTTAATATTAAATTTTGTGCTGAAAACGGTCCAATAATCTTTATAAGAAATATATAACCTATATAATGAAATATATAATCTTTATAAGAAATCGCCAATTACACTAAATCTGTTTTTATTATTGAAGGTTATGTTTTATGCTTCAACAACTGATTTTCAGTGAAAACAACCATTGTCCAGAACTATGGTTGTTTTTGTAGAAACCCAAGCGGACTATGGTTGTTTTTGTGGAACTATTCAAACTTTTCGACGCTATAACTGTGGACTAGGGCCGTTTTTGCAGAAACCGAGTAAACCAATCGATGGGCAACCTCATAAACATATATAACGATATTAACCACGAAATTTGAATTATTGGACTATGGCTGTTTTTGTAAGAAGCGCCTCAATTGCTCTAGATAACTTCATAAAGCGGTATTAAAAAATATTTTGAGAAATTCGTAGAAAATGACAAGTAGAAAAGAACAGGGACCTGTGTATGCAGTATAAGAGAGTGTTTGCCACTTTCCTTTTCTTGCCAAAACAAAATATTTTAATTAAATCCTAGTAAAGTACTTAAAACAAGAATTATTCAAGGTTTTTTAACCAAAATTTGTTTCGGGCGTTTCAAGTGATCCAGAATAATGTTTTGTAACGACTTTTACGATTAAAGCCGTTAGTGAACTTTACTTTAGTTTTCAACAAAGAATGTTTAGGTTTCAGAATCTAAAGTAACATTTAAAATTTCGAACATAAATAATTTAAGGAACAAGATTTTCATTTGCATGGGAAGATTTTATGTAAAAAGTATAAAGTTCGTGGCTTCCCCTAATTAAACATACGTCTTGTGTAAGCAGAGCAATAACCTACAAATGCTTTCTATAAGTAAAATCAGCTCTTTTAGCAAAATTAAATTAATAAAAGTGAGTCGAAAGAAGTTATAGACGGTTATTATAGCATACACAAGATAACGTCACACTTTAACTACTTCGACCCCTGCAATCAGTAAATAAACCATGTTAAAATAAACATAGTCAGGAATTTTGGGAAATTTGAGAATGCATTAGTCATCCACATAACATTGCTTAACAGGGAATGGTGTAATGTAACGGTTTTTTATCTTGCTAATAAACATTTTTATAAGAAGGTCTTAAATAATAGTAATAATAGTGCTAATAATAGTAATAATGCTTTTGTTAATAATTTATAAATAATTTTGTTTTTATCAGACAAATAGGTAATAAAAATGTACCCATTTTTAGGAACAATTTTATTAAAAACAAATTAATTTTTATCTCTGAAAGTACATGCCATATATCTATGAAATTTTTGTAGTGGTTAGATAGAAACCTTGCGATTATTATGCTATTAAAAAGCGTTTTATTAAAGATTTATATAACAAAATAGGGAACTATGTTTTCTTGTTTATTAATAGAGATAGAATCAAGATTTTTTGATTTCATTTTGGCTAAATGAACATTTTTCGTATGTAGGCATTATTTTTCTCAATTAAATGTTTATGTTAAATATTTATATCGCGCTAAACTTTCTCAACATGGTTATTACTAAATATATAGTTAATGGTTGATTATACACTAAAAATGGTAATAACCAAATTTGAAGAACACAAAATTTCCAATAAGATTTATTTGAAGTTTTTTTCTATGAAATTAATACTTTTAAGACCTATAACTTGATAAACTATTGCACCGCGTGAATTATCAGTGGAAATGTTGCTCGTATTAAGAACCCTCAGGAGTAGCGTGAATCATCAGTCGAAATATGTTCAATATATATTAGCATACACGTCTGTACGTAATTCTAAAACACGTCAGCCTTATTATTTTACTCGTCACAATTTTTATTATTGAAATCCAAGACGCGCTGAAGTTGAAGGAAATTTTAATAAAACAATTCATTTTTGTCTAGGTAGCACATAAGTTGAAAATGGCAAAATTGATTGGCAAGGTTTATTGTAGAAATATTATACCCAAATAATATTTTAAATTCTTAAATAATTTCTCGGAATATTTAGTCTATTGAAAAAAAAAACACTGTTGTGCTACGTACATTTAATAATATTATGTAATAATAATTACTTAATAATACGAAATAAATATGCAATAAAATAAAATAAAAAATAAATCAAATTTACACTTTTGTTATTCATATAAGAATCTATGTAATACATGCGCAGCACAGTTTTTGTTTGTTTTTTAGTTTATACACATGTAAGAGCATTCATGATTAAATTATAGATTTAACTGGAGAACTGTAAGACAAACAGATCCCTTATTATTACTAATCTACTGTTGTTATAATTTCACCCTTTGTTGATTTAGATTTATAAAGTATTTACTTATATATAAATTTTCTATAGTCTTAGTCTTTTTTTCGCATATTCTGTTTCCCTGAACAGAATGTGCGAAAAAAAGTCAATTATTTGGTAATATTGTGATATTGTTATTCTTTAACGAATTTAATTTTTATTATTAATAATTAATTTGTTACTATTATTAGATTGTAGATTGATGATTTATAATATTTCTATCCTTTTAAACATTTTTGATATTTTTTATATTTCTAATTACATAAATTGATTTATTTACATAAAATTAACATTAACAGTTAACATTATTATTTTATTTGTACTGAAAATTTTCTTTCTTATTAAAATTATTATTAGTATTATTATTAAAACAGATACTAATCGAAACCAAATTAATTGTAATGCAATAAATTGTAATGTAATAACTAGAACAATATACAGGGTGTATTTTCGTTTTTCTTCCATAAGTAGGCAAATAGCATGTGCACAGACACTTTCTCAGATATTGGCTCCCCTAATTATTTAAGATGAAAAGTTGCAAATCCCTTTGAGTACTATTCATCACCCCCTACCCCACTTTACCATTTCTTTAACTAAAATTTTTAAACAGCTGCCATGCTATAAGCGATTTTTTTGGCATAGGAAAATAAAATTGTAAATGGGAAATTTGCTTATTAGCAAATTTCCCATTTACAATCATTTTATTTTCCTATACTATAACATCGCTTGCATCTTGGAAGCTATTTAACACAGAATGGTAAAGAAGACTGTTTTGAATAGTAGTCAATAAGATCTAGAACTTCTCTGTAGTGACTTTTCCTATAAACTACACTGTACAACAGTGAAAATTATTCATTTGAAAGTGGGTGCATTTGTATTTTGGAATGCTGTCTTCAGAAGTGCAATTAGAGTTGTTGTAGCACCCTCCGTTTTTGAAATAGTATGTCAGTTCTGATACTTGCATATATTTTAATCCACTGTTGTCGGTACACTTAAAGTTATTTATTTAGTTCTAAAGTTTATAAAATTAGTTCTCTTTTATTACTCCCATTTTCATTTATTTTGAAGATATATATGACGCAGTCACTTATTTGGGAATTTTTTTTGGCGGGTGCTACTCTATATAAATTCCGAATCAAAATACTTAGATTTTGACATAAATAACCTGAACTATTAAAAGAAATTCGGGGGGCCCTGCCCGTTGCCCCCCTCCCAAATACGCCACTGATATGACGATTTATAAGTCTTTTATGTCCCCCTTTACCCCAAATATGTCGTTCGCAAAACTATAAACTATGGAAGCAGAATTAAAAATTTACAACATCTATGCTAGATTCTAGATCTAGATCAGACTAGTGTTGGCAATTGTTAGACATTGATTACGGAAACCTCCAGCGACTATAAAAGACAAAGTAAAAGAAAAAGTCTGTAAGTTTTTGTGAATATTGTTAACTTATTTTGTATACAATTCGATTAAAATGCTCTCCATCATCATAATTTTTTTTAACCAAGGGTACTAGACAAAATCTAATTCCAGATTTAAATGCTCCATATTAAGAGTATCTATAACATCTATAACGTACACCATAATTATTTTCAAAAAATTTTAAGGACCTCAAATGTGTTGTTCAGTGTAAAATTAGAGGAGTCAATATCTTAGAAACTGGGTTTTTACATGCTATTCGCGTATGCAACAAAACCGACAATACACTCTGTATGTAGTAGTTGAAACTACTACCAGTTGCCCTTGTACTTGATAAAAATACTTGTCATTTCTTTTGAGGCATTTAATTTATATTTACTATAATCCTAAACCATATAAACATACCAAATTTCAAGTTTGTGTGTGATCTAGAAGTATTACAACCCCCAAATAAAGTGCGGGGGTTGACTTAATAAGATTTTTTATGTTTTTCTTTACGAGAGTCTTAAACCCTATCACTATACCAAATTTCAAGTTTGTATGTCATCTAGAAGTTTGGCAACCCCCAAATGGAATATGGGGGTTGATTTAATAATTTTTTTAAATTTTTCTTTAGGAGAAGTCCTAAATTCCATCGCTATACCAAATTTCAAGTTTGTATGTCATCTAGAAGTTTTACAACCCCCAAATGGAATATGGGGGTTGA
This sequence comes from Agrypnus murinus, assembly GCA_929113105.1. Classification (NCBI taxonomy): domain Eukaryota; kingdom Metazoa; phylum Arthropoda; class Insecta; order Coleoptera; family Elateridae; genus Agrypnus; species Agrypnus murinus. The sequence goes on from OV816030.1 coordinate 87,682,092, forward strand.
TTTAATAATTTTTTAAAATTTTTCTTTAGGAGAGTCCTAAATTCCATCGCTATACCAAATTTCAAGTTTGTATGTCATCTAGAAGTTTTACAACCCCCAAATGGAATATGGGGGTTGATTTAATAATTTTTTTAAATTTTTCTTTAGTAGAGTCGTAAATTCCATCGCTATACCAAATTTCAAGTTTGTATGTGATCTAGAAGTTTTACAACCCCCAAATGGAATATGGGGGGTGATTTAATAATTTTTTTTAAATTTTTCTTTAGGAGAGTTCTAAATTCCATCGCTATACCAAATTTCAAGTTTGTATGTCATCTAGAAGTTTTACAACCCTAAAAGGGGATGCGGGGTTGACATAATAACATTTTTTTTTAATTTTTATTTACTAGAATCCTAAACCCTATAAATATACCAAATTTCAAGTTTGTGTGTGATCTAGAAGTATTACAACCCCCAAATAAAGTGCGGGGGTTGACTTAATAAAATTTTTTATGTTTTTCTTTACGAGAGTCTTAAACCCTATCACTATACCAAATTTCAAGTTTGTATGTCATCTAGAAGTTTTGCAACCCCCAAATGGAATATGGGGGTTGATTTAATAATTTTTTTAAAATTTTTCTTTAGGAGAGTCCTAAATTCCATCGCTATACCAAATTTCAAGTTTGTATGTCATCTAGAAGTTTTGCAACCCCAAAACGGGGTGCAGGGGTTGACATCATAACATTTCTTTTATATTTTTCTTTATAATAATCTTAAATCCTATAATTACACCAAATTTCAAGTTTCTAAGTCATCTAGAAGTTTTACAACTCCTAACTGGGGGTGCGAGGGTTGACATAAATATATTTTTTTATTTTCCTACTTACAAGAATCCCAATTCCTATAATTGTGCCAAATCTCAAGTTTGTATGTCATCTAACAAATTAGAAGTTGTAAAAGTTATTTAATTTCAATATTTTAATGCATAAGAAGTCCCGTTTGAAATGATGTCACTGTCTGCCTCACAAACATATGAGTTTTAAAAATTTTAAAATATAATATGGGATAAGATTAAACAGCCAGATTTATTACTAGCTAACAGCATCAGTGATTGATTAAATACTGAATGATAATATAATAATGGTTACGTTTGTTTCACTTAAATCAATAGAGCTTTGAATTAAATCTTATTAAATCTTACGATTTTATTAAAATTATCGCCCATTTGTAGGAGCAATTAAAACCGGTTTAAACGAAATTTACATGACGCATAAATGAAACGTATTAAAAGTGTTTCTTAAATAGCTTTAACAAAATATAATATGTACGAATTTTTGTCACCTTAAATGACGCAATCTTTACTAAGAAATACAATGCATAAAGTGAAGTCCCGTTGAAATGACGTCACTGTCTAGCCACAAAGGAATCAGTGTTACCAACACAATTCTTGTTAAATATGCGGACGCAGGGTAAACCTATGCCATAAATTTGTATACAAATGTATACAAATCCCGCGCTATTAGCGCTGCGTGTGGCAAACGCTCGAACTACGATTTTATACACGAATCAGGAATGGGTGTCAAACTGCGCACAGCTAATTTTTACATTTTCACCATCTAGACACTTTAAGCTTCATATGGTGCAATTTTGAGGCACTAGTCACCCAGCGTCCGTATATCCGGACGCCGAGTGACTTTGGACGCTGCTTGAACCTAAGATTTTACATGGGGGGACGCATAGTGGTGCCCTATAGATATATATATATATATATATATATATATATATATATATATATATATATATATATATATATATATATATATATAAGAGAAAACAAAGAATGTGCTATTCGCTTTTGTTTGTGTTCTGTCAACATTTTTGGCACCCATCTCGCACACATTTTTTTGTAGTGAAGTTTGTCACTAACATTGTGATAAATTACCGACCTTGAAACTTGAGGGAATTTCTGATGAAGCTCGTCAATTGTGAAGCGCCTGTTTCGACGGATTTCCTCATCAACGTTTTGTGTCAATTCTTCATTCAAGACAGTTGGCCTTCCAGATCGTTCTTCATCATGAACATTTGTCCTCCCTTCATTGAAACGCCTACACCATTTACGCACATTACCATCATTCATTACACCTTCACCAGAAATTTCAACAAGCTGCCGTTGAATTTCAGCAGGTCGAACGTTTTTTGCATTCAAAACCGAATAACGGCACGCACTTCACAATCGGCGGGATTACTGATAGACATGGCGACAAACTACGCAGTATAACCACACAACCAGCACTGGCAGAGACGTGAAACGTAATGGCGGTGTAGTGGAGGACCGGTCAAGAGTTGCTGACCTTGAACTGGCGTCACCTGACTGAATGCGCAGACATGATGCGCAATCGGTTTTTACTTAAAAAATGACTCTCGTATATAGCGTAGCAATCTGTAGCTACTACAAAAGAACCGTGAATACAGTGATAGAAACTGAACTTTACCTGTTACTTAGCACTACCAAAGCTTTAACGACATGTACAAGAGCGAAACTGTACAAGTTGCCAAAACTCAGTCCAAGCTTCTGATAAGAACAAAACAGATGAAGACATAATGTATTCCGTGAGTTTTTGCCGTTCGACCAAAAACTTTGAAAAACAGAAATTTCTGATAGATTATGTTCAACTCCTTGAATGTATCGATTTAATTTAAAAGATGCGCCAAAAGTTTAAAAGAGTTTGAAAAAGCATGAAAGCTGAGCATGTTGTGATTGCGTAATCATGCTAGAACATGTCGAACAACAACGTATCAAGAGAAATGGTTGTTATTACTGACTTCTCTTGATACGTAGCGCATGCCAACATCATTCGAACTTTTAAAGTTTTAAGCTAGTTTCACTTTTTTCATAAAAATGTGAAGCAGATTATAAATTAAGTTCATTAATTATTTAAATGAATTGTAGATGAAGATTTTATGAACTGGATACAGTACGTTACCTCAACTTGACGTAGATATTTACTATTTAAGAAAAGTACACTTTGGAAGAAAAACTTTCTGAAATGCTGTTTTATACAGTTTTCTGTTCTAGTATATCTATACTAATGTATACACATGTGTATCTATGTGTTTCTACATGGTGCTAATATCTACTGCTATTCAGTATATTCAATAATAATCAGCTGTTAGAGAACGCATTTTAGTGGTCCATGCAACATATTGTAATCATTTGATATGTGCTTGTTTTAAAAAATCATACTATAGCTTCATTTAATAAAAAATCATTTATTTTGCAAAAATATAAATTTCTTTACAATTAAAAAACAACACTATTAATACTTATCACAACATCAACACATTGTATAATAACTTTAAATTTTCTTGTAGCACTTTGACTAAGAAAAACTTAAAGACATTACTCTATGCTTTAACATTCATACATCTGCCGAACACACACTATATGAAGAATCTAATTTGTGAAATCTCAGAACAATGGCCTTACCGATTTGCTATATGAATGGCATGATGTAGTCTAATAGTGACCTCCATGATGTTGTACGGGAACTACAAAATTACTTTTATGGGTAGTTTCAGGATGAACAGCGTGACCTTGTCTGATAACTTGAGCATTGAAACCATTGTGCTTGTCAGCAGTGTATTTTACAATACGAACTGTACCATCGGGTTCGTGAAGGGAGTATTCTCCTTTGACAACATCGCCATCACGAACTTCCTTCTGACTGTGATGATCGCCAGTATGGGCATCAGCAACACCGTAATCAAATTGGTATTTGGGGTGAGCCTAAAAATTGACGTAAAAGAAGTTTCATATTATAAGCAACGCTTAAAATATATGAATACTGGTACTTACATGATAATCAACTACGTGTTCGTGTCCATGACCATGGCCTAAATTAGCTACAATAGGTGCTGCTTGAAGGGTGAAGCCAAAACCATGTCCACTGCCGCCACTCAAACCACCAGCACCACCTAAACCACCGCCATGTCCAAGTGATAACGAAGCATATGATGCGCCACCATGATGAGACTGTGCACTAGCAAAGGCTACTAATGCAGCTATAACTAAAGCCTAAAATAAAACAGTTTAGTTTAATTCATTTTATGTAAGTGTATTCAAGACAAATTTACTTTGGTAAACATCTTAAGGAATGTTGCTAATGGAGTTGCAGTTGTATACTGATATTGTTTAAGTAAATCACTCGCGCTTTTATACTTACTACTGGTGAAACAATCACTTTATGAAAAAATCTTATCTTTTGGTGGTGGAATAGATAGTCATTACGTATAAGAGACTAAAATTAAAACTGCTAAAGCCGTGGTTACGTGTTTGACAAAGCTATATGTTTCTAGAAAAATGTTGACAGAACACAGACAAAAGCGAATAGCACATTCTTTGTTTTCTCTTATATATATATATATATATATATATATATATATATATATATATATATATATATATATATATATATATATTTACGGTCACTTATCAAAGTGAGGACATATC